>OX382171.1:1200000-1601244 GCA_947507545.1 Clistopyga incitator | reverse complement strand
GGTGGAATATTTGTATAGTGAACACCATAAACGGTACAACGGAGAGCGTGTAACGAGGATTACTTAACTCAACATATTTTTACTACAATTTTATGACGTAAACCTGAAATCCAACGTTAACTGGCTGTACCCTCTACCATATAGCTTTTTCCTCCCTCTTGTTCCACCGCGGAAACAATTGAGATTTTAGGAAATAGTGAAGTTTTAAGATACTTGTGGCTTCCAATATGTCAATTTCGCTATCTAACGCAATCATGGTCTTCGAAAAAACACTTTTTTCCTTCGTAGCTCTCCATTCTATTTTCCACAATGTTATCGATTGAGGATTGAGGAGACAGACTACAAAGATTCTCCAAACTTCTCGATTTTCTTTGTAGCTGACAGGTATCCTCGTGTGCGTCACTTGATAAATTATCGAAACTTCGAAATTTATGCAATGTCGCGACTGATTCTGAATCCGAGACGTCGTTACTGTCAAAATGATCAGCCGCTGACGCTACGTCTTGCCGGTCAATCTCACAGTCGATAATTTTGTCGGGGCTATTGAATTTCGCGGCGAGAACGCTTCGAATTCTCGCCAAGTCAATGCTGACTTTGCAGCTCAAGGATTCGTCCTTACGGTTTTTTATTGTACTATTTACATGGATTTTTCGTGATCGCGAGGCATTTTCGCTCGATTTCGATTTCCGTTCTAAAATTCTCGCGTCCTTGACTAGGTGCTTTCCATTCCCATTATTGCAATCGGTCGGCTCCTTGGTAGTTGTTATTTTCACGAAATTCTGCGTCACGCCGAGATTTTCGTCGTTCGCAGATATTCGTTTTCTCTTAGAGGCGTAGATCACATCCGAATCCTCCGCAGTATTGTTATCGTTGACAAAACTGCAAGGAAGCACATTGTTGGTGGCAATTTCAATGCTACGATCGATAAGCACGTTTTGAACGTTTGTTTCCTCGTGGCAGGCGGAATCTTTCCAGCCATTGTACAAGACTTTGGAATGATTTTCGAGAGATTGAGAATCGTGGGGTGTGACTTTTTTTGGAGTCTCGTTCTTATCGCTAATCATTTGTTGGTCGTCCTTCTCATTCAGAGACCGCATCGAGTGATCCATGCCGCTTCGCACGCGGAACTTGCTCTTGCGATCGACTGGGTTCGCAGAATTCTGAGAGGAATTCGTAGAGAGCGGGACGGGATCAAGATTTTCTTTAAGTTCGTCCCGGCCACAAGATGCGACATCGATACTCGGCAAATCGGTTATCGGCATTACGGGCTCGGCATTCGACACATTATCGTGTAAGGTGCTGTCGCTTTGGTGATTGAATCCATCATCGTTGCCGTTGAAAACGCTGGTGCGGGAATCCAACGAATTCGAAACGTCCTGAGCATCGTCTCCTTCGATATCCCGAGTTTGAGCTTCCCGAACTAGCGAAGATTTGATCGTTCTTCTACATGATGAATACTTGGACTTTGTACAAGGATTTAACGAATCCAATTTGATATTTACAGAATAGGTGTCATAAAGGGCCATCTAGGAAAACAAAATACAGTATCGATAAAAACCATAGTTGCAACTACAAGGTAAAAATACTCTTTTTTTTTTTCTATTAAAAAAAAATACTATCGTTTTATATTCATTCGTGGAATATCAATTTACCTTAATAATATTTGACCCGCAAACGGAGAATTTGAGATCCCGAAGATTGATAGTTTTGTGAATCAATCCAGTTCGATTACAGGTGTCACTCCGGTCCGAGGAAGAGGAACGCTCAGCCGTGTCAGGGGTGTCAGCATCGCACTCTGAGATAGAACTGTGAAGGGAAATCGGAAATAAAAAAGTTTTCACAAGTGTAAACGTTAGAAACATCATTTCGTTTCAATGCTCACGTTCGTCTAACGTGGGTGTTCTCGCTCCCGACTTGGAGTGGTTCATCGTCTTCAGAGTGCCTTGGAGTGACGTGTCGGGATTTGGTATTTGTTGAAGTGTCAACAGATGCGGGCTGATCAGCAGGACCGGAGCCTGCATCCCCGTCACACTGTTAGAATCGTAACAAATACACTGGAGAGAAGGTACGGGGAATTACAAAAACATGCTGACAATCCCCGCACCCATTGTCTCACCAGAGATAGTTATCCCAAATGCGTCGATGACCCATCTCTCGAAAACGTAATATTCATTGTTTCAGTATATGCATATTAACCGTTCTATACAAAAACCATTGTCGTTATCTATTTCCATTTTTTTCTTCGAATACACGTCCAAGAAATGTAGTTTTGTCAAAGATACTACTGGCCATTGAATCAAGAAGAGTGGAGTATTTGACCTAGTGAAATAGCTAATTTTTAAAAACCCGTTTCTAGTTTTTCATGGCTTCATTGTCCGCGGACAGTTGCGAGATACGGAGTCGGTCGTCGTTTAGGAGCAAAGTGATAACGCGCGACTTGCCTCGATAATGTAAAGCTTTTAAATCGTTGATTTCACTTCGTTACTATCGTGCGTACAGATGTTGCTTTGATTAAATTGAAATGAATAATTATTCTTCCAATAATAGTCTCTGGAAAGCTACACCCACACTTAAAATACCCAATTCTACAAAGATAGCAAAAAAAAAAATATCCCGAAGAATTCCGTAATTCTTTCGTAACACCCCCAACAAGCGGACAGTTGAACGAAATCTGGTACTTACATCGTCGTTGGAATAGTTATCCGAGTCCGTGCGAATGAGTTGAAAGAGCTGTGGTGCGCTGATCTGTTGGACGTTGTTAACCGAATTTTGAATGTCTAATTGAGTCGACGGGATGAGATTTGCAGGGGTAACGCCGGTTTCAGTCGTATCGGAATTGATCTTGATGACAGATCCACTAGGGTGGAGCCAAGTCGCGTTTATATCCGGTAAGATAGATTTTACTATTGTCGTTGTCGGGTTATTTTGCTTGGGCATATTCGGCACGGTCCGTGAAATCATCGACGAGATTGTACCATTCGGGAGAGGAGGTTTCGCTTTCGCAGTTGACGATGCATTAGGGGGCAAGAGCGCAAACACCTTAGATATCGTCGCCGCGTCGATGTTGTTCGCCTGTGCATTAGTCACAGGTTGTTTCAGCGTTTTTGCCGAACCAAAGTTCGAAATCGTAGTCATTGGAGTATGAGGAGGCGGTTCCGGGAAGATGGGACCTCCGGATAATTTCACCAACGATCCGTTTTGAAAATTCGGCTGAATTTGCACAGCAGGACTTATCGTTACCATTGGTTGGATTTGTGAAACAGGCTTTTTCGGTGCAATCGGCTGAACTTTCGTAACAGGATTTTTCGGGGCAATTGGCTGAACTTTCGCAACCGGTGTTTTCGTCGAAAATGGAGTTCCAAACGCTTGCTCCAATGAGCTTTGATTACTAATAACAACCGTCTTATTACCGTTGTTATCGTGAGATTTTCGGTGGGATCGTGACGTTGAAAATCTCTCATTAACGACAGACTTGAGCGGTACAGCCGTCGACAAAGAGCTTGGCTTAGATTTCGAGGCATTGACGGCCTCGCCGCTACGAATCGGCGCCGTGGAAGGAATTTGATGATTCTCAAGTGGTCTCAGCCCGTTTAAGCCTGCGATAAAATTCGCTGGCGAGAAATTGGAGCTTTTGTTTCCTGGCTGATTTCCGTTGCTAGGATTTAAGTCGCTGGAGGCCTCGGATGTTGAGTTCGAAGTGGGAGTCTCGGCAGGTGCAAAAATCAATGGCACTGTTTGATTTGTACCGGGTATGGTGATCCCATAGAGTACGGTATTCATAGGCTTGCCTTCAGCATCCACCGGGGAATCGAATCTAATGATTTTGATCTGATCATGTATTCCCGTCGGTGGAAGGTGAGGATTATTGTTATTTGCAACATGATTTGTCGGTGCCAGTGGAAGAGGCTCGTCGTCAAGTACTATTGGAGTTTGGGGTGTCAGTCCGCCATTAGATTCGTTAAAGATACTTGTGCGAGACGGAACATTCGTTAAATCTTGTTTCAACTCGATTTTTTCCTCCTCTGCGTTTTCAAACGCCTCTGGGGCTAAGGACGTTACATTTGTGATCATGAAATTCAACTCCGGAGGATCCGCGAAAGAACTGACAGCGGGTATGTCGTCGACGACTGGATTAGGTCGAGATTCCGGTATCGTGCTTTCAGCCTCGCTCAAATCTATCTCCACGACTCGTTTCTCTTTGTCCACTGGTAATCGAACTGTGGGTGTTGGTTGTGACATTTCGAACTTATCGAGCGCTACATACGCCGTTTTTTCGCATCTTTTAGGCTCCTCTGACTCTCTTTTCGGACTCGGATATTCGATTTGATCGCTTGTTTTTTCCGGCCGGAAATTATCGGTGAGTCTTTCACGTCCGTTAGACGCTGACTTTTCACTCCTACTCGGTCCCGAAATGACTACTATATCATCGTCGCTGTCGATTGACTCTCGGCGATTTCGTTGAATCACATGGTCCGAATATCGCGGCCTTTTGGGCTCCGGTGGAAGATCTTCGTTCTTCGCGGCGCTCTTGGGAGTCGGAGCTCTCGTATTCACCGGCGATTTAGGTATGGGAATTACGCTTCTTCGAGTTATTCGCAAGGCCGGTGGACTATCCGGTGGCTCGTCCTCTTGTGTCTGAGGATCGGGGCAATTCGATGTCGATGGTGTGACAGATTCGGTTCCCACGGAAATGTCAGAGTCACTGCTCTCGTCATCCATCGAATTTTCGTCTTCTCGCGATCTCCTTTGCTGTCTGCTCACTCGTACCACCGAACTTGACGGGGAATCGCTCGCTAACGTTTTGTTGAGTATCGAGGTACATTCGGTACACTCCCAGATGGGCTTGACCCACTTGAGATTACCACAAGCCATGTGAATACCTTGAGATCCGCATGTCCGACAAAGCGTCAATTCCCATTTTGCATTCGAGCTCGTATGCTCGCGACCCTTTGGACATAGACACTCGTCCGCGTCGCATCGATTGTGTCTGTAGAGCAATTCCTCGAAAGCGTTTGGTACCAATTCCCAAGAGGCGTCCTGACTCGGAATAAATATTCCGTGGTCTAGCATTGCTCTTTGAAATTCGGCCTTATTGTTACAGAGCGGACACTTGAAGAAGTAGCCCGCGCTCATCGCCAGTTGTTGCACGCATGTACGATGGAACCACGCGTTTTTCTTGCAACAAGGTGCCCACAACGTTCCGTACATATCGGTGGGACTGACGGTGTCGTAACAGATGTAACATATCATGTCGTTGCGTTTTTTCACCTCCTCGGATACGCGTTCGTCGATTTTTTGTTTGGGTCGGTGATTCTTGCAATACGACCTGAAACGAATTTATCGATTTATCAGGCATCGAGGAACGTTTCTGAGGCCAATAGCCTTAGAAATAAAATCTGAAAAAACTTATCGCTTTTTTGCGGATATTATATAATTTTATAATTTCTGTATGAAAAACGCGTTCATGAGACAATGATACAAAGTTTCAGATATATTATTATATTACCTGAACTCTCCAAAGAACTGATGGAGCGACCCAGATTTCAGGCCACAAGGGAAGTGAAAAATCTTTTTGCATTTTGTGTTGCAGCATCCTAAAGTTGCACCAATTTTTTTACAGTAGCAGCAGGCCTGCGAATTTGGTAATAAAGTAACGTCGATTTAGCGAATTCTTATGTGGATAAGTGCCGAGAAATATATTGTCGCCTTACAAGTCTTTTTCCTCTTTTGAGTTCCTTATTTATATCTTCCGGTAGAAATCCCAGTATACCCTCGTCATCGCGACCCTTCTGCTGCATATTGGAAGACAGGAGCTAAAAATTAATGGGATTGTGAGAAAAGCGTAAACACAGTAATAACAACTGGGAAATTTAATTAGTTTTTTATCCTACCAGACAGTAATAATGTGTAAGAATCCCATTGTATTCATGAAACTTTCCATACTGCAATTCATCGTCATCTCCGAGACCACAAAAGCAACATAATTTGTCATTCAATGAAGGTGACACGTCGGTAACTACTTTCCGTGGCATATTGAATACCTTAACTGTAGGAAAATAAAATGCCAATGAAACATCGAAACATTGACAATCGAATAACTGCTCAATTTCATAATCTTGTACTCATACCCACATTTACTCCAATTGTATTAAAAGATTTCCCATTTTATAGCCTTGTTGACTACTTCTCCAATAAAAACTAGCGCAGTAGATCCCTTTCATGGTTTCATAAAATCAAGCCTAGAAAACGGACAAATATATAATTTAGTACAAAAAAAAAAAGATTTTTTATATAACCGACTTGTACCTCAACATAAACTGCAAACTTTACTCTTCTACTATGAATTGTACACAATACCATGAACATTTTTTAAAAACAACAGATTCGATTAAAGGGTCAATTGGAGAAATCTTTTTAGAATACAAAATTTTAAAAACAAACCAATTTATATAATTGAGTCGAAGAACATACTTGGAGCTAAGCTCATATTGTAAAATTACTTTAATCATATGCAACACACGTTTCAAAGTACATTGGACAAATTTTAGTAATTCCCTTTATAATAAAAAACTCAGTGGAGCCACAGACTCGAATGACAGCAAATCAATATGGATTTCGATATACAATGATAAACACAAGTGTCAGGATTTTATTTTATAATATGCAATCTCCGAGCATCACATTTTGCTTATTTAGAAAACTATCATTTTTTAAAAAGCACACGTGGAACATAAATTTAGTAAAACCATTTAATATTCGATGGAACATGCTTAGCACTGAACATAACATTGAAGAGAGTATCACGAATATCATAGTTTTTCTGATTAAGACCTATAATACTTTGCTTGGAATCATTGAGCAGCACAATCAAACGATCCAAACGATTGATCACAAATTTATCAGCGAACATCGCGTAGAACCGATCCCGCGTAAATAAAGATCGAACTGTGAATTTTCGTACCCTTTGTGAACATCAGCCTGTGATTGCTACTTTCAGCTGCTGCATTGTCTCGACGATGATCCCCGCGAGTTAAATGCCCACATGTCGCATTGATAAATAATCCCGGCGAGCTCAAACTTAACGACGGAACGATGTCGTCGAGTGACTAAATTTAAGGCATAAACAGCTCCGAATTGCCGGAAAAACGACACCGTACACGGATTGATTTTCGAGCATATCACGTCGACGCCATTTACTACGATCGTCTACTGAAATCTAGGGAATTTCCATCGCGGCCAATATAATAATATATTTCAATATATTCCATACTTTCGCAAAACTCTATTAACACTGAGCGACTATATTCTGCAGCGGAGTATCGAATAAAAAGTAACAATTGTAATTGTGACGCATCCAATTATTTAAAGCGAATAAATAGTCACTAAAATCATAACCTGCAGCGGAATCGACAGTTGACGATCGTCATTCCCAAAGTTTTCAGGGTGAACTACACGATCGAGTAAATCTTTTATACTCGAATGCGCAGATAGTTATTACTATTTTTACAGAGCAGTCGGAATAAAAAGATTAATTCACAACAGCGAGGAATTTAGATTCGCCCGCCCGCGAAAGCGCGGGAAATCGTTACTGAATCACATTCGCCACACATGTGTAAAAAAATTACTATGGCGATTGGCGTGGTGACAGCAGAGATGCTGGCTAAACCACCTGAAGGGCGCTTTTTTAGCGTGTGTGTGTGTGTGTGTCTTCTTCTAATTGTCAGATCAGGTTGGGTCTTCTTTTTGAGGTTAGGTTATATCGTCCGTCCTTTTCTAACAGACTCGATGGTTTCCAAAATGCCGAGTGTCGATTGTTGCTCCTGAAGCACGTGTCAATCATTTTTCCGCAAAAAAATATAATCAACGATTTTCGCATTGTTATAATTGCACGGAATATCGTAAATCACCCTCTACTCTAGGTTCGCCGATCCGGGGAATATAAAATTGAATATTACTTTTTGGCGCGTATTTTCGACACCCTTTTTAACCTCCACTCGATTGTTAATTGTAAAGGATATTGTTGAATTCGAAAGAATTACATTATTCCAGTGAAATATGGTTATGTTTACGTGCAACAATTGTGGGGAAGCCCTGCAAAAACCGAAGGTTGCAAAACACTACCAATTTCAATGTCGGAGCGCTGAGAATTTGACCTGCGTCGATTGCCATAAGGATTTTTAGTAAGTTTGTATTTGGTATGATTTTTCATTTCGTATTTCATATTTGTTTCTTAATTTTTCTCAAAGGTCACATTTTTTAAATACTTTGTTACATTTCAAGTTTTTATCGTTCCTCGCGTTGAAGCGAAATTATAAAGTACAAAGTAAGATCTTGAAGTGAAAAGACGATCGGTGTTTATGGGAGTTTTTGCTTTGCGTCTTTCAGCGGACAAGAGTACGTAGCGCACACGTCGTGTATGACAGAATCGGAGAGGTACGGCGGACAAAACTATGTCCCGCGACCGGGTCAAAATAAGGGCGAGCGAAAGCAGAAGGAGTGGATCAACGTAGTGAAAAACGTCTTCGACACAGCCGCCAATTTGAGCCACGACGAACGTCACGTTCTGAATATCCTTTCGAAACACGACAACATACCGAGGAAAAAGGCGAAGTTTTTGAATTTCATTCGCAACATCATGGGACCCAGAGTCAACATGGCGACGATAGACAGCGTTTGGACGAGAATGGAAACTGCGTTCAAGGGAACGACTCAACAGAACGGCAACGACCAGACGCAAAACAGTAACGGCAAGTATATCATTTTTTTAGCGTACAACAAACGACAGGGAATTTGTCGTTTGTAAAATTCCATTTTTCCGTATGTCGTTAACACAATATATAACGTTTGTTTATTAATTCTTCATCGATTAGGCAAAGAAAATGGGAACTCTGCGGCGAATGGCTCTTCCCCCACGAAAAATCACGAGAACAACATCGCCGAGAATCAAAACAACGAGAATATTGTCAGAGAAAATGGGAATACGGATAAGAATGAGGAATCCCCGAAAAACGCCGGTGATTTGAAGAAAAAGTCAAAGAAGCGCGACCTGACACTGCCAGAGACGGAAAATAAGGAAGAGCCTGCGAGTAAAAAAATGAAGAAGAAATCGGCGAGCGAAAGTGCGAAAAATGGGACGACAGTCGAACAAGAGGAAAACGAGGAAGTAGCGAAATTCGATTGGAAGGCCGCGATCCTGGAAATCGTCGGTTCCAAGGAGGAGATCACGCTGAAAAAGCTGCGAAAGAAAGTCGTGAACCGTTATTTGAGTCATTGCGGAAATAGCGTGACGCCTGAAAAAGCTACCGCGAGATTCGACAAGAAGCTCCGAAAAACATCGCAGGTCGTTCTCAACGACGATAAAGTTAGAATGGCTTAAACGTATCAATAAAACCGTGATTTTCTCTACATCGTGTGCCTCGTTATTTCGTTCCGAACAACAATTGCTGTAAAATACCGAAGACAATGACAACAAAATTGTCACAAAGATAGTAAACCGATGAATAATGAATTTCCATTCCTGAAACTTTACCACAACAGCTAACAGCCAAAAAAAAACCCAAAATTTACAAGCATTCCTCTATTAAAAAAAAAAAAATACAAAAAAATGCAATTTCCTAAAAATGTTTATTACATATTCCCTATACATAAATAACATTTAGGAATCCTCCATAAACAATGTTTTTCATCAATAATCACGTCAATATCCCTACCCCGCAAAATCCTTAAATTCGAAAAAAAAACGAAAAAACCGGACCCAAAAAAACGCTCGGAAAGTGCAAGAATTAAAAAAAATGTATTAAAAAAAAGTGCTAATTTCATATAGCGCGCTCTCCATCGTACGCATACATATATATACACACACATATATATATATATAGATGCAGTCGGAATGCAGCCAAGATGGTCGCCGCGCGTTGGTTTCGCTCTCGGATGAGAGCCTCGCTCTTATTCGCACGGCGGGCATTAATTTTTTCTACTTAGACACGTCGTTGGAGGTTGTCATCGCTCGAGCGTGGCAATAAGTGTGGGAAGAAAGGGATTCGAACAATTGGACCGTTCGTTTTCCGAGCGAGCGTTCGCGGGTGCGTGACTACACTCGTACGTAGATATAGATGCGATAGCTGTCACATAAAGAGAGAGAGAGTGTGAATATACATGTAATACATAGTGGTGCTCTAAAAGTCGCTGCTGCCGTCGCGTATCCTTGATCGCGACGTCGACAATATGTGTCGCCTCGCTTGGCTCAATAAATAATCGCGTCCTCCAATAATGTACAAACCCATCGATACATAGAATTGTAATTCAATCGGCCAATAATCAAGGAACATTCGTTACGAATTAAGACTCGCCGCGTCGGAAACAAAGTGCCATTCAAGAATCAGCTGTCGTGACATCGTAGGTGACATCTCGGTGCAGAAAAGTTATATAGAATTCAATTATTTTCTGGTAAGTAACGCGTGTTCCGTTCGTACGAAAGAAGAAGCGTAAGTAACAAAAAAAAAAAAACGTGAGAAAGGTGTGCATGAGCTGTCGGCGGATAGTCTAGCACTTTTATTGCTTCGTCCATAACCTGCGAAACGCTGTGAAGCGATGCAATTTTTACCGCACTGTGTCGGGAGCTAGTCGCGCGACCCTCACGTGCCGTTCTGCCAATCATTCGGTAGCTTCTTCTCGTAACGAGTTACACACGGGAATTCCTGAGTCGACTGAGTTGATTGTCATACGAGCGTAATTCAAGAGTTCCTCGATGTTTACCATTTATCATTATTGTCGTTTGTAACATATTTTTTTTTCTGAAAAAGCCAGAATTGAGAAACGTGATACCGGTTTCGGGTGTTTATCAGTCGGAATACTTTGTTTACATCGGTCATGTGACGAATTCGAATCGTTCGAAGCACTTTTTTTTATCAATGCCTAGTTTTCGTTGTTAATGACGAGAAAATTGATTTTTCATCGACTGACCAAGGGGAAATGCAATTTTACATGACATTTGGACTCGTTTTTCTTGCGAGACAATTTGTGTAGTCGAATAAGCGTTTTTTAATGTGCGCTGATATTGAGTAACCGAGTTTGACGTTTTCGAGGGTTTCCGCTTGGCATGGAACGTCCTGTAGATACTGTAGCTCCGTAGATCAATCGATTATTGGTTGGATCTTTTACGAAAGGATTAATGACTATAATACGATAGATGTTGACGTAGCGCGGTGCTTTTTAGGTCGTAGAGTCGGAATATGCAGCATCCACGATGAGCTCAAATAGTGGGACAATCACGCGTAATCACCGGATTCACCGAATCCGCGTCCCAGACGCTATACATATGCTGTGCTGCAAGCACATAATCGAGAAAGAGAAATCGCCCGATCGTATAGAATTATCAGAGTACGACGGCGTGAAGAAAATAAAGTGGCGAATTCATCCGGAAGAGCACAAGCCAATCAGCTTCCGCCGCAGATTTCTCATATTTCCGCACAATTTTCCCCGATTTGTACATCGAAAAATAGCGAATAGTCGAGTACAAATCGATATAGCAAATATTCCGCAAAAATTCGGTCGATTGATAAAATAATTTTAAAATTCAATTCAAACAATATATTCGTATTCAGCGTTTAAAATAAAATAAATGGAATCAATTAAATTTTCACTAAAATAGTATAACGTAAGGGGGGCGAGTAAGTAAAAAAAAAAGTATTGTGGAAATATAATAATAATTATAGACAGAGGCCAAAACGTGGGTTCATTTTAATCGCAAAAGTATTCGGAAAACCGGAAATAGTTTTAAACTAATTATGTAACCCATATAATTATTCCATGCTCGATGCTCATTAAAACCCCCCTTTAATCTCGCGTTTTTATTCCTGATCGTTATAATATCGAATAAAAATGCAAAGATCGACAATGAAAATAATTCAGCGTCGCGAAGAAATAAACATTTATATTCAAATGCAGATACTAAATTGTTGTTGTTAAATGTTTTTCAGACTGGAAATTTCGAGGGAGCCTCTCGACAAGCGGAGAAAAAAAAACGAGGGCCAACGGAGCATATAAAACCAAAACAGAGACACGAAGCGCTGCTGTAATAACATGAGACTTCGGTCTCGCCGAGTGGTGCACGTGTCTCTTACGATAATCCGTCCATCGCTCTTATCGGTATCGCTGCGATGCTGCAGGCCGTACGACTGTTGACGGAGTTGGCGAGACCCGCGGAAAACCATCATCGAGAGCATCGAGAGCACCGGGAGCGCCGCGCGAGCGAAGGGACCATGGATCCTGGACAACAGGCTTCGGTGGCCGTCGCAGCCGCCGAGGGTTCGGTGCAATTTCGAGAGATATACAAAAATGGGTGGCTGAGACGCACCGACAAGACCGACAAGGAAACCAGCAGATTTTGGGTAGCATTTTGCGTCCACGACGACGCGGAGCCGCGACTCGAGGGATTCGCCGACCAGAAACAGGCGACGACCCACTCGCCACTCTGGGCCCACTCCTTGCGAGGAATTCAACATCTATCGCCAACTCTGTGCGCCACTCAGCGACACGATTACGAGTTTTGCGTGAATTTCAGCGACGATCGTGTCCTCCGATTGGCTGCACCGACGTACCAGGGAATGCTCGATTGGGTGCAGCTGATAACTCGCAAGCTCACCGACATGAAGATCCTTCGACCTAAGGAAAATCTCTATTCCAAAGGCCCCGAGAGAATCGCCACTAGAGATCCGACTAGTCCCTTGCCACCGCCTCCTCTCTCAACTGGGTAGGCCATTTTTACGCCCTCGTAGAGGAAACTTATTTTTCAAGCGATTTTTTCGGA
Source organism: Clistopyga incitator (assembly GCA_947507545.1). Taxonomy (NCBI): domain Eukaryota; kingdom Metazoa; phylum Arthropoda; class Insecta; order Hymenoptera; family Ichneumonidae; genus Clistopyga; species Clistopyga incitator. The sequence continues at coordinate 1,588,436 of OX382171.1, read as the reverse complement.
GGCTTTCTCAAGTCAGAACATACAAAATGCGTTATAGAAGCACTGAAAAAGGTTGCGAATACAATAATAAAATAATTAATGGCCCCGATAGAATTGCCACTAGAGATTCAACTGGGTAGGCCATTTTTCCGCCCTCGTTCAGGAAACTTATTTTTTTAGGGATTTTTTCGTTTCGGAGGCTTTCTCAAGTTAGAACACTCAAAATGCATTATAGAAGCACTAAAAAAGGCTGCGGATAAAATAATTAAAGTATAATAAATACAAGTAAAATCTTTCTCCATAATCAAGGCAGAATTTATGAAGCGTACAAATTTTTTAAAAATATCAAAATATTCAAGAATTGCTCGGATTTAGATTCGACATTAATACGAAACTGATCATTTTCAGATCGACAACGTCTCAACAGGCGTCGCCGGTTGCGCCGACGGCGAGTAATTCGCCGCCTGGCAGCGGTGCCGCCGGTACATCGAGTAACAGCACGAATACCGGAAACGTGGCGAGTGCCTCGAGTACGACGAGCACCTCGAGCACTTCGAGTCCCGGACGCGAACCAGGAACGAGCGCGGACACCGCGCCGATGGTATTTACCTTCGACGACATTTCTCTGGAGGATAGAAGAGCCGCCAGGCCTGTTCAGGGTCAAGTTCAGCGAGCTGCACCTCCACCTCCGCCCACTCCTAGTCCGAGAATCGTAGCAGCAACATCGACAACAGCAACAGCAGGAGCCGCGACAACAACCGCGAGCGAAGACACGACCGGCGACTCGAGCTACGAAAGCATCTTCATGGCATCCTCGTATTCGCCGACCGGAGATTCCGCTCGAGCCGCCCGAGACCTCGGGCAAAGCGGAGACGCCTCCAACGAGCGATACGTCGCTCTTTTAGACTACAGAAGCAACACCTCCGCCAGCGCAGAAAGCAGACCTCAACAACCAAGAGCCGCACCGGAAACCAGAGCCGCTGCTGGACCGCCCACCGCAAACGTCCGAAGACAACTCACCCTCCGAGAACAGCAGATCTTTCAATTGAGAAGAGAAATGGCTCACCCCGCGGGTGTTAGATTGCTGCTCGGTAGACGCGATTGCAAGGACAGCATCGCCTTCGTCGACACTTACGGAGCTGTGTGGTGAGATTTTTTTGAATAATTTTCTCACGGACACCGATCCAAATCTGAGTTTGATCTTCGATCTCCCTCTGCTCGGATCTACTGATTTCCGCGAAGATACCGATTTTTCGAAGTAGCTTTCAAAGTCATTTTCATTAGTAATTTGAAAAAAAAAGAAGAAGAATCTACAGTCGTTATCACGTTCGGTTCTTCAGGTTAGCAATTACCTTCAGTTGGCCTCTGTATTTCATGATCCTTTCGGAAAAAGCCAGGAAAAATGTCCATTCATTAAACCGACAAGCTTATCTGCATGCAGGATAAACAAAAAGTTATTTTCTTCATTCAGGGTCGCAGGGTGGAAGCAGCGCGAGCATCCGTTGCTCTACAACGTTCTTCACGTGGGCGATTTGGTGCTGAGCGTCGCCGGTATAACGCCACCGGGTGCGGGGGCGATCAGAGATATTTTGAAAGGGTGCACGACACCACGCGTAAGTATTTTCGTCCTTAAGTGGACGCAATTACCTGAAAAAAAGTAATGACAAAAAAATGTTCTTCCAATTGGAAATAATTGAGAGCAACTATCTTTTTTGAATTTATATATATATATATATTTTTTTAAAACAATTTTTACTCCTAGAAAATGAATAACGACGTTTACGCAATTTTTGTAATCTGTATTCCGTTCAGACCACGCACTAAAAAAAGTTTCACTTAATATGCCCAGGTCGAGGTGATCGTTCGTCGATTGCCGTACGCCCGTGCGGTCACATTGACGAAAAGAAACGACACTGAAGATTTTGGCCTCGAGGTCAATGGCAACGAAGTGTCCGGAGTATCGGGCGTGGCTCTGAGTCTCGGATTGCCGCCGTTGGCCACTGCGACGGACCCCACGGCGCCAGCCGGCTCAAACACAACCTGGACGCTCACCGAAATAAACGGGAAGCCTTTGAACATATTCGACGGCGGTGCTTGCGAGCGTTTTCGCGCGGTGGGTCGCGATATATCGATTGTCATTCAGCCGACGGACCTTGTATCCTCGTTGCGCAAAAAATTGCGTACCATGCGCAGCTACAAGAATTTTGTAATGCAGTGAGAACGAACGCGCAGATGTATTTTTATCGTCTCCGTTTTTGTCTTTTATTTGAAGCACTTTTTCACCGTTTGAACGTGAAAAAAAGCGCGATTTTCGAGAGATGGCTGGGCAAAAAAAACCGACTTGTAAATCTCAACAAAATAGCAATCGTCCATGAAGATCTGCAATAATTTAACGACTGTTAGCGTCATTTAATTAGGATTATTCGGGGGTTTTTTTTTCGTTTTCGATTAAATTCATTTAATCTAACCATCTCTCGAAAGTATCGAATTGCAGCTTAGCGAAATCACTTTTTCCACTGGCATTTACAGGCGGCTACGATTTCGTTTTTATTTTCATCGTAGTAAAAGCCAGAAATTCGCTCGATAAGATTATTCCAGTCAAATCGTAATTGCGCGATTGCAATCACGCGGCAGCTCTGCTCGACAGCTAATACGAGACGAAAAGTTGAATGAAAGTGGAAAGGCTTGGAACATTCCGCGTGAAATCTCGGTGTTTTTTATTTCTTCTTCTTATTCGTAAGGAATAGATTTCGGCGCGATTGTATTTTCAAAGAATCGGCACGAATGACGCAAGTTACGAAACCGTAGAGAGCAAAGCGTACTCTGTGATAATTTACATAATGTATATCTGTAGAGAAGAGTATACACGTAGAGGAGAAACGTCAATGTATATAAGTATATGTGTGTCCCGTGTGTTCGGGTATATACTGCACACGCACAATTATTAATTATATATATATTAATAATGATAATTATTATTGATATCCTTGCTATTGTTTTGGTAAATAAAAGGACCAATCGATACTTAATTGCGACAGATATTTGAAGCTCAAACAGCTTTTACGTTTTACTCAACTTTTATTCCTACGAATTCTTAATACAGACTCTTAAGTATTGCGATTACAACATTAAAAAAAAAAAAAAAGGCACGACAATCACAGCAATTAAGACAACGGACTATTCGGGACATCTGCAATAATATTTATTTTAAATACATTCATAATCATCGTCGGCGTGACGAAACTTTAAAAAAAGCATTTTTAGTTCTGGATTTTTATTCGTCTGTGTTGTGAACTGCGGGCATTTAAATGCGATTTGGATTAATGAAATTGGTGACAATTCATCGATACTTTTGTTCGGAAGATGAAGGATAGTTTATTTTATTTGCGTTACAAATTCGTCTAGTCATGACATTTATTTCTATGAGCTATTTCTATCGCGAACATTTTTTTTTTTTTTTTCGCGTTGTACACTCAAAATACCGATAACCAATCTTATTAATGGTAATTTTTGTACCTCACGCTTGGACCACCAGGGCCGCAGTCTCAATCTGTTCTCGCAACATCTTAAATCTTATCAAAGATCCTTACTTAAGTAACAATAAAAGTATTTACAACGAGCCAGGCACAATCGACCCGAACCGAATTAGTAGCTTAAGGATGCTCCACACAGTCCCTTAAAAAGTTCAATGAAAATCATTTTAACTTATGTTACAATATTATGCTACGAGGGAGAAAAGTGCGCGATTTTTGCCGAGGCTCAAGTTCAATGTCCGAATCACGACTTTTTATTTCGCTCGGTGCGAAAAACGCGGTTTTACGCACATCTTTGTAATACAATTATTTTCCTCGATTTCGATTGTAAGCTACGAAAATTCTGTTCAACATTATCCACGAAAAAAATTCAAGGGACGACGTTTAAAAATTCACACAGCGTCGAACACGTTTATAATTCGCATAAAAACATGTGCAAAACCTTCACGATTTGAAACTACAGAAAATACAATAATCACTCACCACTCAAGCGACTTAAGTGACTTGTACGTCGGACTGTTAGGCGAGTAAAATTGTTTGTACCACCGGCGATAGGCTTTGATAGTGCGATCCTCCGAAACGAGTACAGGCTTTTTCTCAAACTTCTTATTATTCCATACTGCGATATCGCGCTCGAACATAATGCATTCGCCCCAAAAAACGATTCTCGCGTAAGGCCCGAGGAGCGGCGGTGCGAAAATCTTGTGGGTGACGCGTTGGACCATGGGTTCGATGGGAGTGACGGTCTGGAGGATGCACATGGGCCCGAAGCTCGTGCGGAGCATGAGTTCGACGTATCCGGGCCCAATTTGCTCGGCAGTCACGTGCAATTCCAAAATCGAGATGCTTTCGAAGAGCACAAGATTGTGGCACAGTTTCATCGTGGCTACGTGTCTTTTATCTTCAAGAATATCGCTTCCCTCGCTGCGATTCCGTGCGGACGTATTCGTCTCGGAATTTCCAAAATTGTTATCTTCGCTTGAATTATTTTCAAGAGAATCTCGAGGAGCCCAAGCGGCTTCGCTCCAGTCGTGTCGCATGAGGCCCGGAAAAAGATCACTGAAGAACATTGCTGGACCATGGACTGCACTCAGATGCGCCCAGTCCGCTCCGTTTTCTGGTATCTCCTGGAAAATTTTGCATTTTTCACATGAAGTACAACAATTTTCGAAATATCATGGGTAATTGGATCTTGTATTTTTTTTCTTTTTCAGACACCGGAAGCTCACCTGTATGTGACTACTGATGAGGAATTCATTTCTTCCATGGTACCACCAGGTACCATTGCTTATTGATTCCAAGGGCTGAGGTCTCCAGTGCGGCTCCGAAGATTCCGCGTGGTACCACACGAAAATCAGTTGATTCACTTCGCAGCAATTCCAGGCCTTTGCTTTAGCTAACTGTGGAACTGGAAATCATTTTTCGTAAGTCTAATCTTTTTTTTCTGTAATTTCTTCCGCAATATTTGAAATTTTGTGATTTTGCAGTTTAAAAAAATAAGATTTCATTTACTTTTTTCAGCGTATGGAATACTTTCGCACATTCCGTTTCCCTGGAAACGCCAGCTGTGGAAAGGACACTCCAGGCAATCTCCCTTTACTTTACCACCCTCTGCCATATTTGCACCCAGATGAGGACAATAGGCGTCCAAAATGTTCACCTGGCCTTTTTCGCTCCTGTGGAAGTAAACGTTTGTGAAATACGGATATAAAAATGATTTATTCATCGGTAAAAAAAAAAGAAAAATCGAGAGAAATTTAGTGGTTTCTACTTTGTATTTACAGTTGAATAATTATTGTTCCAGTGAACTATTTCATCTCACCTGAACACAGCAAAGTTTTCACCGAGGGCAACCACGTGTTTGACTTCTCCTTTCGCAAGCTGCGAGCTTTCCAGAAGAGCGAACCATCCGTTGGGATAAACCGGAGGGATTTCTCCGACCTTACGATTTTTCGTGCCCAAATAACCGGCTGCGGATCTTTTCGTGGCTGCGCTCTTGTCCAGCCCCTTAAAATAATCAACGATCATATTATCGATCAATTGAACAAAAGGTAATCGCTAAATTTTGCTTCCTACATTTATCAAAATACATCTGCAGTATTTTTTTCATTCTATTTATTATTATATAAAAATGTGGTACATAAATAAGATATTTAGAATCGAGTTGTCTGAATTTCTGCCAGAATTTTAATCATTTAAGGTGACAACAGAAGGTTTATTTTTTGAAATTGTTCAAAAATGATCTTTTATATATTTTTTTAATTTTTCTATTTTATGTTGGAACGTAGCCCTTTATTGAATTGAAAGTAATTTGTGACACACCCTCGTGTTTATGGGCAAACTTGTTTTATTTGAAAGGTATCTCTGAGTGGAATCAGCTATCGTATAATGAACGAGGATTCAGGGTCGTTAAAACACACACAAACGTTTCGATAGATCCCTATCTATCGACGTCTCTTGCCCTTATTCCAGACAAGGGCACCGGGACTCGGGACGCGAGAAGTGATATCGAAAGAGGCCTCGACGATGCTCACCCTGACCCAGTTGATTTTCCAGAAAAAGGCCACGTAACCGACGAAGGTCAGAAGGGTGGCGGTGGCGGTTGCGGCCCACCATCCGATCATTTTATTGATGTTTCTTCTTCTTCTTCTGCTTCTTCTTCTTGGCTCGGCTGCAGCTGCTTTCCTTGATGTTCGATCGGATCCTGGATCTATGATTTTATCCAACCAGACACACGTTAAAAAAAAAAATATATATATATATATATATATATATTCATATAAGTGGATCATTCCATGTCAAGTGGCCCCCCCCAAATTTTCATTAAAACCATCCAAACCACAACAAAAAAACTACATAAATATAGTAAGTTCGGAAAAATGAACAGAAAAAAATAACAATTCTAGGTATATAATGGACACTTGGAACTTTTGTTTTTTTTCTTCAAATTTGCTAATTTTTCAGCACTCAAAAAAATTGCTCTGGCGAACTCGGCATGGAACGCCCGATATTGTATACGTAAATAGCCACAAAATGCACGAAACACTTTTCCGCCTGTCGACGGTCGGCGAACCGTCGAGGTCAAGGTCGCACTGGTGGTTGCAAAACGTCAGTCTTTAGCTCAAAGCAGAAGAAGAAATACGAAGAAGGAAGCAAAGCGAAGACTTATTCACAGCCTCCAATCACATCCCGTCATAATAATAACAATAATAACAACAACAATAATACCCTTTCGATATAGGTAATGACTGTAAACTGTCGGACTCAACCGGAGCTGGTGAGTGAAGCGAAAATGAAACGAGGATGAGTACAAGAGCAAAATCCGGTTCGTGGCGTAAGAGCTCTTTTCGGTCAACTGAAACGGTCAGCGGCAGCGAGTGGGCTTATATACGCCACTAGAATTGGTATGCGATTTCTATCCGTTTCTTCGATACTTCGACTAGCCGAATGTGTAACAAATCGTGCATATCTTCTTTCAGCCGCCGGAGTAAACGTCGCGTCGTCGAGTCGCCGTTCGTGGCTGATGCTGTGAATCTCCATTGGTCCATTATGCATGGTTACAAGCGCGAGCCTCGAGAATTCATGCATCTCGAAGGCTCCTTTCCGTTCTTATCTGCCGATTGATCCGATCGGTTTTCGACTACGCCGACGGAAGACAAATTCCCAGCGAGGGAATTTACGCCTGACCATTTTCCACGTATACCTTCTCCGCTTCACCTCCGAGGGGCTCATTACCATTTTCCTCTTTTTCAACGACAATAATCTGACCCCACTGAACCTTTACATCCTGGAAGTCTCGTTTCTGCTGCTGCAACCGATCCGAACCTCTTCGGATATTTATCATCACCTCCGAACGCCCTTTTGGAAAATTCTTCAGGGCTTCGAAAATGTTTTTTCTCGCTCGATATCCTCAAACAGGACGAATTTTACCATGCCGGAGAAAATTAGGATACTCAATCACACGACTAATGGTCGCGGGTTCGTGCAACTATTTTTATTGTTTCAATTAATTATCGCAGTCTTAACGTCACTGAATGAAATCAAATAAGTAGTTTGATTACAGTAAATATATAATTAAAAAATTCTGCCATGAGTATCAGTGAAATTTGCGACCGTAATTTAATGATAATAGAGCTAATTAATTTTTTTATTCTTGGATATTAATATTGGAGAACTCCGGAGCATTTTTCTCTGCATTACATTTACTACAAAATCGTGTAGAATAGTACATTCGTATGAAAACTTATTTTTAAATAGCGAAGGCGACAAGATTTTCGCTAAAAACAAAAATAATCACGTTAATTTGTGCGTCAACTTTGGAAACGAAAAACTTTGGAAATCTTTGACGATAGAGAGAACTTGCGGAGAGCCACGAGATGGTAAAAAACGAGTCGTCGATAACGATCACCGCGGACGTTTGAGAGTTACGATAATATGTTCGGTTGTAGGAGCTATCTCGACGACATTAAACGACATGCGAGGGAACGAGAAGAAGAAGAAGAAGAAGATGAAGAAGGAGAACCAGGAGACGTACGCAGCTGTATTTAATATACCTGAAGTTCACTCTCTTCGCTCTTGCTCTCGGTGCGTGTACGCATAATACGTACGGTGAATACCCAAGTGCGCGGTAAATTACGGGAGCGTGCGTGAGGCCCCGGGTGTATATATCTGAAGGGCCGCGAAACACCGAGCAACTCGAGCCGATGTGGCATCTGTGAAAAAAGCAGAAATAACCGCGAATCCGATCGACGAGGACGCCGAAGAATAAGAAGAAGAAGATGACGAAGAAGAAGAAGAAGAGATTACGAGGCCTGGCCGCGGGGCGTTGACGAGGGTATATATCGTCTCTCATCTGTGCAAGGGCAAGGCCAACTTACTCACCGCGCATTCACTGCTGTCTATAGGACGCGGAGAGGGCCAATGAGTTTTTGGTAGAGCAGCTGCCGTAAACCAGATATCACCTTATTCGTTTTTCTATTTTTTCTTTTTCTCTCTTTCTCTTCGGAACCTTTCTTTGCCCTTTTTCTTTTTCTTCTTCTTCTCTTTCCTCACCGCAGGACCGAGAGATTTTATTTTTCCATCTCCATGTGGCTTTGCCTGTCGTCCACGAGCTGCACCAGCAGCAGCAGCAGCAGCATCATCTTCGTCTTTTGGACTTGAAGAGGGCCACTCCCGTTCAAAGCCCAAAGGATTGCATCGTCTTCGGTAGCTGGAGAGTAGTATGCACCATCGAACTCCTCAGCATCCCTTCCAAACTCGGGAGTTCGTCCGGGAGGACGAGTCCACGTCTCTTCCCGACTTCGTAATCTTGCAACGCGCAACCGTGGATACCCTGAAGAGGCCCGAGACTCCCGAGAACCCGGTTACCGAGTCTTGGGAATTTCCAGGCCGCGATTACCGAGAATCCAGTCACCGCGAATCCTTCGATCCGTATTAGACATTATGAGGTTAAAAAAATAAGATACGTATGTTATATGAAAGGAGGCGATATTAAAGGAGATAAACTTTATTTCTTAAAGTACCAGGCACTCACGACTTTATTCACGAAAATCGCTGCTCAGTAGAATTTCGAGTTTAGCGAGCGTCGTTCAATAATCTCTTCGCGTCAGCTGATCGCCGGGGAATGAATTTTAACGTGAAAACGCTCGTGCCTGTGGCATAATCTTGACATCCTTATTCTCGATCGCCACAGCATCAACAGCATCAACAGCCTCAACAGCTTCAACAGCTTCAACAGCTTCAACAGCATCAAGAACCTCAACAGCCTCAACAGCGTCAAGAACCGCAACAGCTTCAACAGCTTCAACAGCTTCAACAGCGTCAACAGCATCAAGAACCGCAACAGCTTCAACAGCTTCAACAGCATCAACAGCATCAATAGCATCAACAGCATCAACATCCTCAACAACATCAACAGCCTCAACAGCTCAACACCTATCGCGCATAGCGCGCGGAGAGCCAAGTGCTGCCGCCGTCGCCGCTGCTTGTAACGCGTTCGCGACGACGCTCAGTCAGCTATATCCTCGCGATGGCCGGCTGTGAGAAACTGGAAGTCCCTGAACTTGACTGACTCTTCCTTATAGGTGCAACGCTTTACTTGCACTCTGTATTACGCTCGCGCTCGCGCGAACCTTCCTCCGGGTGTTGGTATGTATTTATCCACACGTACATACACATTGCGGGTACTACGGGGGCCAGCCTCCTCCTGCATTCTATACCCGCTGGGAGCGCGGCACGATGTACCGAGAGACTCCAAACGATCTCCCGGCTACTGGGCTCTGCTATACACATCGAGATTCTCCGATTTATGCGAGAACACACGTGGCTATACGCTCCCTCTTCACCTTCTGGGGCTACCTCTTCGGTTTGTTTATCCTCGTCGCCTTGGTACACACACCGCACCGAAGTTGTCCGGCCGAAAATCGTTATACCTTAACGAGAGGTACGATATACCTCCGGTGGATCCCGATCTTCGCTCAATTTATATGTTTACTCTCGTTTTTCCTTTTTCTCCGCAGATACCAGCAGTGTCCTCTTCGGGGCTGCAATTTTAACGCAGGCCACTTTTTGCTGCCTAATGACCATTACCATCTGGGTGACCGACCAACTGCGCCATCATCAGAGCGCTCGCTTAAGGAACTAAAACTTATGGCTATTCGTTTTGCCGTTGCGCGTATATATTGTTTTTCGGAAAATTAGAAGGCCCCGGAAAAAGGAACTTGGTTCATGAGGAAGACAATAGGGGGAAAATAATAGTCACAATTCGCATTTCATGGTTGGAAAAATTGTGAAGCGTTGGGTGAAAATTTCCGGAATTTTGGTGGTTCTGTTTTAGGGATTTTTAAGTTATTTATAAATTGTTATATGAATATTGACTGTTTTTTTTAGGAAAGGTACGCTCGTATATATAAGTATCTGTGTGTCGATTCAAAGGGTTAATAGTTCTGTGCGTTTGAAGATACGTTTCAGGCAGAGGAATTTTTGTGTCTCAAGAAGAAGAAGAAGAAAAAAGTGGAAGGTACCAAAGGGCGCTGGTAAAGATGCATCCTCGTGTTTGTGTCGAACCATAACCAGCCTCTTTCTATCCCACGTCTGCGCGTTCGTTTCACCGAAGGTCGACCTATCCCGTAATTTGCATTTTGACCCAGCTTCTTTAAATATTATGCATACCTGTGTCTGGGTTTAGTTCCCTTGTACAGAATGACCCACTGCCTCACTTTGAAATTATATAAAGGAATACAATATATGCGATACGCTGGTTTGTTTTGGCCAGGATATTAATTGTCCTGTTTTTTTTTTCAGCACTCTTCATGTTCTATCATATCGTGGATTTCGCGTTATGAAAATTGTGATCATTCGGGAGTCTGATAAAAATTTTTTTTGGTCTTCATTATATTTATAAATATAATGAATATATTTTAATAATCCAACATAATTTAATAATCCAATGATCCAATGGATTTGAACATTAACGCAAAGAGAAAATTAATATTGAGACTGATTTTTTTTTAGCATTCTTCATGTTCCATCACATCGTCGACTTCGCGTTATGAATATTGTGATTATTCGGGAGTTCATTACATATTTTTTTGGTCTTCGTTATATTTGTAAGTATAATGAAAAACATAATTTAACTAATCATTGGATTTGAAAATGAATGCAAAGAAAAAATAAATATTGCGACTGAAATTTTGTTTTTCTAGGTTTCTTCCACGAGAATAATTGAAACGCGAGAGAAAAATTATTTAGCGAAACCGGAAGTGACGATTTTGCAGGCCAGTATTATACGATCCACACGTATATATGTAATTCGCAAGATTCGGAGTTTAACATGCTGGTAACCACCGACCGATTGTCACACGATCCGAAAAGCACCGTCATCGTATAAAAATCGTGGAAGGAGAAGAAAAAAGAAAAAAAAAAACGAAAAGATTTCACATTCGTGGAACGCGAACTCGAAAGAATACGAAGGTAATCGAAGGCGTGTTACTTGATGACGCGCTCGTGCGTATACGAGATCAGCATGTACAATCTTTCGGAAACGATTGTTCTCGAAGTGATCGTTGACGTTTTACTGCCAATTCCGCCAATTGCGTGTGACATTCAAACGATAACTCAAAAATAGCAAAAACAATATTTTATTATTTCAGTCCAAAATTAAATTGATTCTACATAACAACAAGAGTTAACTAACAAAAAATTATTTTTGCAAGTCCGCAAGCGAATACTTTCTCAATGAACATTTTTTTTCACTATATTTTTAGCTGAATATCGAGTAAACAAAATCTAAAATCTCAAAAAACAAAAAATTCCTGCACATTTTGTCCGAAATTTCATTACCAAAATTGAGACACACATTTTTGCGAGATAACAAAAAATCATTTCAAAACACATGCACACAAAATTTAAAAACATACGTAATGCAGAAAACTTTGACATATATATCGTGATTATAATTATGTATTACTACCATGACTATAAATAATTGAATATAACACATACACACTTTTCTGGACCCAAAATTTAGAAATAGTACATTACGATACTAGTGCGATAAAACTTTTTGCAATCACACGAATTTATGTTACTACATTGAATTATAGGCTTCGCGTCCGTAAAATCGCATTTTACACACGCAGTGATATAAAATACATAAGGCAGAAATCTTTGACATATATATTGTGACTATAATTATGCTAGGAAAGTCACTCGATACATTTTGCAAAAAAAAAAAAAGAAGAAAAAAAAAAAAGAAAAAACGTCACGATTTCTTAGGAACGTCCGTCGTACGTGCCTTTTTCGTCCTCGCCGATAAGCGACAGACAATTACGAGATGTGTCAAAGTGACTACAAGTCATTCGGTGCAAGACATAATAATACGCTCAGATTGATTAATTGATATTTCGCGAGGGCGAAGGATGAGACCGGGCGCGGAATCGATGACCGGTGTTATTGAAATGCGAGCCATTATTCACCGCCGCTCGACTGCGAGCCTCTTATTACGCGTAACGCGATATATATCGTCCAAATTGTTGCAATTTGTGCAAGGACGGAAGCGTGCGCGCGCGCGGTTCGTAAGATCCACGCGTTTATCGCGCGCAGTCGCTATCCGATTTCTCTATCGAAGGGTGCACGTGGAATTGTGAGAAGAATAAAGTAGCTGGCCGCGCAAATTACCGTTTCTTGTGTACGCTAATGAAATAAAAGCTTCTCTCACGGAAGCCACGCGTGAATTAGTCAGCGAGAAAGCGAGAGCCCCGTTATTATCCTGAACGCTGATAAGGACATACATTTTCTTCATATTCTATTTTTAGCATTTGTAAAAAAAAAAAAAAAATTAAATAAAAATTGCAGAAGCTGAGCGGAAGGTTTAAAAGGCTTTAGGCAGAGATATAGAATTTTAGTTTAGATTGGAACAGAGAAATTGGACAAAGCTACTTACCACTTGCAAACCCAGAAAAGTGGTAGGTACAGACACGGAATATTATAGCGACGGTCGCTGAGCCGCCGTCGCGGATATTGGTAGCTCCTTGCTTCTGCTGACATGAAATTACTGCGATATATTGTGTTCGAGCGAGTGGGCTTCTCCTTCTTCGCTTCCTCCTTCTCCTCCTCTGGCTCTTCTTCTTCTTCTTCTTTCACCTCGTGCTTCAGTGCCTCCTTTTTCTCCTCCCTACCTCTTCAGCTCCGCTTCTTCTTCTTCTTCCTCCACCTCGTCCCTCCTCGCCCCCTTCCAACTCTTTTCTTCTTCTTCTTCTTCTTCTTCTTCGTCTTCTTCTTCTTCGTTTTTTCACTACTTTCTCCATCGTCGTGCGTTGCACTATTGCAATCCGACTATTCACTTAGAAATAACAGTTATATCGACGAAAGCAAATTTAGTTCGCCGCTAAAAATTAATTATTTTTCAACCGGGCTTTTGCAATACTTGCAAATAATTATCGATACCATTTCCGAGATTTATTTTTCTTTCTTGTTTAATTTTTTTTTTGTATTTCTGTTGATGTTTAAATAAATATAAGTATTATTTACAGTCGCTTATGTGCTTGCACATTCTATGATTACTAAATAGTTTTACTATAAAATAATAATTGCAAAATTAACCGTAGTGTTAATTATGTTTCTTGAATTAATGGGGATTTCGCAACTCTGTAATTGACTGTAATACCCGGAGTTTCAGTAGGATTGAATTAAGCTTATGGAATCATTGCGTAATTGTAATGAAACTCTGAGAAATCGTAGTAGTCCGGCGGGCGTAATTGACGAGTGTTAATTAAAAGTTAATAGCGAATTCGTTTTCAGTGGGACGAAATACTTCGGTACACTCACTGACCATTATCTCAAAAACGCATTTTCTTCAAATTTTGCCAACAAAAATGCAATTTTATTAAAATCATTGTGACAAAAAAATAATTATGGCACAGACAAAAAAGTTTAGAATTTTCACTCCATTTTTTTTCTTCATTTCTCCATTTCACTAAGTGTTAAAAATCTTAATTGCTTCTCCTGTCCATTTTCAGATGCCGGGATTACACCGCTGCTATTCACTTCATCGTGAAATACTTTTTTGTTTCGTTTTCTAAAAAAAGAAAGAAAAAAAAAACGTATTGTTACGCTACCAGAGTGACCTAGATAATAATACCTTAGAAAAAAAAGGGACAAAAAATAAAAATAAAAGGCCTTGTTTTGCACCTTGCGAGTGGGGCGGGTGTCTCTGGGGCGTGCATCATCGTCGAGTCGACAGCCCGTCTGCCTGGGAGGCGCGAAATTACGTTACGATGGGAGCGATCTTCGCGGTCCCTTGGTCCCTCGTTTTTAAACGTTTCCCCGAAAGCGTCGCGTTCCCGGCCTAAAAATAAACCGTCCGGGTATCTCGCGAGGTGCCCTTTTCGCCGTTCTGTCCTGTCTGGTGCGGTAGCAGCTTTATAAAGAGGCGAGCGAACCGATGAGCGAAGCCTCGTATGCAGACTGGATCCCTGAAGGGCACACGGGAATAACAAATGAACCGAGAGAGCCCTGCTGCTGCTGAAGCTGAAGCTGTTGCTTTTGCTGTTGGAGGACATCATGAAGACTGCTCCGTGTTTATATGCTGCACTGTTCTTCTTCTTCTTCTTCTTCTTCATCATCATCTTCTTCCTTTTTCTTTCGCCTCTCGTCTCCCGTCATAGTCGTTTTCTAATCGTTTACACATGACGGGCCCTCGGGAGAGAGAGACCGCCCGAGTGCTGCTGTTGCTGCTGCACGGCCCCAACAGGTTTCCGATTATGGAAGAGACCAGAAGGAACCATGACCTCGTGAGCTAGTCCTACCGCACCACACCTCCGGCTAGGCTACGCCTGGGCCCCCCACTGGAGTAGCTGCGTCGTCGTCGTCGTCGTCTTCTTCATATCTTCATCGTCATCTTCTTCTTCATCTTCGACTCGAACGCTCACTGTAAGAGGTACAGTAGCCCTTCCCTGTTTTCGGATCCACAGATCCATCGCTGCCTCGTGAGTGTATCCATGCTCATTGAATTGCGACTCTACCTGAAGAAGTCAACGAAGAAGTCGGTACCAAAGGTTCACTCCCAAAATGACCGCCGAGTGACGGAGTTCTTGTTTTATCTTGTGATTTGGGTATCATTTTGTTGTCCAATCGTTATTGGTACTTTCAACCGAAGAAAAATCTGGTATTGTTATGCAAGTGCGATGTTGAATTCATTTTTTGCAAGGTCATTTTAATAATTCAGTTGAATTTCATAGCAAAAGTCTCATGATTGTACATTAAAGTCAGGTATGAATTGTCTTCGAGTACAGAAGAAGAAGAAGAAATACAGAGGTCAGTGACAATTGAAATGAAATTGAACCGGTAGAAAGATGAATTTGTGAAGAAATGTACTCTAGTACGTCGCCGATTTTATCTGTTTCCTCACTTCTCGACGACAAGTTTCTCTCGTTTCGATAGTTTAAAGCAGCGCAATTAATTCGTTATAAACCTCCGGAAAAGCTTTGGAGTGAGAAATTAATTCCCTCGTTAATTTAACGCACATTCGATTGGCGCGCTTACGAACGGGGGCATAAGAGTGTAGGAACAGTGTAGAACGCAACACAGGGCAGAACGGGATGCGAGGACCGGGTCCGGAGAGTAAGCGAGTCAGAGAAGCTCTCCCGTGGGCCCTCCGAGGCCACAACTATAAGAAGCCTGCTCTCGCGAAAGATGCCTCCATTCAGTAGCAAGGTAGCACTTACGCGCGCTTGCCCATTTCTCTGCAATACGTTCGCCACGCAGTGTATACTACTTGGCCACCTGTACATGCGAGAGACTCACGCACATAACGACCGCGAAGCATACAATACAAGTAAACGTGTGAACAAGCAACGCGAGGGAGGGAGGGCCGGGCGCGCGCCAAATTGCCCCTTTCGTTTAAATTAAATCATTCCCCGCTCTAAGCACATTTCGAAGTATCGATCCCTCGTATCGACGAACAATTGGTGAACAATCGGCCATATTAAAATTTCCGGTGAGCCATACGAAAAAAAAAAAGGAAGTGCATCGAAAAACGTCGTTTCTCGCGAAAAATAAATTGGTGTCTTGCTGAAGAGAAGGCTGAAGGCTTTCCCCTCGTCTGGTCCAGTGGATGGTGAAGCCCTACGATAAATCCAGGCTCGGCAGGATCTATAGATCCAAATCACCGTGCGTTTGGTTGCGCCTATCGAATTTAGGAATTCAGGAAACGATATTGGGTTTTGTTTATGTAATATAATAAAAAAAAGGGAGCATTTTTTGGTGGTCCCGCGGATGGCCAAGCCCTACGATAAATCCAGGACCACGTGATCTATAGATCGATATCAACGTGCGGCTATTTGCGTATATTGAATTTTGGTTTTGTAATATAGTAAAAAAAAGAAAGGGAGAATTTTTGGTGGTTCCGCGGATGGCCAAGCCCTACGATAAATCCAGGACCACGTGATCTATAGATCGATATCAACGTGCGGCTATTTGCGTATATTGAATTTGGTTTTGTAATATAGTAAAAAAAAGAAAGGGAGAATTTTTTGGTGGTCCCGTGGATGGCGAATCCCTTCGTGGCACACGAGACCTCGAGATCTATAGATCGAAGATCGATTCCCTCGGTGATTGGCGCTACGATCGAATAATCACTGGTACCACTCGTTTTTTTGTTTTTTTTTTTTCAAAGACATTTGATTATAAGTGCGGGTACATGTGAAATATTGTATTTCCGTCCTTTTCTCCGACGTTAGCTGCCCCCTCTCCGCCCTAGATCTCTTTTTCTCGATCCCACCACCACCACTCTCCTCTCTCTCTCTCTCTCTCTCTCTCTCTCTCTCTCTCTCTCTCTCTCTCTCCTATCTCTATTTCACCGGGCGATGCATGTCCATCGGCTCATCAAACTCGGCAGCGTCCAGTTCAACTGACCATCGCGTCCGTCCGACTCTCCGTCTCTTCTTCCCTCTTTTCCTTACTGACTTGTCAGTCTGCACCTTACACTCTCCTCCCCTCGACTCTTCCTCGTGCTTCGCTCCCTCTATCCTCTCTCTCTCTCACTCTGTCGCTACTCCCGTTTCACATTAGCTTCCAGTACCTGAGATCTCGTGTACCTCTTCATCGTCGATCCGCTGGCGAGCGCGATTCGAACGAAAATCAAGTGTAAAACTGCTACGGACAGGTACACGTGAGTCCGAGTTGGATTTCCTTGAATATACAAAAAAATAAACGTGTGCCGTTTGAAATAGAGAAGCAACTTCTTATTTAATGCCTCGCTGAAGAAAAGTGCCGTTTGTGATTCGCTTGAGATAATAAAAATAAACAAACGCTTTTCGGAGTGGTCCGAAACGGTCCGAAGTGACTCGACGCTGTGCAATCGCCGGGATCGCCGGTTTTCTACGAGTGTGCTTGTGTTTGTTGGAGGCGAGAGGTGAAATAGAGAGAGAGAAAATAAAAATTAAGGACGCCAGTTACATATGTATGTATATATATAGGAGATACACGGAGAGAGACGAGATATAGAGACGGTATTCTAACGGTACTCGTGCAGTGCTCGCCCGATACAAGTATACTTTCGGATCCGCGGTTGTACCGTGCGTGAGTGCATGCGTGCAGCTGAGTTGTGCATCGTTAGGGCGAACAGTGAACCACACGGAAGGTTCTCTCGGAATCGCTAGAGAAGGAAAGCATCGGTAATTATTTCTACGTGAGAGTTTTGAGTGTCTCGATACAAAAGTAAAGAAAAAAAGAAGAAGAAACAATTTCCTGGTGAAGGAGAAATATTTATTAAAAAAAGGGACTTGTCATTTTTTAAAATAATAATCAACCGGTTAATTAATTGGCATTTTTTGTTTGAGCGAAGAAAAAAAATGGCCGCTTTCGCTTTTTGGTTCTTATTGGCGTGTGTCACGTTTTTGTTGATGCTGACGAAAATAATGGCCCGTGCGGCCGGTGAAAGGGGTGATTACACACGGGATTCCGTGAGAGACGATAAGAATTTCGCGAGTGCCGCTCGAAAGACTCGAAGGGAAAGGGCCGCTTTGGGTAACGGTGAAAAAAATACACATTTTTCCGCCGGCAAATTTTCCGCAAGCTCCGGGGAGAAAAAGGTACTCCGGGGACCACTGAAATTTCCCATCATCGGAAGTCTTCATCTCCTTCGAGGACCCGCTGGACCCTTCGATGCCTTCACCAGACTCGCCGAAAAGTACGGCGATGTCTACAAGATTCAACTCGGGGTCGCCAAATGCGTCGTCGTCAGCAGCTACAGCATGCTCAAAGAAGTACTCATCACCAAGGGCAGTCACTTTGGCGGAAGACCCGACTTTTTGCGATTTCACAAACTCTTCGGGGGCGATCGTAACAATTGTGAGTATCTTTTCCATCGACAGTCGTGCTTGGATTTTATTTTCAAACACATTTTTTGGATTTGTTATAGCTGATTGCAAAAATAAGAAAAATATCTTCGCATACTCATATTTTTTAGGATAGACACTGAGGAAAAATATTGTAGATAATATTTTTTAGATCAAAATCAAATTTTCGAAATTACAAAATACAAAATTACAAAAAATGGCCGAAAACAGTAAAGGCAGACATTTCGCATTTTCGGTGCCTTAGAAGCTTCGGGGCGATCGTAATAATTGTGAGTATCTTTTCCATCGACAGTCGTGCTTGGATTTTATTTTCAAAACATTTTTTGGATTTATTATAGCTGATTGCAAAAAAAAAAAATAGAAAAATATCTTCGAATACTCATCTTTTTTAGGATAGACACTGAGGAAAAATATTGTAGATTCTTCTGTGAAGAATTTTATTATACGAATTTACCTGCAAAATCAAATTTTCGAAATGTTATATGATCCTTAATTTTTTTTCAAAAAATTGTGCATACAAAATTACCGGAAATTGTCATTTCTCATTTTTGTTGCTTTACACTTACAAAATCTGTGAAAAACAAAAATCAACAACAATCAAGACAACATGTCTCAACGACCCTGAAGAACCTCATTATTCCTCACAATTGAATAAAATCATCTGCTCGATAAAAAATGTCCAAAAAATGACTCCATCACATTAGCAATCAGCAGTACCTTTCCAATGAGATAAAACCTCAATCCGTAATCCACCGAATCCATAAAAAAAAGAAAAAACTATAGAACAGTGTAAAAAAATGGCTCGCAGAGCTGCTTTATCCAGGAACCCACTTAAGAGTCATGAAAAATGTAAAAAAATTGCACCGAAAAATTCGCCGATCGATTTCAACGCCGCAGCGAATTATTTTTCATTCCGCGGTTTGTGGAAACACGAGTTTCCACTCGAAACTCAATTTCAAGCAGTTCGAACTTGCACTTGTGACTCGCTCCCGTCCAGCGGCTCTCCGGTTTATTTCAGCGAGATTTTTCGCGGTCCGATGTGTCGAGCGATCTCCTGTTCGCCGCGGCATCATAATCGCCAGACGATTAAATAAAATACGGATATAAAAGCCACGTGAGCGCTCGCTCTCGTCTGTCCGAGGCAGACGCGAGATGAGAGCAGCCAGCGAGCGCGGAGAACGCTCGAGGGGCGGCGAACGCGAGCGCGCGCGCCTTGGAAACATGTTGTTCCCGGCTAATCGCACGAGTACATCAGCTTCCGCAATGCGAAACCCGTGCTGCGTCGTATGGACTCTCTACGACGGGAGAATATTGTTACGTCAGCTGTAATCGATGCGCGAACCGCGAGATTCAGACGATACGCTATACCCGAAGAGCGCTTTTGCTCTTCGGGCACAACTTCGTGTGTGGAAGGTCGCAGTAGAAGAAGTTGAGACACTCCGTTGGGTTAATTAGCAGGCAACTCGTGTATTTGTTGATTAAAGCTCGTTCAACGTTAAAATTAAGGCACTGTTTTTGCGGGAAAGCAGTGGACAATTTTTTTCAAGAGTATTTTTGTATTGATGGAAAAATTACGTTTTTATGGGGAGACTCGACGAGGAGCAGGGGAAATTAAATTCAAGAAGGGGGAGAGCGCGTGAGAAATTGCTCTAGTTTTTTTTTTTTTTTTTTAGATGTTGTTTAAAATTTCGGGGCTCATTTTGGGAAATTGTCTTCCTCTCGATACTTTTGCTGGTTTGCTGAATAAAAAATCGAATGTGGGATCACTGAGGCAATTTTTTTTTACAGCCACGGAAAGGAGCTGTTTATGAGGAAAAAAATGTGGAGAAATTTACGAGGCGACGAGGAGCAGTAAAAATGGGAAGATCTGGTCGCAAATCGCTCGAGAAATTTCGCACTGGTTTTTTTTTTCTTTCGTTAAATTTTTTTGAAATCGCAGGAAATTGTCTCTCTCTCTCTTAAAAATACTTTATTGACTTAGTTAAATGAAAAATTGACTGTAACATCATCGAAGCTATTTCACAGTAATTGGCTGTTAATGAGGAGAAAAAGTCTGTAAAAATGAGAGAGAGAAAAAAAGAGAACTGCGAATCGCATAAGAAATTGCACAGATTTTTTTTGTTTCATTAAATTTTTTTTATACTTTAGGAAATTGTCTCCCTCTCAAAAATACGTTTTTTCCTTGGGTAAATGAAAAATCGACTCTAACATCATCGAAGCTATTTCACAGTAATTGGCTGTTAATGAGGAGAAAAAGTCTGTAAAAATGAAAGAGAGAGAGAAAAAAAGAGAACTGCGAATCGAACGAGAAATTGCACGGATGCATGCACTTGCACTTTTACTCCATCGCCACGTATGGAAAAGTGCGAGTGGGTGATGGGCGTGCGGAGGAAAGCTACCGAGGCTCAAGATGTCATTTGAACAACAGAGAAAGGCGCTAAATCCTCGGCGTCACGTATATAGCAATGTTCGCCGATAGCTATATATGTGATCACCGATCGATGACGAATTGCCGGGTCGGTGACCTCAATCTTAGCCGAGAGGCCGGGCCGCTGCACGTGATCGTTGCGGGAAATTGCGTGACTATTCTCTACCAGCGACATTCATATGCCCCAGATAGAAAAACGTGGCGAACGCGGCGTGTCGCCAGAAATGCGGAATGTACGACATCCCCAGGCGCAATTGTCGCGTCACCGCGGGCGAAAATCTTCCACCGAGAGAAAATATTTCATTCACCCTCCAAATAAATCGATTGATTTTATTTTTCCATTCAAAAAACAATTATAGGAAGCAAAATGACAAAAAAAAAATGCAAAATTTCGTCTCGTGGCCAAAAATGTATCAATAAAAATGCGATAAAAATTCAAAAAATCAATAAAAACACGCCGAATGATCAGGTAAATCACTCAACGTTTTGCAACGTCCGACATTACATTTTTTAAAATATCCTCTAAAAACTCTTCTTCAAAAAAATTTTTTTTCTACATTCTACATTTTTCAAAATTGTTCTATTTTTTTAACCCATCACCTAAGTTTCAAAAAATATCCTCAGATTGAAATTGGGGGCAATACTATAATTTTTCTCACAATTATTAATGAAAATTCGATGATCTATTTCGTACTTAAATTTGTAGTATTTTTTTGAGGTTTCGTTGTCTTAAAAAAAATGGAACAAACTGGAAAGAGTCAAGGTAAAATATTTACCGAGTTGGCCTGGAATATCTTATACATATATCATTCGATTCTGGACGCGACAGCGGGGCCGAGATCTTTTTATAATATAAACATGTACATGTTGCTACGTATATCTATATATAATACATAGCTCGTTTCTGCAGAACCCCCATAAATCTACGAGTGTCGGGAATGGGTATTCATGACTATCCAGTGTGTCGTGTACTACATCTGTCTGTCGAAGGTGCACTGATAAACCTAAAGCTGCGAGTACGTGGCCGCGTAACAGGGTTCGTCGGTGACCGATAGACACGCGTGCTAGTTGCGCTTGAGCGTTTCTCAGTTTCAACGATTTGGGTCCCTTTCTCCTCGCGGAAAGGTACTAGCTATATAAACCGGGTCCGCTGCATCAGGCAGCGTGCAATGGCAGCTGCGAATGGCATAAGTCTCTCCTACCATATCTTCCAATACTAAAATGTAAAAAAAAAAAATTTTCACAAAAAATGGAATTATTATCTTATATTTATTCCAATTATTAAAAATCCAACATAGGCTTTTAATTAGGGCTCCATTAATTTTTGGGTAATTATTTCATTTTCGTTTTGTTTAACCACTTTAATTTTGATGTAGGAGGCCGAATATTTTTACCGATTTTTAATGTGTTTTTGGAAAATGTATGTATTTATGAGTTTTATGCTTTTTTTTTAGTACAATTTTGTGAAAAAGTGGTCCATGTTCTTGAAAATGTAATTTCTCAAAATTTTCTTGTCGATTTAATTCAAAAGTCTTCATGTTTTTTATTTCGATGCGGCGGTTGGACATTTTCGCAGACGTTTTCATAACTAAGTTGGAATAGAGAGAAGAAATTCACAGTGGGTTACATATATGTATATCTTTTTTTTTTATAAATAATTTAAAAAAATGGCGGCCCATTTTCTGGAAAATGAAACTGCTCAGCATTTTCATGCCGATTAAATTTCAAACTCCCCACGAGTTTAATTTCGATGCAGCGGTTGGCTGGATATAGGACGCTTTCATAGCGAGAGAGTTAGCTCAGGATGAAGAGAAGAAATGCATAGAAGGTTACATATTTCAAGCGACAGCGAGGGTATATAACCGAAGGTAATACCGCGCAAGAGAATCGCAGCCACTCTCGTCCTCGTCCCGTGGCTTCTTCGTCGTCGTTGTAAACCCGTTGCTGCGGTAATTGCCGAAGAAAACGATGCGCAAGTGAGGAGAGTGCATCTCGAGACACTCGTTTCGTCTTAGACGCGAGGTATTGACCCTGTCATTTTTCCACCACATTTTACTTCCTCGTAGTGGCAGCTGTTTTTCCCTTTATTTTATTTTTTTATTAATTACTTTTTCGAACTCGTGGATTTTTTATGTATTCAGAGAAATCGTGACAATGAAGTTGACTATAAATTGGCAATTATTAAGAAATTTGCAAGGTTCCATTTTTTTTGGTAAAAAAGTGCATCTACTGTTTGAATTGACAATTTTATCTAGTTTATCGTAAAACATTTTTCTGTGGTTCCATTTTCGCTGTGAGTTACCATAATCGAATAATAATAACTACGGTATAATAATAAAATAAAAATGTATTTCTCCGAGTAAGTTACAATCTGCACACTCGTACGTGTTGCTTTTTGCATATCTGCAAAAAAGGAGACTCGCGTAAAATTATATATATTTGACATCCCCCCTCCCCCTTCTCTCTTAATTCATTATAATTTTATTTTCACGAAAGGGAAGCTGCGAGGGATGAGAAAAGCCAACGAAAAAAAAAAGAAAAAGAAAAAGAACGAAAAAAAAAAAAGGAGCGATCGTTGCAGGATGTAGATTGCGACTGGTTGCCGCAGGTAAACTCGTAATACTGGGAGCAGGAAGCGTCTCGTCGAGATAACTTGACAGTCGAATTAACCGCTTCTCGGAACGAACGTATGGACCGCGACGGCCACAGACTCTCGAGGCTTTGCTCCACAGTCGCTTGCGATCCGCTGTCGCTTGTGATAGTCACTCCTGCACCGGCGATCCTGTATACTATACAGGGTTTCTCGGTGGTGCTGCTCTTCTGCGCTCCACTGGCTCCTCGTCGATGCGTCAAACTCGCTCCACTCTCGTGCTCGCTCGTATAACGAGTCTCATAGCCGGCTCGCACCTCCTCGTCGCTTAACCAACGCACAAACCTCCACAGCTACCGTGGCAATTTCGCCTTGGGAGCCTGACGCTTCGTTCCTCAGCAAGCAAATGTACTCTTGTTTTCCGTGGTATGCATCGACTTCGGGTTGATGATGGGTGAAGAAATGTCGGGTTCCTGGATGAGATGAAAAAGCCTATGGAGAGTGCATGATAAAATGGATTTTTTTTTTGTAGGCTCCTTATATGAGGTCAAGGTCTTGTTGTACAGCCATTTGCCTCCGACGTAGAGTAATATTTTTTTTGTGGGAAATATTTTTACTAGCAATGCACGAATCTCTGTTGTTACTTCGTTCCTCAGCAAGCAAATGTATATACTCTTGTTTTCCGCGGTATGACAGTGCATGATAAAATGGATTTTTTGTAGGCTCCTTATATGGGGTCAAGGTCTATTTTTATCGAATTTTTGGTTTATTTGAATTGAACAATTTTATTTTGTGAATAAAATTTTTCTCCGGGATTTCCATGACCGGATGTGTATGTATGTATGGACGATCCTATGCTAAATGGGTCACCCAAATTTTTCGATCGCAAAATTCGACTTAAATCAATTTTTTTATTTCACTCACAGCTTTGCCATTCAACGACTGCTGGAATAAATGCGCTTTTCATTAATCTCGGAGCTTTCGACTTAACCGCAACCCGTCGGATTAATGAACTTTGTTTCTGTTGCTTGCAGCTTTGGCCCTTTGCGACTGGTCGGATTTGCAGCGTCAGCGTCGTTCGATAGCCCGAAAATTTTGTTCCCCGCAAGGGGGCTCGCCTCAGCAGGGTGAATTATCGAGAATCGCGACCCTGGAGACATGTCAATTGTTGTCGACGCTGGACCAGCCGGACTCGTCGCCGATACTGCGAGGAAAGCAGTCGTTGAAGCCGCTGTTGCTGTCGGCGCTGGCGAACATGTTCACCCGTTACATGTGCTCGACGAGGTTCAGTTACGCGGACGAGGAATTCCGCAGGATCGTGAGATCCTTCGACGAGATATTCTGGGACATAAATCAAGGCTACGCGGTGGATTTCCTGCCGTGGCTGAGTCCCTTCTACACGAGCATAATGAACCGGCTGAGCAACTGGACGACGGACATCAGGAGCTTCATCCTGAGGAGGATAATCGACAAGCGGCGTTCGACCCTCGACACGGTCACCAAAATTCCATGCGACTTCACCGACGCTCTTCTTCTTCATCTCGACAGCCCGGAATCCGGTCTTTCCTGGCAGCACATCATCTTCGAACTCGAAGACTTCATCGGAGGTCATTCAGCGATCGGTAACCTCGTTATGCTCATTTTTGCGAACGCCGCTGTGCATCCGGAGGTGCAGAAGAAAATTCAACAAGAGTGCGAAGCTGTTCTGGCGAAACCGGAGAGAAAGGAGTCCCTCATATCGCTCGACGATCGACTCGACATGCCCTACACCGAAGCTGTCATTTGGGAGACCCTCAGGGTCGCCAGTTCTCCAATCGTCCCTCACGTTGCCACTGAAGATACCGACATCGGTGGCTATCCCGTTTCCAAGGACACCGTCGTATTCGTCAATAACTTCGAGCTCAATCTTGGGGAAGCTTACTGGGGTGCGGACTCCCGCAGCTTCCGGCCGGAACGCTTCCTTCAGCCCCTCGGAACCGGGACCGGAACGACAAACTACCGAGTCATCAAACCCGAGCACTTCGTTCCATTCTCAACGGGCAAAAGGACCTGCATAGGTCAGAGACTCGTTCAAGGCTTCGCCTTCGTCATCGTCACCGCACTTATTTCACGCTTCGACGTCCACGCCGTCTCCGACGACCTCAAGAGCTTCCTCCGTCCGGGATGCGTCGCTGTACCTCCCGACACCTTCAACCTCAAATTCGAACGCAGAAATGCACCAAATACCGCATAGCTCATCTCTCCTTTATTGTAATCCTTGTTTTTCCCTTTTTTTTTCTTTTTTTTCTTTTTTTTTCGAGGGAATACGTCACTGTTTAATAGGAATGTCTTATGGTTTATTGGAAATATGGATGGAAATTTTGGTGGAATTTCATTGATAATTATGGTTTCGTAATAATAATGAGATTTTAGTAATACGGACAAGGTTTGAGAAGAATATGAATTTTTCATAAATTTTACTTTTTTTTTTTTGGGAAAAAATGTATAATTTCGCGCCTTTGGAAAGTACTGGAGGATCTTCATTTTTGACATAATTAAAAAATATGTTTTGTCGAAAATTGGGAGCAACAGTTTACACACTATTATGGATTTTGGTTGTTGCGAAAATTCATAGAGTAAAAAAAATGATTTGGGAAAGTATATGGAATGTATCTTTACGGGGTAACGAATGTGACGAAAAAAACTTTTTTGGGCTTTGCCCGGAAATGTAAAAAAATTGGAGAACGGTGGCACGTGATGTATTCCCTTAATCATGGCGAATTGGTTGCGAAATTTTTGCAAGAGACAAAAATTCTCCACGTTCCGTTGATGAGAAGCGGAAAATTCGCTGTATGTTAATTGTAATCGAACGGTAAGACTGAATTGTAAGCCTGAAGAATCGGTGATCTTGAGGAGATGGGAGAGAAATAGAGGAATACGAGATCACGGTTCGTGGGCTGTGCTATACGATAATGTATTTGTAAGCGCGAGCTTTTCATAATTATATTTCATAATTATACATACTCTATATATATACAGCTGTTATACGTTTTACGAGAAGTGTCATGAAGCCAATTGTGAAATATTGCATCAGGGACTCTCACAAGCTTGTATATATCTACACTGTATATCGATGACGATTTTTCTATAGCATCGAAAAAAAAAAAAAAATTGTTCGGTCGTTTGATCGACTTGGCGAACGCCTGAAACTCTCGACTTTTTTGACGAATCATTTTTTGTTTTTTTTTCTCATTTCACTGGAAAAATTTACCGCCGTTTTCAGGCATTTTCAAAATGTACGTCGCGCGACTGTACGATATTGTAGTACTTGAGGAATGACATCGATCGTCTCAGAAAATCGGCAATTAAATATCGGTAAATTGATGTGAATTTTTCAGGAGTTTCAAAAATATTTTTTTAGATTTTTTTTTTTCAATTGGCTGCCATATTTGATAATTTATAAAAATTCAACAACGATAGGCGAAGACACGAGAATATTTATTTAATAGCAGCTTATAAAAAATTGATGTGAACATATGAATATAGCAGTTCTCTGTCAATTGAGCAATTTTTTTTTCGGACATATCAGATCTGCCAAAAAATTTATTTTTCTGCCCAAAATTTTCTTGAAATGCGACCATATGCCGGAAATTCGAAGGTATTTTTAAAGAATGTGAAAATTATTTTTCATACTTCTTTAAAAAGCTCACGCAAAACGACACCTTTTATATGTAGACATTTTTTACCTAATACCTTTAAGTTTCGAGATATAGTCGATTTTCAAAGATTGAATTTTTGAAAAATTAATAAAAACCCTAAAGTGCCCTTTCGTACTTGGATATGCCCAAATTTTGGGCAAATGTGAAAAGCCCAAAATAAAAATGGCGGCATTAAATCAGGGACAGTACAGGTGACTAAAAATGTCTCTTTTTCAAGGCCATTTCCGTGATTCCCTTTAGTGCCTAAAGTCAGAAGCCCTTAACCATGAGACCATCGATATTAATTCCTCGTGGTCGCGAGGGAAACGCGCTGTGGTTGTAAATATACTGGGTGTACGCGAATATCACATACCTTCATATATACATAAATATACATTTGTGTGCTTTGTTTTTTTTTTGTATTTTAATTAAATACAAGAAAACGGAAATTATTAGAAGAAGAGGAGGAAGAGTGGAACTCAATCAAAGACCTTAATTGCTTCAGGACGCGAAGGATGCATAATTGCGGGAGGGGGAGGGGGTGGGAGGTTCTCCACGTGCGTCACAGACGCTGAAAATCGCGATGGCGTTTTGCCGGATGGTCTGAATCATGATAACAGCACTGGATCTCGACGTTGATGAAAGGTGCGAGCAGCATAGAGACGACGAAGAGGCCGCGTCTTCCCGTAGACGAGCCGAAGACGATCACCTTGACTCGGTGGGTTTAGCTGACGTTGTTGCGTGTGTTGAGTGTTCCTGAAGACCGGGACCGAAGTCGTTCAACACAGTTCTACTCCCGACTCGCTATTCTTCTTTTGGCCTGTCTCGTTTTCTTCATCTCCCGTTCCTATACACCTCACTCTCACTCCCGCGCGTCTCTTCTCTTCAGCATCGATCTTCTCATCCCCCCAGAGAGCCACAGATGCTTTTTTTTTTTTTTTCATTTTTTACTTCTTTTTTTATTATTTTGTCCAAACCCTTTTGTCGTTTTATCTCGACCTTTAACGTCTTGTGTACAGACCCCTCTTCGGTCTCCGGCTGCCCTTGAATTCCAAGTGTTTACTCCCTACTTTTATTTTCATTTTTTATTAGCCATTGAAACAGGAACAACAATGCAGGTCGAAGAACAATTCAATGTCTCGAATTTGATTAAGAACTTGAAAGCTTGCGACTATTTTCAAAGCTCCGTTAAGGAATGTTTTCAAAGAAGGGCTTTTTTTATGAAAGTGATTTTTTTTTGTTATTTTTAGGTGGTCCTAGGCTTTTGGTGTAAAAGTAGCAATATAAAAAAATTTTATTCCCGTTTCTATAATTTTTACAAACAAAATCTTTGTCGACGAATGTCCGAAGCTATTTTTTTTTCGATGTGTAATTTTACAAAAAAGTACAAGAATTTGTTTAATTAGAAATCGGTAGGAAAAAAGAAGAAGATTTTTTTTCTAGATTTTAGTTGGCGATAAGTTCTTTATTTTATGTCAGATTTCGTTTTCACTGTGGTAGCTTCATTTTTTTTTTTTTCGTAGGGCTGATGGCAAATTTTCGTCCGGCTGCAAAGCCAGACTTTGCGGCCGGACTGTAAGAACTTTACTGTGCATTGTGGTCGCGGTTACTCGTCCATCTTATCCTGTTTGTTTCTGTGATGTGCGAGTCGACAACTGGAGACGGATTCCTGGCCCACTTTGGAAGGGCCTCTCGTGTCTTCTCAGGTTCTCCAGCAGGGAACCTTATCCTCGTACCTGAAGAGTGTCCCCGCGTGCAAGTGATACCAATTTTCCCGAAGACTCGTGAGAATTTGAGGAGTGTCTGTGGTCGACTTTTCGGACGACAGTGCCAAGATCATATACTCGACTCCAGTATTTTTTTTCTCTCCATTTTTTTCCTCTTCTGGTTTGGCATTAAGGCTTTTGAGACGAGCACCTGTTGCTTCGAGTCCTTTCGCGTCCTTCGACATTTCGAATCGAGTCCGGAGCTCTCTTAACGTCTGACAAGAAGCAGGAAAACCAGTCTTAGTTTCCTACTAAGTCCTCGGGAAAAAAAGAGTCGTGTTTATGGCGCAAAGCCATGGAAACTTGACTCGGACGCAGCCTCGACTCATGTGGTCCCAGGGAAAACTCACCTTTCCAATTGTTCTTGGTATTCTTACCAGCGCATCGCGAGTTTGTCGGAGAAAAGCGAATTGCGCGAAAAATCCAAGCGAACAACATCTGCCGGGCTGCAACCATTTACGGTTTTACTCGCAGTCGTCAGGAAAATCCTTTTCTTTTTTTTCTCACTCTTTGGTAAGCACGTTGGTGTGTAATGATTTAATCAATCGCCGCAAAGTTGAACAGGGGATTTTTCTAATTTATCAAATCCCGCAAATCCATTTCGAATTTTGGTCGCAAAAAATTCTAAATTTGCGAGAAATTAAATTAAGATAAGAATTCGTGATTTTACAAAAGTACAAAAAGGCACACGATCAAAGTGTCAATAATTTCGGATATAATGGCAGCAAACGAGACTAATGAATTTTTCAAATTAATTATACCCTCGAAATTTATTTTTCATTTTAGCGTCGAAAAAAAATAAATAAAAATAATAAATCGCTACAAATTAAATGATATTTAATTAACGGTGTGTACGATGTGGGTGAAAAATGGTACATGATTTTCTCCCAGTCCAGTATTTCAATTTGATTGTCGAGCAACTCGAAATTATTAGCGCAGAATGTAGGTGCTCCAGATATTGACGTCTACTTCATAAGCACGTGGGTTTGATCTGCCGGTGGAGAAGAAGAGCCCAGCGAATGGCTTCGGAAACAAGTTTTTCGTCCAGCAGGTTTGTACGCTCGTGCTGTGCCGGCCTGTAGAAGGATACATGCTCTTCCAATATAAATACTTGCTCCCTCAAAGGCTCAGAGACGTTGAGACCATGTAAACATTGCTGGGAGCTTTGGTGAAGCGAGACGTAAATAATCCCATGGTCTCTGCAGTATTTTTAAGGAAAAATGGGTAAGAACCTTGCGGTGATACGAGCGAACATCCGTAAATACGAAACTCCCAATTTTTAAAACAATTCGAAGCTCAGTTATTCAACACAATTTTTTTAATTCACAATTTCTACATAAAACATCACTTAAATAACCATAACAAATATCAAATACGATTTGGCTGATGAACGACATATGAAATTCCTATTCTATTTTGCAACCATGAAAAAAAAAAAAAATTAATCAATGCAAAAAATATAAATGGGCGAATATGTTACTAGGAGTCACTAAATCAATGCTGACGTGGAATTAACACAAAAACACTTATATTAAGTTATATATGAATATGAAAAAAAAAATTCGTGCTGTAGAAATATAAAAATCACTGCTGTAGTGGTGATTTCTGTAAAAAAATGATTTTTTAAAAATACAGAAATCATTTGACTCACTTCTTCAAGAGAATCTAACGTTTGTCGTTGCTCTTCGTTTCGAGAAAAACCTGCCTCAGCCATTGAAGGATAGTCTTCAGCATGTTCATCTTGCCTTTGGCTCTTTGGTCGATATTCTTCTGATACTTGTACTGACCATGTGAGTTTTGTTGAGCTTTGATGTATCTTATCCTCTCCAAAATCGGATTGTCCTTCTGATAACCGTACTTCGCCATCTCGTTCTCCATTTCGTTGAGGTCGTACTCGTCACTTCCGGTCCCTGGACTGTGGTCCCCCGATCGAATTTTCGGAGCGACGCCTACAAAAGTATGACGATCCATGGAATCCGGATGTTCTCCAGCGTTCACCAAACCGTCCAAAGCCTGGAGAACGATTTCCGTTCGTCTCTCTTCAGGTGCGTCTCTGATATGCAGAAGACTTTGAATAAAGTCATTCGTGTCGGTGTCAAATGTATATTCAGCTTTCCTGATGCTGTTTGACTCCTTTGAAACAGTATCCGAGTGAGAATCATCGACAATTCGATTCTCAATCTCTTCACTGTCATCCCGTTGAATTTCATTGTTATTTCCGTACAGATTGCGTAATTTTGTGCCACCGGAAGTCGTCAGTCTAGTTTTTCTTCGGCGATTCTTCAGCTCTTCAGCATCTTCATCGTTCCTTTGAATTTTAGTGGGCGAATGGTTCTTCTCCAGGCTCAAGGTCAAGTTGTATTTCTTCACGAATTTATCGACAGGTGTTGCACTCGTTACCACGACTTCACTTCCTGAAGTCGACCTGACATATCGTTTCTTCGACTTACCCGGAAATTCTGCACTTTCGGTTCCGTCCAATGAACCGTAATTATAGTCTTCCTTCGACGAAGCCTCGTATTCTTCAGGTTCGTTCGACTGCCTCCTTTCCTCGACGATGTCGCCCTCACCAGGAACGCAACAGGGACACTTTCGTTTCACAAAATTCTCACAGATTTTCTCCGATATCGAGAGAGCGAATGAACCATCGGGCATTCGCCGTATCGTTAGAGGAATCTTGACCCCGTCTCCCACATAAAAGAGGTCACTGCTCATCAGGTTCGAAATGTTGTCGCCACCAGGATTAACATCGTTCAAGCTGATTTTGCCGAAGTACGTTGGATCGTATTTGGGACTCGTACAATTGGATCTTTGAACCTTGGAATCCTGCAGGATGTCCTCACGAGGACGTTCAAGGTCGTCCCGCGGAAGACTAGGAAGTCGTGGTCTTCCATTTCGGGTTCTCGCTGCTCCAATCGAACCTCGGGATGATGTTGAAGCTTCCTGAGTCGGAACGTAGCTCTTCAAGGTCTTTGGATGCTGATGAGGAAGTTGTGTCGTCGTTTCCTGAATTTGTTCACCGTACACTCGAGTCGAGAAATCGTTTTCAAAGTTTTTACTCTCTGCTTGAAGAACTTCACTGGTAAAATCAGAAAACGATTCGTTGCTTTTTGCGGCTTCGGTTGAAGCTTCGTCTTCGAAATTTTCTCTGAAATTACCCGTGGTCGGGGGATTTTCTATTTTTGTGTATTCTTCAGGGTGTCCATCATCACTTCCTGGCTTCGGGCGGCTTTCCGTGGTCTCAAATCCTGGGAGTCGTGAGTTTCCTATTTTTTCTTCAGGGTTTGGGGATGCTGAAGTTGTGGTATCATGAGAAATGTCATGGCTCTTCAAGGTCTCTGAAAATTCCTGTTGTAGACGCTGAGTCGTGCTTTTGATCGAGTTTGGGATTTTTTGCGGACCGATTTCATTCACTGGAGTACCATAGACATAAACTGGCGTTGTTTGATCTTGACCACAAGGACAGTCCTTGTGATTGTCTGTTCCAAGATTTTTGTCAGTGACATCAGAAACGGTAGGTGTTTCATTGAGATCCATAATTTTTTCAGAGGCTTCAACTTCTTTCGAAGTTTGATCTACAATTTTGCTAGAGTCTTCAGCTTCGACTGAAGTTTGGTCCACAATTTCGTGAGAGTCTTCAACTTTGTCTGAAGTGTCATCGATATTTTCGGTCGTCATTGTATTCGCTCTACCGATGAATTCTTCATCAGCAGATTCCACAGTTTCTTCTTCACTTCTTGATGTTCCTTCTGAAAATTCAGTGGTTCCAACTGGTTCCCCATAAACGTAAACTGGTGTAGAGGTCATTTGATTTTTTATATTTTTCGTATGTTCTTCTGAATTGGAAATGGACGTGGACTCAATATTGTTAGTCGTTGCGTATAAAGTTTCGACACCTTCGGATTTTTTCTGAGACTCTTCAGCGGTATTTTTAGGCAACTCTTCAGCAACTGTTGGATTTTCGTTGGTACCATATTCTTCCGTAGTGTAATCGTTGCTTTCGTCTTGATCAACGTCTAAATGATGAATGGTACTCGAAAATTCTGATGGTTCGGTGCTGGCCGAATTTTTCGGAGATTGCAATGTCGTCAGCGATTTTTCTTCTTCGTCGTTCCTGGAGTAGGATTTTTCGCTTCCGTCGGAATCATTGACAGTGGATGTCAATTCAGAGTAATTAATTTCTTCGGTCGATGCTTCGGTGGAATCTCGTAAGACAGATGCAACTTCTTCTTCATCATTCATCTTCTTTTTTTCAGCACACTCACAGATCGTTGATTTTTCACTTGAACCAACAGAATCGTAGGTTTGGGTTGCCTGTGCAAATTCTGCCGAGTTGTCAGTATTTTCGGTTGATTCATTGGACACCGTTTCTGTCGAAGCCGAATAATCTTCCGTTGAGGCACTGCTAAAAGAACCTGAAGAGGGTTGCCATTTTTCTTGAGATCCCACGAATCCTGCGGGAGTCTGATGATTTTTTATGTAAGAAAGTATCCTGTCGTTAGGTGAGTAATATTTAATAGGAGAATTATCGAGACCGTCTTCAGCATCGCTGACATTATTGATATTCTTCGGGGTCTCGTTGGTAATGCCAAAAAGATCTGTCGTACTATCATATTCCTGTGATTCACCATCTTCTTCAGATTCCCCCAGAAGAGCATAGTCCACGGGTTTGGTACTATAATCATAGAAATTTTCAGGCTCCGTTGATGTTTCGTAGCTGAAGAATGTAGGTGAAGAGTGTTGTTGAATATCAGTTGCAAAGCTCGTTGAGGTGCTCGATTCAAAATTCTTTTTCCTAGCTCCCAAGACAGTTTGTTTCTCCTCCCATTTTCCATCCTTGAAGACGTGCTCGGTGATAGGAATGACAGGTTCAACCTTGTAAGGACCTCCAGGTATTTTGACACTCGATGACTTGGTAGCTGGTACCGCATTTGATTTGGTGATTGCTTTAACAGTGGTCGTAATTCCATGAGATGGTTTTAGTGACTCTTCAGCTCGAGCAATGACGTCATTCAAGGTGTCCCAGATCACCGAATGATTTACAACCTGCTTCGCGTTTCTTAAAGTATTTTCGACTGCACGAACGATGATGTTCTGAACGAGCGGATGTCGGGCTCCTTGAAGACCAATTCCAGGACGTCCAACGATATCTTCAATGGTACGTAATACTTTTTCTTCAGGGTTTCGTCCAACGATGTCTTTAGTAGTGGCCAATACCTTGTCCTCAGATTTTTCACCAACTCTGTCGACCTTTGGAACCAAGGTAACGGGGACCACGGTCCATTCACCATTTTCGTAACGATGTTCATCGACAATTGCTGAAGAAGAGGTGGTAACTGATCCGGGCTGCACACTGTTTACTATTTTATCCAGAATGGAATTGATCAAGTGATCGGTCAAGCGACCCAATGAACTGCCTCGAGGAACACCGCTGACCTCAGACATCAAACCCTTGACAGTGCCGACGGCCATATTTCTCACTTCCGGCAGAGAGAAGAGATTCTTCAGGATTGGCAACTCTGGTAATCCGGGAAGTATCGGAGCTCCAACGACTTCCGGTGACGTGGAACCATCTTCATCGGGTCTACCGGATTTCGCTGACATGAGGTCGTTGACAACTTTTTCAACTGTGCTCCTCAAAATGTTCCTATCTTCAGGGGAAAGTTGGTCCTCGCTTGAAATTTCTTCGGACGAGTCGAAAGTCGGAGTTGTTTGTTCCTCTATATAATTTGGGTACCATTCAAGTTCTTGGGTTGGATCAGAATTTCGAAAATCTTCGTAATTCACAGATTTTGTCGTGGTGGAATATGTCTTCAAGTTCAATGCCGTTACGGATTCGCTACTTCGCCCAGGCGAATCATCTTCCGAGTTCATATTGTTTTGATAATTGATGCTGGTGGTTATACTTTCTTGTTTCAAGCTTGGTTCATTTCTCAAAGTATTTCCGAGAGGTTGAAGAGATGTGTCTTCATGGTATTTTGAGAATTCGGTTGTCGGTGATTCGCTTAGGGTCGAATATTCATTTGTATAATCATAATCTTCTGAAGGTGAAGTAGCTTCGCCATAAATCAATGCTTTTTCATCAGCTTCATCTTCAGGAATCGTCGTATCATCCAGCGTGTCGCTTTTTCGTTCATATGAGGTCGTCGATTGGTGCAAAAATGGAATTTTCGTGATATCCGGTTCTGGAAATCTTCTGTCATCGAACGTTGATTGTTTCGATGATGTCGTGTAATCAATGCCCAAACTTCCCATTGACGTTGTATCCAGAATTTTGTTCTCGCTCTTCAAGATCTTTGGATCCGCCGAATGACTTTCGAAAAAGTGTGTGTCGCCGATTGGAGAACGCGAAGTGAATTCGTTGTCTATTGTACTTTCCGTTGAGATTTCCGTTGCCTCTGATCTTTCCTCATTCGGTACGAATGATTCAACGGTTGTTGGTTGTTTGACTTCTTCAGCTTCGTTGGTACCACCGATTGTAAAGTCATCCGCACTCATTGAAGTAAAGTCATCCCAACTTTTAAGACCTCCTCCTTCGAAATACGAATCTGGACCAGTAACTGGATTGATGTTATCGTCGTAAGCTTTGGAGGTGAAGTATGCATTGGTTTCTTCCTTGATACCCGAATCCGGTTTAAATCTAGGAGCTGTCGTCGAATGATGGGCCGCTACGAATTGTCTGTGTGCACTTTGGCTTGTTGCCTTTTGTTGAGCAGTTGAATAATCCCAATTTGTGGATTGTTCATCGTTGTTGGTGACTGTGATGTCTTCAGGTACTTCTGCACTGAATTGAGGATTGAAATAACCTTCCGTAGTGAAGTATCGCCCAGTATCAAAGCCTGCTGAAGAACTGATGTCGTTTGTCGACTGATGAGATTTTACGAATTGAGGATGAACGTATTTGTCTGTTGTAAAATGTTGATCTACGCCTGTCTCTTCAAGTTCAAATTGTGTTGGATGGTATTGACTCCACGTCGTTACTTCAACATTGTTTCGTTGCTTTTCTTCATTCTCTTCTGGCCATGAATAAGTTGTCTCTATTTCTTCGTAACCTTGAGTCGTTGGGTAAGATGTCGTACTGAATATTTCTTCTTCAGGTTCCTCTGCTTTCAATGTAGACGTTGTCGAGTGATCCGTACTTTTCATTGTTGCATAGAAATTTCTTTCGTGATTTTCGCTACCAATTGTCGCACTCGAGTCGACTCCAAAATACGAAAAATCATTTATTGGCGTGGACTGAGTTACGCCCACAAATTGGGGATGAGAACTCTTTGTTTTGCCAGTTTTGGTTCGCTCATTTCCATTCGTCGTTGGTACTTCTGAATTCGTGGAGTAATGCAAAGTTGAGGGTTTTTTTTCAGTAGTCATTTCAAGACGTTCTTCAGCATTTTGCAGCCACGACGAAACTGACGTATCTCCGTTAGTCTCAATTGTCGTTTGGTAAGGTGAATTGGAAGCAAATACAACTTCATCCGTTTCGGTTGTCCTTGATGAAGGTGTTGGATCATATCTGGAATTTGTAATCGTGGCGTAATATATTGGGGGTTTCCTGGTACCCACAGATTTCGTGAATTCACTTAAGGGTGACGACTGAGTTATTCCCAAAAATTGGTGACGAGGACTCGTGGATTTTTCGGACAGGGACCACCTATTTTCGTCCATATCTGCCATTTCCGATTCTGTGGTATAATACGTAGATGCTGGTATTTTTTCAGAAATCACTTCAGCATCTTCAGCATCTTCAGCATCCTCTTCAGCACCAATTGTTGTTATGTACGGTGTGTAAGAATTGAATTCAGGTTGTTCCGGCTCGGTTTCGCCTGGTAAAGTCGTTGTTTCATATTTAGAATTTTCCATTGTTGCGTAAGAAGTTGTCGCATCCGAAATTTCGTTGTTTTGGATTTCAGTCTCC
Organism: Clistopyga incitator; assembly: GCA_947507545.1. Lineage (NCBI taxonomy): Eukaryota > Metazoa > Arthropoda > Insecta > Hymenoptera > Ichneumonidae > Clistopyga > Clistopyga incitator. The sequence continues at coordinate 1,551,693 of OX382171.1, read as the reverse complement.
TCGTCGTCGTTTTTGGATTGTAAAGTGTATAAAGTTGATGGCGTTTCATATCCCGAAGAATCATGTCCTATTTCTTCAGCATCTGTATCAGGATAAATCGTAGAAGAAAATTGCTGCTCTTCAGGTTCGTTTGCTCTCGATAAAGACGTCGTTCCATATTTTGAAGCTAATGTCATTGCATAAGCAGTTGTATACTGGTTGTCACCATCGGCTGTCATACTTGAAACGAATCCAGGCTCTGCAAAATTATCTTCAAGCGCCGGCTTTCCTCGAAGTTTTTCATACGAACTTGTCGTTTTAGCGGCCGCTCTGCCAGAATTTGATTCGGGCCGGTTCGATTGAAGGTAAGAGTGAAGTTTCGTCGTGGAATATTTTTGGACAGAGTCACCAACTCTTGGTTCCGTTGTATAATGCGAAGTCGTTGATACTTCTTCGTTGTTTTCCTCATCTTCATAAATTTTTTGCAGATTGTCTTCATCTGTCTTCATCTCTTCAGCATCATTCATGTTCGAGTAGGTCGCTGATGTGTAAGTATATTCTTCAGGCTCGTTTACTGTCGCCAATGACGTTGTTGCATCTTCAGCATCATCTTCAGGTGCATGCGAAGACGTGACGCTTTCTTCCGAAATTTTTTGTAGAACGTTGCTTTCGTTGGTTTCTTCAGGGTTGCCCAAATAATCCGGGGATTCCGAGTCATAAGAGTCTTCAATCGGTACCAAATATTCGGAATTTGTATGACCGTGTCCTGCTGGTGATTCGGGGTCAACAAAATTCCCGTAATCCCCATAATCCTCTTCCTCGTGTTTTGAACCAATAATTTCGTAATTTGAAGGTCGCGAGGTTCCGTGGTTTGCTTGGATCTTCGGAGTTATGGGTTCAGTGTAATAAGGAGATGTGGTACCACGATCGTATTCGAATCCCGAAGAGACACGGCCTCTATATTGTTCGCCAGGATATTTTTCACCTCTGTGTAGGTTTTCTTCATGGTGTCGAGTTACCCCTAGCCCACGAAAATGAGTCGTTGCTTCGCCAGCATTGTAAACGCTTGTCGGGTATTTGGATGTCTTCCCTTGAGGCATTGTCGAATAACGAGTGTCTTCCCGCCAATGGGGAACCTCTCCTGGCTCTTCGTGTTCGTCTTCACAATCACTTGCATAGTTACGGCTCGGAATTGGCGATATTGTCGTTGTGGTAACAATGCAGAAGTTTCGGCCAAAAAGTTTGATGCACTGATTGATGTCAATAAAATTTCTGCCTAATGGCGTTGGCATGTATCCATTGTGCAAAGGTTCTCCAAGGTTGACGAAATCTTGTTCCGGAAGTTCCAGAGGAATTGGGTCACGTGGTCCATCACCGTACTGAGGATATTGAGGGTATTGAAGATAGTCAGGATAAGGGACGTAATGTCCTGGATAATCAAGATTAGGAGCGACTGGAATCTGATTGTACGGATTGTAGTCGCTTTGTTCGTTGTCGTAGTAACCTTGAAGAGTTTGTGGATCATTGTAAGTCGATTCCGGTTCATCACAAGGTGTTCCATCCTGAGTTTCCTTTTGCTCAAAGACTGATTGAACTTTCTGGGCGAAAGGAGATTTTCTGTCGACCTTGAAAACGCGACGATTCGACTTTCGATTATCAGCCAATGGGATATGGATTTTTGTTGGTTGTCCGAGTGAATAAGCCTCTGGATCGGGAGGGAAGATTGTCTCGGGACAATTCTTCACCGGACGACGCCGGTAATTATGTTTTTCACGCTTCATTGCTAATTGGGCCAAATATTCTGGCTCTTCCATCAAAATGGCTCCAGGTGGACAGCGAAGGTTATTGGGAGTTCCGACAACGTCTTCAGCATTCGCTCCTATTTTTTTCTTTGCTGCATAAGTACGAGAAGGTCTTTTGCCAGATCTCCTCATGTCACAATCCTCTTCAACGCAGTAACAAACGTATTTCTTCGGCCTCTGACCTTGACGATGTGAATCCTTGCTTCTGGGTCTTATGGAATCTTGTTTTTGGGGTTTCGAGACTCTCTCGGATGGCCCATCGTCTTCCCGCTTCGTTGGCCGGGCTTTCAGCAGACTCTTCAGGATCTTTTTCGCGTCCTTCACCGAAGCCACTCGAAATAATGACGTTCCGGCCATTGGGTTCTCCATACTTTCGGTTATCGTACTCTCCGTCGATGCTGAGATATATTTTCGTGAAGCTTTCGCTGAGGGAATACGTCTCGAGATTCGGGAAGAGTTGGGAGACTTGCAACGCTTCGTTTTGTGATTGTGGTGCACATCTTCCACTTCCGCTGTTGACTCTTCTTCCTCTCCTTCGTCTTCTTCATCATCGTCATGGGAGTCATAAATTTCTTCGGAGCTTTCCACCGGAACCAGTAGCACCACCGGTTTCTTATTTTTCTCAACGTCGTCCTCTAAATTGATCGTGTTTGCTTGCTCATCAGGCTTTGGTAACCTGGAAAATGAAAAATTGAATTAGGATTCGCTGGCAACAATACAATTGAGGAGGGGTGATTTAATGAAATTGTCATTATTTTAATTAATGTCGTAATAAAATTTTATTCTGTCAGATTCATAAAAATGTAAATAAATAATCCTAATAAAAATTAAAAAAAAAAGAAGACAATCGGAAAAATTACACTTTTTTCCTCGCATGAAATCTTAAAATTTTGTTTGTAAAATTAATAGCGAATTCGTGTCTAATGGGATAAAATACATTGGGATATGACAAATGGAAATCCCTTGCGTTTTTAATGGGCTACAGATTTTTGAAAATTTAAAAAAATGTATACCATCCCTTTTACTCGAAATTTTTTTGGCATGACAGTTGTAAAATTCTGGCTAGTATCATAATTTCGATAACATGAAAAAAAAAAAATTTTACACTTGAATACAGATACTTACACATTAATATGATCACGAGAATCATGAACTGAAATTTTTTTAATAAAAAAAAAATCACCTGCTATATTTTTTATATTGGAAGTGGCATAACGAAAAGCGAGTTTTTAAAAATGGACAACAGCTTCGAATCCACTCGACCAGAATTGAAATCTGACGTATGACATTTGGCGTATTGTTTCAGGAAGGAAGCGAGCGATGCAACAGCGCGAACGTTGCTGACATTGATGATTGCAAAACGGGGCCACCGAGGCTCAGGAATTTCCGTACGCCGAGGAAATCAATTTTATCGTAAATGCTAATAAAAATTGTGGCCACTTTCCCTCCACAGAATTTTTCACCGTCAAAAAGCGACTTGCACATTTTTTATTCCCATGACTCATTAATTCGAAAATGAAGACAATATCAATTGTCTTCTCTCAACAAATAGACTGATTAAAAACGAAATATATATCTAATATTATTAATCGATACAATTCATTTGAATCAACGATAATTAACGCATACTGAAAGTCAATTTATTTCATCGATATATCATTTATTATTTAAACTAATATTACAACAATACAAAATGCGAAAATCTTACTCAGTTTCTCCAGTAATTGACGGCACGATATCAATTGTAGATGCCGCATTTCCGAGTTGCGATAAAACGAAGACGAAAACCAATGCAACGATTGATTTCTTCATTTTCAAGTTCCTCTTCAGCTTGTTCGAATTGGACATTTCTTCGATCGATTCACCCAAACGTCATTTTATCGGACTACTTAATTAATTTCATTAACAAGGACCATTAAAAATAATTTTACAGTTGAATATCACGTAGGTATCGGATAAAATCGATCATATAAAAAACTGTCCGAACGCTATCACGGATTTGAAGCTACTGGATAAAATGGACGGTGTTGATTGACCAGGTAGAAAAACCTCAGCGCTGCATCGAAGTTGCGAAATTTTGCGGCAGTTTGGGGGGATGTTGAAATGTGCCCAAGGTCATCGGTACCGATCGTCGATCACTCGATAGATTGACCAAATCTCAATAAGGAAATGTTGTACGTTCGAGGTGCGTATGAATTATTTCGATAAAATAAATAAACATCGAAAGTGAATGGTTGATAAATAATTGAGCACTGCATTGTTGTCTATATCCATAAGCATGTGTCATCATCTTTATTGACGCAATATTAACCGGAAGTTCGAGATAAAACAAATGAAGAATAGCCTTCAATAAAAATTGCAACTCACTTATCGACTGTGTTTATTTGCTCTAATTCAATACTGCGAATTGAATTAGCGTGTACTCTCCCGGTTATTCAATCCAGAGACAATATGAGACTGGTTCTATTGGTGGGGAAGTTTCAAAACGAGGAAGTATTGGTTAACAAACTTTATTGGTTGCACAAAATATATTTAGCAACGATGAGCACATTATGTAGGTACACAGTTCGATGAAAGTGACAATGGTCACTTTAGTGGCATAGAATAGTAATAATAAATAAACAATAAATAAATAAAATAAGTAACGTCGTACGATTATAAAAAAAATAATGAAAATTAATCGATCAGGAATATTTTCGGAAATTTTGAGGAATTTCTTGACGTTCATTATCATATGATTCAATAAAAATTTTATTGCTTATGATTATAGTTAGAAAAAATATAAGAGTCAATAAATAAATCAAGTAAGAAAATAAGAACTAATCGATTCGGAAAATGTGAAGCATGCCTGAAAGAAAATCGAAGAATTTTCTCACGCTCCCGATAGAAGTTCTAAAAATGTCTCTACTTATTGGAGTCTCATTTTCCATATTCGTCGCTTCAATCGATTTGGAATTTTCGGCTTCGAATTCCATTTGCTTCCGGTTGAACCTGTCGTCGAATCCGTCGATGAATTTTTCGAAAGATTCCGAAATTACGCGCGCCTTGCCAAGTCCGCCGGTAACCGTAGCCTCTAATCGAGGAATAGCAACTTCGATGAGTGCCGGTATTTCTTGATCGATGATCGATGTCTTGTCACCAACGATTTCAGGTACAGAGTTGACGATTTCTTCAGCCGCATACTCGTCGAGTATGTTTCCATCCGCTTGCGTCGATGGGTTAGGATTTTCTGGGACGAGGACAGTCGATGCCTTCGAAATCGATCGATCAGCATTTTCCTTATCGGTCAAATCTTGTGCGGTGCTCGAGTCTTCGGTGTGGTCCATTTCAGTCATCGTAATCGATTGGTCGCTTTTAACTTTGTTGGCTTTCTTCTCAATTATATCCAATGGTATCTCATTGGAGGCCGAGTTTTCCTCACCCCTGAAGAGCTCGTTCTCCACTTGTCTTCTCTGTCTGCTCCTCTTCTGATTTTTCACAGGTATCAGCATGAGAAGCTCATACTTGCTGGAGTTGAGAGCTTCGTCCAAGTCCAAATCATCAATCACTTCCAATTCGGATTTCAGCTGTGCCAGATCTTTCTTTCGTTGAGTATATAATTCATCTTCGGGGTTGGAAGCCATCGTTCTTTTCCTCGAATTTTTCGAAGCTATCTCCTGCAAAACATCTTCTTCGTCAAACTGTCGTACGGTCTTCGCCTGATAAGCCTCCACGTTCTTCGGGTCACTCTGCGATTGTCCTCGTCGAGCTGATTGAATTTTTTCCGGAGCCAATCTCTCATATTTGGGAGATCTGTATCTGGAAATTTGTTCGTAATCCGCGCTCTTCAGGTTCTTCTTCTTCGAAACATATTTTTCTCGGTTCTTCGATTTTTCGTCCTTGACTGGCATCGCCATGTAGTGATCGTTTTCCTTGACGAGCTTGAAGAGTTTATCTTGCTCCTCTGAAGAAGCTTCTTCAGCATCTTCCTTCAGACACATGTATTGATTTTTGTTCGAAGCGTCCCTCGCGTATCTTGGCGGGTAACTGGCACCTCTGAGCCTCTGTTGTTTGCCCTCTTGCGAATCCGAGATGATGTAACGTCTTCTGTAGTCCCTGCGATGTCCATCTTCTTCCTCAGCTTCGCTTTCTTCATTGGAAATCGACGCAGCTTCATCTTCACTGTTTTCCTTTCCAGCGGAAGACTCAAATGGCTCTTCAAGTTCGTCAGATTGGAAGATTTCGGAAGACTCGCCATTCCATTCTTCTTCTTCGCTGGAGAATCGATGAATCTTTGGATTTTCCAGACTTTCAACATCGGCGTAATAAGATTTACCAGCCCTACGTTCGACCTTGTGATCGGTCAGGTCGATGCCTTCACGAAGACTTTTTCTGATGGCTTCGGAATTCGATGATTCCTCGGGATCGACAAACGTTAGTATCTTTGGATCATCCGAGTGTCTCGTTGGTTGTCCTCGTGCTTTGACTTTTCTTTCTCGAACTTGATGAAGAGGTCTTACGATGTCAATTACTTCCGGCACGTATTTCTTCCGTTGCTCCGAATTCTTAGACGGATATTCCTCCCGAACGGCTTCATAATTAATAGGCTTATTTTGCATCAAATAATGAAGTTTTTCTTGATCGACGACATCCAGAAGTTCTTCATCGTTGTAAATCATGTCGATGATCTCGCGCCTCTTGAGATTTCGCTGTTCACCATCGCTGCTGGCCTTGTCCAGTTCGCCCATCAACTCCTCTCGATACTCCTGAACCATCTTCGCTCTTTTTAAACGCAACTTGTCGCGCAACTTTTCCAATTGCTCGGTGCGCCTCTTCTGCATTGCCTGAAACTTGGCCTGTTCGTCCGACAGCTTCTTCGAGGCGTTCTCCAGAGATTTTCTCGATTTTTTCGCTTCGTTCTCTTTTTTTAGAGCCTGAAGAGCGTCCGCTCTGGCACTTACTCGAGCTTCTCTCGCTTTACTTGGATCAATGACCTTGATCACTTGCTTCGTTCGTTGAGGTGTCTTCCTGGGCGTTCTCGTATTTTCTTTCGGAGATTTTGGAACCTTTGAGATGTGTTTGGCAGTCGACGAGCTCGTTTTGCTTTCGGCTGGAGTATCAGTGACAATTTCTTTGGCCTCGAGCTTGACGCGACTCTCGTTGACAAGCTCACCTTCCTCCTCAGCTTCGTTATTCAGACTCAACGCCTGGGGATCCTCGAGTAGATCCTTCGCTGAATCTTCGCCATGTTGCGATTTAGTCGGCCCATTTTCGTCTTGAACAGCTTCGTTCGTTGAGGAAGAAATGGTAACCGAAGAATCCTCAACCTTCGTTTCCGGGACGAGCGAACGGAGTCCAACAGCACTTTTCTTATCTTCGGAAGATGAGGTTTGAAGATTTTCACCAGGCTCAGCAAGCCCGAGAGTGCTCCGCGCGATATTCTTCTCCGCGTCTTCATCAACTGTCTTCGTGGTCGTTTCAAGATTTTCGGACTGGGAGACAAGAAAAAGCTGGTTCGCTTCTGAGGATTTTGTCGATACGTTGTCGGGTTCTTCAGGTACCGATGGATCATTCGTCACATTGGCTTCGGCAACTTCAGCTGGGGATTTAGTTTCTTCGTCGTTGTGTCTCTTCACGATGTTATCCATTTCAAAATCCTGTTCTTCATTTTCAATTGCCAAATCGGAATTCTCCTCAACAGCTTCACCTCTGGGTTCGTCTGGAACCACAAGTTTTTCCTCTTCATCGAGTTGATTTTCCTGTGGAGACATTTTTTCATTCTCTTCAAGGTCTGAAGGTTCAATTTCTTGGTTACCAGTCAAATTCTTTTGTTCTTCGACAATAGATTCGATCGGAACTACTGCCACCTCTTCGGGGTCGTTGTTTTCTTCATCTTCACTCGTTTCACTCGAAGACTCAGTTTCTTCTAGGGCTGCGTCTGATTCGTTGCCGGAATCTGCTTCGACAATCTCCTCGATTTCTTCGCTGAGTGATTTGGCATCTCTCTTCGTTCGGGTCGTATGCATGTAGTCCTCATCGAATCGACCTCCGGGTTTGGTGGTCGGTGGTTTTTCCCGATTCCTGAATCTCGCTCGTTCCGTTCGGTCTTCAGGGTAGCGACGATCCGGTCGACGACGTCGCTCTTGCCGATCGCTTCGTCGTCTGTTTATCCTGGCGCCTCTGTTGACTCTGCACTCGCAATCTTTGAGATTGTTGTCATCCTGGAAAATCATTTCCTGGTTCATGATCTGCTCCAGGTCTTCGGTAGACCTCTTGGCTCTTTGCGGTGGACGTGCAGCAGGCTCGTAAATACCAAGAGCTTCGTGTTCCGCGGAAGATATCGCTGATCGGCCGAAGTGCATCGAGCCGTAATCCGTGAAAGCTTCGAACTCGTCAGACGCCAGGTCCTTGACGCGTTTCTTCATGGTCGTGACGGGATTACGATGAGCATGTTGCACGGGTCTTTGATTTCTGGTCTCACTCGTCGGGCCTGAATTTCTCGGTGAGTCTCTCAAGGGACTTCTCGGTTTGTCACGTCTTCCCGTGTCCATGTAGTCGATCTCTTCTTCCTCCTCGTCCTGATGAGACTTCGGGTCCTCGTAATATCCAATCAGCTTTCTGACAGCTGTTTCTTTGGCTCTTTTGTCTTCGCGAGCGTCGGGACCACGTTCTTGGACAACTTTGTCGACGGTAGCCTGCTCATCGCCAGGGTTAAAATGGTCCTGGGAATTTTTGTCCTCTCCCAGAGCTTCAGCTTCCCACAATTCGCCGTATTCCTTGAGATTTTCGTGGACCCGTGGAGCGGCCATTCTAACGTCTTCGAAAAATTCCTTCGGCACGTGACTCAACTCGGTGTTTTCTTCGTCGATCCACGTGACGTCATCAGGCTCAGGTTGATTGCGTTGGTTCCCGTCGCTCTTCGATAGCTTCTTTGGTCTTCCCTGGTCCTGACCTTCGTCGTCGTCTCTCACGTAGTCATAGTCCTTGGCAGTCTCTTCGGAGGAAGTTCCAGTTGTGAGAAACACGTCGCCTTCGGGAAAGCCCTTCAAGGGTTGGCGTTGCTGAAAACCGTAGAAATTGTTTTCGTTGCTGTCACTAGCGCCTCTAGGATCAAAGATCACCGGTTGCCCGTCCTTGCGATCGTCCTTCTCCTTCCTTCTTCTTCTGTCCATTCGCCGTTCCCTCGCGTCGTCGTTCTTCGTACGTCTCCTGAAGAGTCCCTCCTTCCGCAAGCCGAGCGGATCCTCGCCGAATTTCTTCTCGGTGTCTCGTCGAGCTCTCGATAGGGTTTCGTCGATTTCTCGAAGAGGATTTTCGAGCTTTCGTTCTGCTGGTACCGAGATATTCCTCTGACGTCTTATTTTTTCCTCGGCCAACATCTGATAAATCGCTCGAAGCTGATCCTCGATTTTAGAGGGCATGCTGTCTCTCTTTATCTTCTCAGACTTCAGCAACTCGTCCAGGAACATGTCTTCAGGATTTGCACTCTTGTTTGGGTTGATAAGACCGGATGTAACGTCGTAGGAGCTGCTCGGATCCAATGTCTCGGTGGGAGAGTCGTCGTCGTTTTTCTCCAGACTCTTCATCGCGTTCTCCATCTTAGATATCAAAGTCATAGCCTCGACGACCTTTTCGCTGTCGATGATCTCATGGTCCTGCGTGTCGGTGATCTTTTCGCGCAATTTTGAGGCTAACTTTTTTCGGTCTTCGTATTCCTTCAAACGATTTTTGTATTCCTCCAGCTTCGCTCTTATCTCCTCGCCCGTTTCTTCATTGTCGTCTACTCTTTCGAGGCTCTTCTCCTCGAAGCCGAAATACGCAGTGCGACCTCTCGGCAGTTTTCTATCGTCGTGGCTGTCGCGTCTCCTCAGCAGCTTCTCCAGCCTCTCCAGATCCATTCTGGCCTCCAGTTTTCTGTACCGCCTTTCAGCGTCGTCTTCCTCGCTGTACCTGTGCTTTCTTCTTCTCTTCGTCTTGCTGGCCCTCGACGAATATCGACGCTCTTCAGCGGAGATGTTTTCCTCGCCAGCTTCCTCTTCCGGTTCCATCTCGTGAGCTGAATCCTCGTCCGATTCTGCCTCTTCCAGGCGCTTTGTTAACTTCTTCAGCAACATCTTTTCGGTGTTGTCTTCTTCGAGGCCACCGCACGATTTTATCTGCAATTTATGATAAAAAATGGGATAAATAAAATGCAATGTATAATTGTAATATAGAATCAATGTTTGCAAAATTATGTAAATTATGAAAATTATTGAATTTGGTGTACGTTCAGTTTATGCTTAAAAATTTCCAGTGCTTGTGCATTAAATTTCAAGCACAACTTTATCGCAGCGTAATTACGCTTGCAATGTATCACTATTATACAATTGTGCCCTTGGGGCATCGTAACCATGTGGAAGACGTCTCTCAATTTATGGGTACCATCGAATAACCTAATGTGTATTAAGGTACCGCATGACTGATTGCGTAGTTCTCTCTCCCCCAGTTGTTAAAAGGCACAATCCATGGCGAGTATTACCTTCAATCCTGGTATGACCCAGAATCCTATTCCACCGGAAGGAAGTTTAAGGGCGACCCCTTTACCGTTGCTCGAAATCGTCGGCTTTATCTCCGGCAGTTCCTTCTCGTTAAGGAGGTTCAAGGGCTCGTTGTTAAGCAGAACAGTCCTGAAAGTGCGAATCTGAGTTAATTAGTTTACGCAGTTCGCCAGATGAGAAAATTGACCCTTTACGGCGCGGGAGCAGTGGCCTTTTATTTTTTATGATGAGAAAAGAAGAAGAAGAAAAAAAAAAAAAAAACGCCTGACGATGAGATAGCCGGAAAATTTACGAGGCTATAAAAAGAATTATGCCGTCGGATGAAGGTGATACAACAGAATTGGTAAACTGAATTTCGCTTCACTCACTCGGAGAACATTCGATTTTCAGCGTCGAAACCAGGCAGAAGTATGTACTTGTGAAGTGTCTTTATCTTCACTCCTTTCAAATTGGCAACGATCTTCGAGGGCGTCAGATTTATTCCGAATATCGTTAAGGACCCTTTTTCGTACTTGGACGAAGGTTTGGTGCACTGACAGTAAAAGTGAACGTGTGTTCGATTGCCAGTTGCTATTTTGGTATCCAAAACTTCACGACCCACGAGAGTTTTGTGAAGCACCGAAACCCAATAATCCTGCAGATGAATTATTTGATAAATAAATTAGTATATCGATAAATGGAAAATGCAAAATGTGGTAAAGGCTTACGGGTGTTGGCTGAATCAAATTGGAATCGATCGGTTGTCTCATGAGAACTTGAGCTCCGATCTTTGCCGCGTTACCAAGACGTCTCGTCCACACAAGTGCGCCCAAAAATTGCTTTTTGCACTCTTCCGGTTTCGACTCAGCTGCACCAACAAAATAATCCGTATTATTAAAACAGATCGAACACAGTAACAAATATATTCAGCCGATCGAATTATTACCGAGCCACAGAGGTTTCTTTGATATCAAACGTCCCACGATTCTGTAAAGTCCGTCTCTGTCAAGTGCCAAGTTGTCATGATGAAGAGATACGCCTTCAGGGTCCAAAGTTATGCTGGCGAAGTCTCTGCGAAATAATAACAATTTAAAATTAGAAAAATAAAATGATAAGAATTCATATCGATTTTTGTTATTTCATTTGGTTTTTTAATTTATTTATTTAAGTTGAAATATAAGGAAACTTTTAGGGAGGAATAAAGTCATTGCAAGCTTAAAAATGTGCGATAAAAAAAAAATTGGAAAATATGGGGTTGCGGAATGTGGCTTTGAGAAATAATGCAGGATGCTTCGCAGGTGGAAACGGTCGGAATAGGTGCGAAGTGAGCTTACGGGTGCCAAGTTACTGCCGAAAGTGCCGTTCCTGCGACGCTCAGGTAATCCTGAAGATACTGTTGCTGTTGTTTAGTCCTGTACGTGACCACATCTGGTCCTGTTATGACGCTCTTTGAGAATCTCGGAAATGCGTCTAGCATGCTGCGTAGTCGCATCACGTCCCGTCCGATATCGATGCCGGATACGTCGCATCGCGTTTGACATTCTGTAAAGCACAAATTTACTTTAAACACGGTCTCCACTTACGTAACAAGGGAAACGTATGAACTTGAACCACATTTTATTAGGATTTCAAAAATATGTCCTGTGCTATTAATATTTATTAATCATTATTACTTATTATTTATTTCTAAGAAATGTTTATATGCAATGGACTTTTTATTTTCGATAAAAAGAAAAATAATTAAACGAATTAAAAATTGTATGAAATTAGAGGTAATTTTGTGAAAAGCAAAAAATAATGAGCAGAGAATTCTAAAGAAGAAGAATTATTACATGAACTTTTCATTTTCAGTGAAAAAAAAAAAAAAAAAAAAAAATGAGCATTCTTTGCATTCTTTTTCAATTGTGGCATTGCTATTATGATTGACCCTAGCAAGTGATAACTTCAGTGTGCAATTTCTGGCTTAAGGTAAATCGCTCGAGGTCCATTATTAACCATTACGGATAAGCTTGGTGCACCCAAGCGATTCCCGACGACGAAGCTCAATGGCAAAAGCTCTCCTGTGGAATGCGATAAGAGAGATAAAATATGAGAGCCAGCGCATTGCTATCTCTCTCTCTCTCGCTCCCTGACTCTCCGCGTGCTCGTCGAACTCAGAGAGAGTACCGCGAGTGGAGTGCACGACCTTATAAATCGTTCTAAATCGCAACTGCACTCAACGGAGTGGAATGTTGTAATCGGGCTTCTCCACAGCCCTCCTCGTATCTCAGGATCGATCCACGCGTTATACTGTTCGTTGGTGCAGGAAGCTTCGTACGGATCGTTAAAGTTGTCGCGAGTCAAGAGAATAGAAAATAAACGATGGCTACAAAATATTACGGTCCTCGACAATCTGACGGTATAAGATAAAAAAGAGGCTTTTACACGCCAAGCTTTTTTTTCGGTCGTTCCACCGATCAATTCAACAGATTTTTTGCAAAAATTACCAATTAACTTGGTTAATTAAACGTGGCTTTGTGAAAAATGGAAATTAAGGTGGCATCACCTTAGAATCACCTTAAAAAGAGGCTTTTACATGCCAAGCTTTTTTTTCGCTCGTTCCACCGATCAATTCAACAGATTTTTTGCAAAAATTACTAATTAACTTGGTTAACGTGGCTTTGTGAAAAATGGAAATTAAGGTGGCACCACCTTAATTTCCATTTTCCAGTTCGCCATGCGAACAATGATTTTTCCAATTTTCGCAATAACGATTAATTTTTCATCGAAAATTTCAAGGATCTTAATGGTAACGAGCACGAAAATAAAATTGCAAATTTTCACATTGGAGATTTGAAAAAATGATAAATAAAAGTTGCGAAAAAAACGTCTCATTTTTGTGACATCGTATACATTGAGAAATAAGGATGAATTATTTAAAAAATACAATGAAATTTTTCCCACTCTTGTGAAATAAATTTTCCAGTGTCTTTTTTTTTTTGTTGAACGACATGAAAACGATGACGTCCTTGGGTTACTTTAACTGCAAGAGACTCGCCCCCTTGAAACACGATGAAGCTAAAAATTGAGAGAAAATATCGATTATCATTAATTACCGTAACCGAGCTGCCAGCTCGTGTTGAAACCCATGTGATCGCTGAACGATATGAGGTCCAAGGCGTTCCTCGAATCCCAACCGGGGTCTCGACCGCCACTCTCGGAATGTTGGGGTGCGATGCAAGCCAGAACGTCCAGACCTGCATTCTCGGCCCAGCGGTGCACGACGATCCAATCTCCCTCTGTGGGTGTACGTCATAGTATGTCGCTGAGTATTCCATAATTATCGAGCTAATATCTACGGGGAAGGGTTCGAGGACAGGAAGGGCGGAAGTTTCGCCCTGGCAAAGGGTAATAGGGTGTTCTTCAGCAACAACGAACAGTTCAACCCCCAATTTCCTCACGCTCAATTAAGAGGACCCAGTGGCAAAAATAAAAAATAATAAAACAATTCAAAGTATCGCTTATTTCGTAAGAAGGCTACAGACTTTTTTTTTTCTTATGAATTTTTTTAGGTGATTCCCCTAAAGTCAGTCGGAAAAGTGATTTATTAAAAATAATAAGGACAACGGGGACCAAAGGATAAATAAAAAAAATTTTGATTTTTTTCCTTCCTTCACACCGAACCCGAAGGTTTTCTTCGTAAATCCAACAACCGCTTGCTTCGAAATCCAAATTTCACCCATTGCTCTTAATGCTTATGGAAAAAAAAAAAAATTCTGCCTCGTCAGTGTGAATATTTATTAGTCGCCTGTGCTACAAATCTATCAATGTGAGTCCCAAAACTTACGTGTAATTTCAACGAAAAAAAAAAAAAAAAAAAATTAAACAAAAATACACACTGTGCATTTGGGCGGGAAAAAATATTGTAAGCAGAGATCTTGTCCTAATTATCGAAACTTCATTCATTTGAAAAAAAAAAAATCACTAAGCGATGTATTAAAATGATAAATCCAGTGGTTAAATGGCTTTATCGGCTTTAACCCTTTATTATCGGGTCTATAACCTCGGCAATTATGACAACGGCGATGACTCGAATTCCTACGAGCCTAGAAAATTTTGATTCCGCTGCTGAACGTCGGGATAGTTGCGCGAACAGCGGAGTCTCAAAATTCCACGAGCGCGCCCTGGGGGCTTTTCTCTGCAGAAAGTGGAGGGCGGGAGGATGAGCCACCCGGACGGTCGTTAAAGCATGCCGCATTTCCGGCGTCCTAGGCACTCCATATATACATATATATATATATATATATATATATATATATATATAGTATAGCTGATTCTGGTATACCAGAGTAGGGATTTCCCGAAGCGCATTAGCCGCGACAGAGCGACAAAATCGAAATATGGTACTCGAGGGTGTACGGAGTACAACGATCTGCGGGTTTCCATAGCACATGCTAAGGGAATAGTGCATAAAAACATTAGCATTAGGAACGCCGTGGATTATTCCCTCCTTTATTATTAAAAATTATTAAATGTAGCATTATCACGTTTTGCGCTTCGGAAAAAAGCTTTCAGAGGGAAGCTTAATTTAACGACGTTTTTTCGACCACGGAACGGAAGTAACAATAATAATTTAAATGAAGATAAAATTGTAGGCAACCACGTATTGCATTCCATTGATTAATGAAGATGGGTAATGGCAATCAGGGTAATCATAATTAAGCGTTAAAAAAAAAATTCTCTCGCGAAATTCTTACATGAACTTTTCATCTTTACTCGTTTTTCATTTTTACGAAAATCAATTTACGCTTTCACTGAATTAAGAGAGAAAAAAAAAAATTAGTACATCGACTTTTAATTCGAGTGAGTTTACGGCTTTTCGTCGGGTGATCGGAGTCGATCGTTAAAAGTCTATCGTGTGAGCTCTCGAGGCTTTGCCGGAGGAAGACGAACATCGGTTACGAGGAGAACGCGCGTGATTTCTTCGTTGCTCTGTACAATGACGAGAATAGCCCGTGTCGGTATAGCTATAGCTCTCGTGTGCAGTTGCGGGAGGAAATCACGGGGGATTTCACGCGCAAGGTGCGCCGAGCGGGCGCACGATAGTCTTCGGGGGATTCGGGCGGCCCAGTGGTCCGCGATCACGGTTCCTGGATATGGCCCCGTAACTTTAATGACCTCGTAAATATCGCACTATACTCTGACACTACGGGGCTTATACTATAACGCCGTATACGTATGGAGGATTGCTATATAGATTACAATATTGCTGAAGAGGTGTACACGGATAGTGTGTACTTCATACAACAATCTAGTATTACGAAGTCAATACCGTACACGGGGTAAAATGGGCGAGATGAATAAATTTTCGATGTCTTGACAATGAATTTTGCATCACCGGAAATTTCGTCACTGAATTAACGAATAAGCAATTTGTTGTGTTCACCAAAAACGTAAAAATGTGATAATAGAAGTAAAAAGAAACGTGACAAAAAAATATTGAAGAGATGTACGACAATTTACTATTATGTAATCCGGGCTAAAATGAGCAGCAAGGTGAATAAATCGTAAATGGAAATAATTTTGCCCATTTTGCCCCCTCCCCTTTCTGCATACACACACAGATATGTGTATATCCATCGTTGCGGTCATTGAATTTCTTACGATAGATGAAAACGCTGGATCGCAGGAGCACCGATATAGATTTTACGATCGGTTCTACCGTGTCCTTTACACCCGCAGCACAACCGGGGTAATGTGCCCATGACCCACCTCGCAAATAGCCCGACTATCACGCGGAAAGTTGATTGTCAATTCACGGGTTCGTACAATAATTTGTACGATGGTACAAGGGTTCGCAACAATTTTATGACGATTGTCCTCGCGGTAATTAATTATTTCGCGAATAAATAAATACTCACCGGTGAAAGTAAACCCAGGATCCTGCTCGTCCTGCTGACGATGTGGTCTTTCAAATGTGTACGAGTTACTTCGGGGTCCACCTATTCTCACGTAGGCAGGTGCTAAAGCTTTAGCCATATTAACGCTTCTTTCGGGATTTTCACTGAAAGAAACATCATTTTTCCAATTTATATCGTTTTTATCCGTGGTGATATATTTTTATTTTTTATTTTTATTATGGGAATACATCAGAAAGTCAGAAAAACTGCCTCCCGCTCAGCAGTTAATGCGCAAATTGGGGCATAGCTAAGCGATCACCCATCCAAGCTAAAAATTCTCTGACGTAAATTTTTGTGCACGAAAGCTCCAGATATGATTTTTAATTTTATTGCCTTAGAATTTTCAAAAAGTATTTTGATGCTTTTTTAAAAAAATTTTGCGGAGCGTCGAATTTTCTCACCTTTTGCCGGTTTGGATGGAAATGTGAAAGGGGCGATAAAAATTTGTCAAATTCGATATTGGAATGGAAAACACTTTTTCGGAGCGGGGAATTCGATAGGGGCGGAAAAGCAGCGGTATATAATCGTGGATCTGTCGGCCGAGGCGGATTTTCGTGCGCCGGACTTATACATCATTGCATCGAAGCGGCTAACTCGAGCGGGTCTCGTTATTGCATTTCGCGGTGGATGCGCCGGCAGCTCGTTCAGCTGGCTTGTGCACCAGTTGTAGCCTCACCTGTCGGCTCTTTCGCCAATTGTTTGCTAGTTCGTAATTCAATGAAACGAGCACAGAGCAGTTCCATTCCGGTACTCCATCCACGTGCCTCGCCCGTTCCATCAAATGATATCCTATACATATATTTCCTGCATCCTGCACTGGATTGTATTGAAATGGAACTCTATTGTCCCTCGAAGCTTCGCACAAAGATAAAGTCACGGGGCAAAATGAACTTTTGCCTTTTGTTTCGCGGCTCGACAATCGAAATCTGCCTCATAATGGCATTTAAATATGTATATATATATATAATTTTTTTTTTCCAAAACCAAACTTTTGCACAAATTAATCCAAATATTGTAACCGCGGGCATAAAAATAATCCACCCTCGTTGGAAAATATGTGATTAAATAAATTTCCAGATATTCATTTGACATTTTTTATTCAAAATTTTTTCGTACGTTTTGAAAATAATGAAATTCATTGTGTTCCAACGTTCACAATTTTTTATTGGATATTTAATTTACAATTTACGTTAATTATTTTTCCCTCTTTGAACCATTCAATTTTTTGAAAAATGTTATTGTAAAATAAACGTTTTTCGGATTTTTATTCAACATTTGCAATCCACATTCGCAAAGTCGAGCACTTTAAATCTGATAAAATTTTGATGAGCAGTTCAAATGAATACTTGAAGCACTCCTGAATCTAAATATTCGAAAAGTTAATAATAATGACTGCGGATAAAAAAATGAAATTAAAAAATGGATTCCTGTACTTCGCCTCTCAGTGAATATTGTTTATAAACAGTCTCTTCAATGTTTCATACATAACTTTTTCCTCTCTCCTACTATTTTAATTAAATTGCAAGTGATAGTCTTGCAGGACAGCGTGTATTACTCACGTGAGTGCATTGCCGGTGAGGACGACCGTAGGATCGAGTGTGTAACTGAGAAACTTGTCGCTCGTCAGGGCCACGGGTTTTTTAACGTTCACAGTGAGAAGAACGTCCTCGGCCCGTAAATTGTTAGCGAAAAAGAAGAGAGTAGCGATCAGGAGTCGCGGTAGAAGGAAGAGGGCCTTGTCGGCCGAGTGACCGGCGAGACCAGGGGCCATTCTTCTTTTTTATTTCTCTTCTTTATGTACCCTTGATAATATTCTTCTTTATAACGCTCTTCTTATTTTTTGGAGCGCGCTCTTTCCACTCTTTCACATCAGGGATATCGAATGTCAAAATAGGGAAGAAAATTAAAAAAATAAAAATCCTATCAAGAAAATTGCGGACCGGAGTCGAGCAGGAATCGACCGTCTCTCCTCGCTTAAGTTTTCCAACTGGTCAACATGCTCTTCAAGTTTGACGGTGCTTCCAATCGAAGAAGAAGAAGAAAAAAAAAGACGAAAATTGCTGCTCTTGCGATTGGTGAATTAATTGGAACGGAATAAAAATGTATCTGCTGGTGGAAATGGTATTTGGAAATTGGCATTCAGTGGAGACTCTCCCCCCTCCTCCACCCCCTCCTTACTTTCGGAATTGCGTAAGCTGCACACTCGAGTACTTGTATCTAGGTTGCACGAAATTGCGAGCGAGTCGAAGGGAGAAATGCAAACGTTTGCGCATTGCAAGTCTCGTGGACGTCATCAGCGAGGTGCGATGAACCTGAAGAGAGCTTGTGGAGAATTTATGGGCCTTTCTTTTTCCAAAGCTTTCGCCGGAATCGCTCCTGTCAATATGGGGCTACGAAAAGTTTCAAGTGCCTTCAGAAACTGTCGTTTATGGGGTCTTTGATATTTTCAGGTTTTCTCGCTCTTCAAACATTTTTTCTTTTTTTTTTTTTTTCAATGGTCGTGCGATAAACGACCACATGAAAATATAATGTAATGTGCTCATTATCTTGCAATAAAAAATTATTTATCTAATTTTTAGCGGATATAAAAAAAGTTCAGCTGTCGATAATACATGAAAAAGCTCGTATTTTAGAATGTCGTATTTTTATTTTTGAAATCACCGATCGAAAGTCGATACATTTCCTGAAGATCGATACCAAGGTTTTCATTTTTCTTTGAATTTATTATGTGATTTGGTATATTTATTTTTTTCAAAATTCTATTTTTTTTTTCATTTGATTGAAAAAAAAAGCTATAAATAATGAAAGTGACCTGGAATCAATAGGTGCCTTACCTTAAGTTTGGGAATTACTGAAATAAAGGAGAAATCACAAAAAAGAGAGAGAATCTCGTACACATTGCAGAATTCGGTAACATGATTGATTTTTTTATTACTTTTTGTCTTGTTTTTTTTTTTTTTTTTTTTTCCAGTGGTTAGAACTAAATAACATAAACGCATATTTGTTTTTTTGTTGTTGTTCTTACTTCACTTTTGTTTATTAATTACTCGTAATATTATTATAATGATAAGAGCTATAACGAGGCGGTCGCGAGGCTCCAGGTTTTAATCGAAAGTTGCAATCGCCGGACAATCATTGATCTCCGAAGCACCGAATCACTGAGAGTAAAAAAAAAAATCGAAAATTAGCTGACGAGGAACATGTCCCATGGATTGTCCTGTCGAACGTTTAAGCCCAAAACCCGGAAATGAAAATGGCCTTCGGCGAACCTTCGAAACAATAAGGACCCTTATGTTTTGCATCTACATGCATGTATGCAATCGTCATGTATATATATATACTTAATTAATTTTCATATGACGTCATCGAACGTACGAATCTGCTTTAGACTTTATACACAGGACCTGCTATTTTTTAAATTTTTTCTACTGACTTTTTCTCCGACTTTTCCACGTGGACGCCTGACCACATGGAAAATGAAAGTTCCGGCAGAGCCGCGATCGTTTCGATCCCCGGAATCGAATTTATCGATCTCAATATTTTCCTCACAAGACGTTCCATACGAAATGGCACATTTTTTGGTCATGCTCACAGAATTTCAGTTTGATTAATATCTTTCCTGCGAATTTCAGTATATATATAAAGGTTGCGTTATTATTTTTTCATAAATCACCATTTTTTCCATTAATTTGTCCATAAATCGGCAAATTAAATAAAAAAATTGAGGCGTTTATCGGGAAAAAAATGGATCATTGTACAAATACGTCACGCTCTTATTCTGCTGGGTCCAGATAAAAAAAAATGTCTTTGAAGGTGGAATCGAAATGAAGCAGGGAGACTGTGACGTAACAGCGAAGGGCCATCGATCCTGGAACCTCGCGTTCGCATTAGGGGATGGGTCAAAATGCACCCTTCTACGGGGATCACGGTTCTCGCTACGAAAATCGTGTTGTGTGTGTGTATGTGTGTGTGTAGGGTGTACATGTGTAGGTCAGTGTGAATAATTTTTCACGTATTTGTATATATTATTATTATTTTTTGTCCATGTGTTATATCGTGTGGTTCGCTTACAGTTTAGATTATTTTTATATCAATATATACATACATATATATATACATATATATATATGCGTGTGTGTAATTTATATATATATCTATATAATATATATATATCTAACAACAATATAATATTATCATCATCGTCACATGGTTTTCCACATTTTTTTCTTTTTTTCTTCTTCAATTATTACAATAATATTATATTCAACAACAAACTCGCTTGTGTGTGTGTGTGTGTGTGTGTTCTGTACCAATGTGTCATTTTATTTTTTACTTTAGCCACTACGCACGCTACTTTATACAAGGGTTTTTTTGTTTTTATATTCACTTGGTTTTTGTCGTTCTGTTTGTGATATTCTTGTCGTTTGTTTTTTTTTCCTTTTTTTCGTGTCCCTATATATTGGTTGTTTAAAATTATTATTATTTCTTATTGTTTTTCCTTCTTGTTCGCTACCTTCGTGTGTCTCTTCGTGATGTATATACCGATTTTTTTTTTTTTTTTCAGTGTATAATTTCCGCTACCATTTCGATATTTCGCCAACGAATGTGTGCTTTTTTGGTTTTTTTTTTCGTAATCATTTTTTCGTTACCTAATTCATGAGCAAATATCGTGCGATTTTTGGACAAAAGTCTTAGTGTGTGACACGCTTCTACCGTTTAGTGTTAAGTCCTACCATCAGTGTTGTGCGTAACTCGCTCGTTGCCACTCTTGTCACGTGGACGATCGCCGGAAGTGCTTTCCGATGGGAGACGGAGGTCCCGGGTTGGTCGGCGCTGGATTCTCCAGGTCACGGTCGCAAACCGGGCCGACGACGATCGTGGAGCTGCCGCGTGTGTCGGGTAGTAACAGTTTGGTGTTATACTCGATTTTTCGCATTGTTCTGGGCTTTTTGCTTTGTTTTCACAACTTTATCTTCGTTTATTCATTTGGCTAAAAGGCTCGTATAATAGTATAGGCATCAACAGTATTGCTTCTTGGTTATCGGATCTCCGATCTGTCGACATAGAAGTGAAACGAGGGCTCGAGAGGATCGCTCGTGAGTTAAGATCGGTAGCGCCCTCTACTCGCTGGGTGGGCAACTGTCAGTGGCGCTACCATCGACGGCCACTTTTTGTACTACATACACATTCGATCGCGTTCGGTGACGTGGACAGCCGAGAAGTTATGCTTTTTTGTTGTTGTTCCTGGCATTCGAAAATTAATAAATAAATTATACTTAAATCCCACTTAGGTCGTTGGTGTTTCTCAATTTTTGCAGATTATTTGCATGAGTTTTTGTATTATTTTTCGCCGTTTCTATCTCACGTTCACCGAAAGCCGCTCAGCGCCGATAGTACCAAAACTCGCCACCATGATCGCTCACCATGCTGTTATCACCACTTTGAGCGTTGCCCACTCGGCGAATGGCCCTCGCATATCGCCAATCCTAAAAATCGCACAAGTCCACTCCGAGGATGAGATGGTATACTCGAATTTGATACCAAAAAATGGCAGTCGAAAAACAAATTTTTATTCAACATTCTTATATCTGCTTCTAGCCAATATCATATACTCTCCGATCGTTCGTTTGTTCATTTTTTTCGAAACTTTTACTTTTTCCCCTCTCTCTCTCTTTCCTGAATCTCGCTTATCCAGCATAATCATCGCTCTCGGTCGCTTTCCTCGAGTCAATTCAGCATACTTTTTCTCTCACGTACAAAGCTAAAGCCTAATTATATACTTTTATTTCGTGGGTCGTTTTTTTTTTCATTTTTTTTCCATTTTTTATTTATCTTCTTCAATAATATATCTTCCTTAACCGCAAGCTCACCTTACGAAGCTACTGTATAATATACATATATGGGTTTATATATATGTATGTATACATATATATATAGATTTATGTATAATATACGCATAATAATGATCATCATTCTCATCATCATCGCAATAATAATTTTCTCAATAATAATAATAATAATCATGGTAATAATAATAATAATACTAATCGTGTGATCAATCATTTCAGTAATGGTAAGTTATTATTATTACTTTATAATGCGTTGTGTCGTTGTCTCTGAATAGTCATATACGTGGTTCACACTTTATTTCTTCTTCGGTTTTCTATTTCCGGTATTTGTTTTTTTTTTTTTTTAATAGCTCTCTTCTTATTTTTCTCTCGCCGTTTGTCGTTTATTTTATTTTTTTTTTAGTTTTATTAGATATATACTCAACGAAGTTCTTTCGCAGTGGGAATATATATATGTATATATGCGTACGCGTATATACATGTATATATATAACAACGCACGCGCACATTTTTATCATGACGAAGAGTTTTTTGCATCTTTCTTCTTTTTTTTTGTTTAATGTTCTCTTTGAATGACTATGTACATTTAAAAAAACTATAACACGACATTCGATCAGAACAATTTCAATTCTTCGGCGCATTTTTCGTGAAAACTTAAACTTTTTTTTTTTGGTTTTCCATTTAATCTCTCTCTCTCTCTCGCTCTCTCCCTTAAACACGCATTTCTTCGGCCTCACATGGTATATATGTTCGTGTTGTCTGTTATATTGTTCAACTCGTCGTCTATTTCACGTTGTTCTTGTTGTTTTTTTTTTTCTTCCATTTCTTGCATTATGTAAATCGATTATTATTAAGTTGTTATTAAGGTCGATCGGGTGTATTTTACCCCTTTAAATTATTAATTACGAAACCCGCTCGCGTACTCGATTAAAATTTTTCAAGTATTTTGTCGATAGCTTCACCGGTGACTTTCGAGCGGGAAACGCGAATAATGAGTCTACCGTTTTTTTTTTTTTTTTTAAATTCATCTCTCTTTCTCTCTCTATATCACTTTCACTCTTCTTAATTGATAAATAATGCAGTGTCGTGTTATATGTCCGCGACGGTAACCTACGAAACACGAATCGAATAACGCGTAAGTGTGTGGAATTTTTTTTTTTTTTTATATCACGTGCCACATTGCCGCGTTATGGCTTAGGGTGGCTTAAGTAAAAGGGCAAAGACGAAGGAAGAAGGGCGAAAGAAAGTCTTTTCTTCTTGTTGTTCTGTTTCTTTTTTTTTTTTTTTTACATGCTTGCCAAGCTGATTTATAAGTCGCGATTAATCGAAAAGTTTTTAACACGCGACCCGGCGAAAAAACGTCACTGAGAAGTGGAAACGCGACAGAGATTGCCAAGATCTTTAGATGCGCCAGTGAGAAAACTCCAAGCTACGTGAGAGCGAAAGTTAAGGGCTCTGCAAACGCGCCAAAGGTAAACTCGAAGGGAAAGGTAAAATCGAAAAGAAAAAAAGCCACGGAAAGTCGCGGAAAAATTTCTCGGGGCTTGAGAAAAAGTTTTCTGGAAATGGGGAAAATTTTGAACCAAGTCAACGAAATACTTTCAACAATTTCTTCAATATCCATTAAAAAAAAAAACGAGAAAATGCTTGATTTCGATATTTGCAAAAATGATAATTGATTTTTCAAGAGTATTCAATGAAAATTTTATATACAATTTTAAAAACGATCGATGGAAAAACGAAAAAAAAAAAAAAAAAAAAAAATCGGAACCTGGCGTTTGAAAAATGTCCGATTAATACGTGAAATGTGAAATTTAGTTTTTGGATTTTCTTTTGTAGCTTTTCTCAATGCTCTCGTCGAAAGGACATAACGATTCTCGAATCGAGGGTCGATGATGTATGTTTTTTTTTTTTTTTTTCACAGTTTGCGATTATTTAAGATTTTCACAGAGAAAGCTCAGCTCGAACACATTTTCACATACACCCGCGCGCACACGTAGAGGATTTTCCACGTGTAAATTCACTGCCAAGTGCGCGAATTGCTTTTTTTTTTTTGCGTACGCGAAATTTGACGTTCGCCGCTTTTAACGTGCAATCGATTCAACAGTTTGACAATCGTCTGAATATCGAGAAACAACAACGACACACACGACATTAATCAGCAGTGTAACAGTAGCAGCAACATCGCATTTCATTTTTTTACTACGCAAGACGATTAAGTAGTAGACAGATTTACGAGTTCCCTCGGTTTTTCTCTTCCTCAAAAATCATTTTTTTTTGCTCTTCCTCAGATATTTCTACCGGCGTCGTTCTCCCCGTTATCGATACCCGGCGGTACCGTTTTTTTTTTTTTTAGCTACGGAAAGCATCGTAAAATCACGTTGCGTTGCACGAACGTTAACTATAACGCGAAAGAGAGTTAGGATTCGTTATGTACGAACGTAAACGAGCGAGACTGCGTTTATATCGAGCGGAACGCATTAACGAATCAATCAGTCAGCGAAACAGTTGTCTGACTGCGTTTCGATCATTCCATTAAATTTAACGTCCCTCCGATTGATTTTTTACGAAACAGATTGATTAAAATGATCGTTAGGGAATAATCTGCCACACGAGCGAGGAAAAGTGTGAATTAATAAAATTGTTAATTGGAAATTTATGGAAGAATTGTGTCTCAATCAGAGGAGAGATTTGTGGGATTCAGAAAATCTGTTGAATTATTTATGGAAAAAGTGGAATTAAAAAAAAATAACATTCAATGCCAAATTATTGTGAATGACTTTTCGCAGATTTTGTTGGAACGGATTTTTCGGATACGGAGTCTCACTCGTTTTTTTTTTTTTTTTTTCATTTAGACGCGTTGAACTATACGATTAGATAAAAGAATATATACATACATATGTAAATATACGTATATACACATATATCTGTAACACACATGCACGTAGAAACATCGAAAGTGCGAGTCGAAAGACAGGAGGAAACAATGAAATTTCGGTTTTTTTTTTCTAAGCTTTTGCGACACGCAAAAATATTTCAGAGACGTCAAAGCTAAGATATAGAGGTATAGATTTTTGTATATAAAGGGAAATATCGTTTCGGCTGGGCTACCGGTTATTTTGCTTCAACAACGACGACGACGACCAAATGTCTTGGCCTCTTCGTATTTGGTGAACAGAGCGAATATCTTCGAGGCCACAAAGCGTTACAACGAGATATACAGAGTTTTACATTACAATTACAGAATTTATCGTGGTTTTTTTTTGTCCATTTTCATTTTCGTTACAATTTGTCTGTTGTACTTCTCTCGCGATTTGTAACACTTTTCTGAGACGACACATTTAGCGTGTGTTAGTATTAGTAATTAGCGAGAGTCGTGATAATTATTAATGTCATATAGTTATTATATCTTCCATTTTTTTTTCTTCTTCTCTTTCTTTTCTTCAGTTTATATTCATTTATTTATTTATTTATTTATTTATTTATGTAATTCGAGAAAAGGAATGCGATCTTTCGACTAAGTAAATATACATTCTCGGGTTAATTGAGTTAATTGACTTCAAGTATATTGTTTCGGATAATTCAGGAGTTGGAGTTGGTGGTTGGTGGTGGTCGAAATTGGGGTCGAGGGCCCGATGGCATAGTCTTTTCGGGAGGGTGACTTTCGGGGCTTTATCTGGAATAACAGAGCGAGATACTCGAACGGCAAGTAAGGGGTTCATACGCGCAGCATTGACGAGGGTTAACCTTTCGAATCGAGACACTCGCCAGTTCTCGACGTTTGATTGATGTCCCGGAGAGCTCTCTCACAAAAGCTCCTCGACATCATTGAGATATCGATTGAGTCGCGCAGTCTCTTCATCCAGAACTCACCGAGAACTGGGTTTAGTTTAACGAGCGAGCCGAAGAGTCTAAAGGGTTCGGAACGTGCGGTCCAGCTCGCCTAAAATGCCCTTCACTTTCAAACAATTACACCCACGTTTCTCGACGTCAAATTAATTTCAAAGCCATTCTCGTCCTTCACAATAAATTAGGGCTAAGTATTGTTTAAATGGTCCGGGATATTGGTGAGAAAATACACAGGACATTATTTTTTAATATGGAAAAACATGATTTTCTATACAAATTCTGTAAATTTTCTTACCAATATTGTAGAAATAAATTGATTAACACGAAATGATTAATGGTAATTGGAGTTATTGACTGAAATAATGAGGTCATTAAAATTCCGATGATATTTCCTGCCCCACGATGAAATTGTCTTTTTTTTTTTTTTTATTATACTTTGTTCGCGATTAATAAAAATATACGTGTATGTAGTGAGTGCGATTTTAGAATTGTAATTGTACGGCACGTATGGCGCAATTGTGATTTATTTTCCAATACTTTTTACAAGGAATTTATTCATTCACTTGGGTAAGTGTGTTGGGTGAGCTTTGTGAAAAACTATGGGATAAGTGACAAGCAAACAAAACCATACTTTACAGTTTTATCGTTTTTTGATTTCTTTTTTTTTAGTTTTTAGTTTCTTGGTTTTATGAGGGGACAGTCCTTTTTTAGTTGGAACCCATGTCCTCGACGAGCCGGAGAGCAGAACCCGCTACGACATAAAACAGCTTTTTTTTTAGCTGCAAAGGAGACAGAAGAGAAGAAGTACACACGACAGGAGCCATCCGAAAATACTGAGAGAGAAGCATTATAAATAAATAGTCGATAGGACAAATTGCACAAGCATGCAGCAACATTTAGGTGCACCATGAAACAGTGAGAGAGAAGATATATAGAATAAAAAAGAGGAATCGGTGGAAAACTTGAGTTTTGGCTCGACGAATAAGGTAACAAAAAATTTTTTTTTAATTACGTCGGAATTCTGACGTATAAAAAAATCACGCTCTTGTTTTACACTTTTTTAAATGATCTTTAATAAATAAAAAAACAATTGCGAGAAAAACATCTTCGTCCCTTTACCTTCCGGTGCACTTTCTTTTATTTCAATTGCGATTTAACAAAATCACGAGTGAGTTCCGGTCTGTCTGACAGGGTCCAGCACGCCCTTCGGCCCTCAAACTTTCGAGTCAGCGAACACGAAGAGACAGCACTCGGGAGCTCCTCGTGCCCGCAAACTTTAGCACCGACTCGAGTTTTTAACTTGGCAAAAAGCTAGCGATGCGGTTGTCCTCGACACCGGAAGTAGGGCTCGGGTGTTTACTCCCGAGCCAGCGGATGTTCCCCGGTACCGTGATGATTTCCCCCTTCCTCGGCAGCCAAAACTTTTCCCACTCGGAGCTTAGCCCGGCATTGCTTTTTTTGTTTGTTAGCTTCGAGACGTTTTTTCGCTGTGAACCCAGACATCGACTACCAAACAGCTTCGTTTTTTCTCGGAGGAAAGATCGATCGAGTGGATATTTTTCTCGCACAAGTGTAATAGCTTCCCGAACTCTCGGTCTGCCGATAAAAAGTTACGTTTATTACAGAGACGAAGAGTATCGAGCTATCGAGTGTGAAAGAAAAACGAAGAAAAAGCTTTTTTTTAGTTATTTGTCATTGACAACAGAGAGAAAGATGTATAGGTATATTATGCAACAACAGCAAAGACACCGAAAGCGGAAACAGATAGCCGCAACGTTGAGTACACTTTTTATACTGGCGTGAAGAAATTTATCGGTATCTTCATTTTTTTTTGTCTATTGGTACCGACGCACCGATTCGAGCTCGTTTCGCTTCCGGAAAGAGAGACAATAGAGCTCTCCATATATATATATATATTTTTTTTAAAATTGGGATTCGTCGTTTTTTGTAATTACTTGAATCGATGCAGCAGGATAGATTCGTGCTTCTTTCTTCTTTTTTCATTTTTGTTTTTTCGCCAGGGAAGAAAGGCTGGGCTTTTGGATGCAGAGGGAGAAGAAGAAGGGCCATAGTTGAGGATCTCGAGGTAAGATTTCGAAGAATCACTGCAAAAGCCTCTTCGAGAGCTTGCGAAGGAGATTGAAAATAAAAAAATACACTTTGTATCTCCATCGTCCATACAAAAATGGCTTTACAAGTTTTGAAAATTTGTTCCTTTGTCTTTTACCTCATCTTCTTCATTCTCTCTCTCTCTTTCTCTTTCTCTCTTTGATAATCACCTTTCCTCATTTTCCTCGTCGCTTTCTCTCTGTACTTTTCTCTCACTGTTCCGCACTCTTTCTTCTCGTTATTCCTCTTCCTCTCACACTTCTTTCTCTACAAACATGTACGCAAAAAATTACTACTATCGTTTATTCGTCATCGCAACACAGATCGCAACTTGGCGTGTTTTTATAATTCCTACATCCATTTTTCTACGGATCTCGTTAGCGCGTTTAGCATTTCGCAAAATTTTCCACATGTGCTAATAGCAACGACCTCTTTCTCTTCCTGCACTTCATTTTCATTCGCAATTCTGCCTTCGATCTTCCACGTGATCGATCTCATGATCCTGCAATTTCGTTACCGCTAAAACCGATCTTTGAAATTTCGTGTATATATGTACTTAACGCGTATGTTTTTATTTCATTTTTTTGTTGATTTCTTTTTAGATATATAAGGCATGCCATTACCTGCGGGTTGTTCATGCTCCGATTATCGTTCTCAACCCCGAGCCCCGTTTACTCAGAGCGCCAGCCGATCTCGGCGCGTCTTGGACTCAACATCAAACTATAATAACTTTAACAAATGCTTCGACGCGCCTCCAACGCGAACAGGCGCTCAAAAGTTCATCAATGTCCGACTCTTCGCTTGACTGTGAATAATCGACGAGCGTAATTGAAACATGGATCGTATTCAAAATACTTTTCATACACCGCGAACAATAATTAACAACGAAGAGCAATAATGTCAAGTGACTTTTCTTCATTGAAGAACAGTAACAAAATATCCCGTCGCTCTCGTACAAGTACAATTATGTATTTGTAACAAAAAGTATTCTAAATAAATGACAATGCGACGAATATCACTCGTTATTCACTCAAAAGTCACGCGAAGATCGATTGCGTTCGATTTTTCGAGGGCTAATTATTCCTCTCCGAGCAATTATCTTCCGACGTTGAGCAAACTGAGCGAGAACTCGTGTCGCGAATCGGCAAAACGGAGCAAAGACCACCGGCATTCTACACCACGTGGATTCTTCGACGCGCCATTTTGTCTTGTGTGTTTGTTTGTTGCACCCGTACGCATTCTCTAATTTTACACGTGCATTCAATTAAATATTAATTCAGACATACATGTGTGTTTTTGCAATACGCACTTGTTCTACGAGTCCTGCGAGGACACACGCACATTTTCACTCTAAAACACTCGAGCGTTTGTCATAATCACCCCCGTAATCATCAACATCAGGATCATCATCATCATCATCATCATCGTTTCACCTATGGAGGCAACTCAGCTAAACGCGCATCCACTCACACGCACACAAGGCCCTCGCAATCCACTCGGACCCTTTTGCGCATCCCTAACTATAAATGTCAACTAGCTTTCGCTATTAATCGTTATTATTCAAACAGCCGTCACACGGTTCAACAACTACATAACTCCGCTATTATCGGTTAGGGTTTTTCTTCTTTATCTATTCGTAATTCACTAGAAACTTAGGAGCTAGATACTTCTTCCTCTTCGATCACCCTCTAATTCATCGTCTTCGTGACTCCCACGCCTAATCGTCTCCTTCTCCCCCACGAAATTTCCATTTTCCTTTTTTCCTCAATTTCATCTCAACCTCGACGAGCACGAGGAACGTGTCCTCCTTTGACCGATTAATCCTTGTCTTTGTTCTTCTCTCTTCCATGTGTTTTAGCTCATTGTATTTGCACGATGGTGCAAACGCTTCGGGAAAGCCTGTGGTCATCTGCACTTGGCCGACGGTACGGGCACGACGAGGGGATCGTCGTTTAATCGAATAATTCTGTTGCATCTGAATTCAGTTGAGTGTTCGTGTTCGTGTTCTTCGTTTCATATCGACGGACCTCTTCGAATTCTTGTCTCTCCTTTGAAAGTCTTTTTCTCATTTCAGAGTGTTCATCGTTTCTTAATCTTCATTCGCTCCTCCCGATTTCCATCACTTCTTGCATCACAATGTTCTTCGCGCGATTTCCGGTTACTTTCTGAATAACGTGTTCCAGTGAGTCGAATATTTCTGTGTGTGTGTGTTTGCGTCTATTCTTCTTCTCGGGCGGCGCGAGTCCTCGGCGAAGTTCTTGGATTACGAATGTCGGGCGTCGCTCGGCGGGAGGAATGAACGATGAAAATCCCTTTCGTCAGTCTCGTGGCGCGACGTTCAAGTGCATTCCGAAATATTGTCACGTTTCTCGGGAAGCGCGAAATGTCAAACGACGCGGTCGTGCACGTTTCCATCTTCTTCGAGCAATTGTCCTCGTCTTCGCAGCGGAGCGTGCTCGTCTCGTTTCGTTCCCTCGATCGTGCATCGGGAGATGTTATGAGGAATGATCGAGAGGTCGTGGAGTGATCGAACGATCGGTCGGGCCCCGACTTATGCAGAATTCGGGGACGTCGCGACGCAACGAAACCTCGAAATTTTCGTTCTAACATTTTCTATCTCGGCTTCTTCGACGAGCTCATCGCGGTCTCGTCGCGGAGCGACTCTGGCGAAGGTTGAACAATGTTCTCCGAAGCTCGGTGAAAGATTGGACGAACCGGGCGAACCAGTGGACTTGAGTGTGCAAAGGAGAAACGAGGCGAAAGCAGCGGAGAGCACAGGACCATTCATCAGCCAATGGAACAATGCTCTCCCAACGTCAATGGCAGCAGCGTTTCTTCTCTGTCCTTTATGCCTCCGTCGCGCGTGTCTTTCTTCTTTTTTTTTTGTTACACGCAGCGAAGTGATTGAACCAGTAATTTGCGGAAGTCCTTTGGGTACTTTGCTCTCTGCAGTTCTCTCCGCTCGTTTTATTCTTCCTCGCGAGACGTCATCTTTTCTGTTTCGTACTCACAAAGGTTCTCCATGGTATTTCTTCGATTCCGCTGGGTCCACGAGTGTAACTTAAATTTACCGGGGGAAGAGTTTGTTGCCTCGCGACGTAGACGTCAACATTTCGACGCCTCGCGACCATCTTCCACCCTCAATTGCCTCCGTGTCGATAGTAGAAAAGTGAACGGATGAATAAACACTGGAAACGAAGACAAAGAGTCTTGAAAAATGCTTGTCCACCGTTTCATCCTTTCTGGAATCGTTCACCACTCTCGTCTTCCTCAATCCCAATTGTACGTCCCTTCTGTCGATAGCGTCTCGAGGGAACTCTCTTCACTCTGACGTACATGCACTAGAATCTTAAGGCCGCATCGGTGCCACTAGTTTCTCCACCGCGCTTCACCCGAGCCTCGCCACGCTCTCTCCTCTCTTCGTGTTATTCCCTGTCTTTGAACTGTTCTATACCTTCACTCTTTCCGGATGCCCAACGCGATCACGTCGAACCTCGCGAAACCATTGGACAGCATTGTACAAATTGTTCAATCGCTCGCCTCAGTGCCTCTCGTATATACATCCATTGCGATTTCACGTCTGAATATTATCCGATTTGTGTGTATGTCAGTGTGTGTGTGTGTGTGTGTGTGTGTTCGTTATATATATATATTTATATATGTAGCGTGTATGTATATTTTTCTTTCATTTTTTGTTGCTCGATTTTGTCTATGCAGCTGATTCTTGTCTGCTGATGGTTTTGAATCGTGCCCGACGATACGACGATGAAGACGACGATGCGTTCGCTTTTCACGAGGAGCCTATCCAGGGTTTCCCTTTTTCTCTCTTCATCTTCTTGTGTTTCTCGCGGGAATCTTGTTACAATTGTTAGCACTCCTGCAGTCCGTTCTTCCGGATGTCGGTGTCTTCTTCTTCCCCTTCTTCTCCGTCGGTTCTGCCTTTTCCGTCGACCACTCTCCCATTTTCGTGTACTCTCTCTCGTTGCCCCCATCATTCCTCGGTCACACTCGGGCTCTCGCTCTGCTGGTCTTGGGGATCGGGATAATCGGCCGATCCCGATGACACCCTTTGATGCCATCGACCTCGACCACTCGGTTTGGCTGACTCATTGCAGGCTGCATCTGTTCTCGATCTGCGTCTTGAGCTCGTTCACTTGTGTCTCCAATGAGTTTTTCAGCTCTGCAACAGATTGTAAAAAGCCACGGTTTTAATTACCTTCCTTTACACATTTTTCGTTCGTTTGAGAGAAGAGATTTAGCATAAATTGGATTCCTCAAAGTAACCACTCGTGACGAGCGAAATATTATTGTGGACTTTGAAACTGAAGCGTTAATTTTGCAGAAAACGTTTTCTTCGTCCAATAAAATCTCGTTGAAATCTCTATTTTTTTTTACCTCATACTCAATAAAATCCTGATTGAATCAAGGAAACCCTTTATTTCGAACAATGCGATGCTCTCTATAAAAAATAAAATGAAAAAATGAAACAGAAATCAATTAAACAAATTGCGAGCACCGATTTCTTTAGAACGAATTACATTTATTTCTGCCCAGTGTAGAAACCGGTCGTCGTAGATTTTCATTGAACACATGTATCAAATTACTCCGGACAAGGATTAAATTTAATGTGAAGACTAGTTTGCCTCGGACATAAATGTATCGCGGGAATATGCTGGGCACGGGTTCGAGCACCGCGACGTTTGTCGACACTCGTTCGATTTGCTTAGGCACCGGAGCTGCTCTGTTTGATTTAAACCGCGGCTCGTTACCCAATTATCGATTGAGTCGGCGATGTGCCGTGACGAGTGCTCGTCGTGGCCTCAAGCTCTCGCTCCATCTCGCTTTTCGTTCTCCAGCTCGTAGCGAAGCCGTACAACGGTTCGTCGAACCGCGCCGGGTGAGCTATCGAACGTGCAGAATTCGAGCTCGGTCCGTTGGTGCGCCAGACACCAGAATGTAAGCCAGAGCGAGTGCTTCCCTCCCTCGACCGAAATCCCGTTGCGAAGTGGTGCACGTGCAATGCTAGGGTTTCGTCCGCGAGACCATGCCAAATATATTCACATTCGATTGGTCGTGTATCAAAGGTCGTGAATTATCGATATTCTTATCGCGGATCGAGGATCCAAAAGCTCCGCACTCTCCTCATCTTCTTCACCTCGCGGAAAAGTTCTGCTTTACATTCGCTGGGGAATACGTCAGCGAAAAAAAAAGAAAAGTGTACAGTACGAAAGTTGGGCACAATTCAAAAATTTTCACGTTTTTCTCATTCAACAAAATATCTTGAGCTCGACATGACATATAAAATAGTACATTTTGTTTTTTCGGAATTTCCAAGAAACTCTAACAATCGATTATTGATTTTGGAAATTAAATGAATTGTCGAAGGAATTTTTCAGTAGAAAACAATTTTTGAAAGGTACACCTCAAATTTTGGGTCGATTACTTCACTTGCATTATTTGAAATCACGCTTGTAAATATTTTCACAAAATTTTGTGGAAGAATTAGCGAAAGAACGTGTTTTATGTGGTTTTCCTCAGGTTCGGGCTTGAGTGGCCAATCACTGACACTATCGGTGCTCCGTAAAATCGCATTTTCACAAATGCACTTGAATCTGTCGTCGTCGGTTTTGGTGGAGGCGAGTGGTAGAGGGAATCACGACGAATGGTTGCACCCTGAAGAAGACGACCTACTCGGTATGAGTGCCTTGATGTGCGTGGGTGGATGGACCAAATTGGTACGAAAATAGTTGAAGAGCTTGAAATTGAATATATTTCCTCGGGATAGTCGAGATATTCACGGTAATTTAGTGCACTATAAATACAACACTCGGAGTACCTGAAGAGCTAAACTAAATCCTCGATAACTCTCGGCACTGGGAGTTATCAAGGTTGTCGCAGCGGACCGAAAGGGACGAGAGAGAATGTGTGTGCAATATGAATACGGAGCAAGAGTAATAGTTGAGATTTCGGGACGTCAGTTTGATTTTGATTTTGGTTGCGAGGCCAAATCTGAATATAACGCTTGTTCATAGTTTGAATCTCGATTCCTCCGATGGAACATCGGGAATGCAGCGTTGCACACGACGGTCTGGATTGTTTGAATCTATTACGGAGTACCGCAATTGAATAATGTATGGAAATGTACCCACTGGTGAATTCGTCCTCGTCTTCAGCTTCGGCCTCGGCCGCAAGCTCCTCCGGTGTCTTCTTCTTGCGCATCAAAGGGTTCGGCTCTTCCTGTGGCATCATCTCTTGTACTTCCTCTCGTTTCTTTATATTGTACTGCAAAAAATCAAAACGAATTTCATTGAATAACGTGATCCATTTCCCATGCTTTCTATGGAATCATTTTCATTTTTATACATCATAGTTAATAAAATGTCCAATTTATTTTGGTTCCTCCGGTGATGAATAACGATCCATAAACGATATCAATTATTCGACAAAACCTAAGTACAGAGTGTACTGAAGCGTTTCGACAAATCGTGACAGAGTTTCACTGAATTACGCGACCCATTTCCCATGCTTTCTATGGAATCATTTTCATTTTTATACAGCATAATTAATAAAATGTCCAATTTATTTTCGTCCCTCCGGCGATCAATAACGATCCATAAAGTAATATCAATTATTCGGCAAAACGTAAGTACAGAGTGCACTGAAACGTTTCGACAAATCGTGACGGAGTGATAAAATATGTAATTTCATGTATCGCCGGGGAATAAAGTTTCGACGATTTCGCGGGGGGTGGGGGGGTGGGGCTTTGGTCTATTTACGAGGGCGCACGTTTATTCGATCGAGACACATAATATCGCGTTTATATCGGTTTCGGTTCTCTGATGGAAGCCGACGATACCCTTCGCCGTTTCGTTTCCGGTTTACGATACACGTTTTTTATCGTCAAATTCTACTCGAGCATAAAAGTTGTTACATTTGTAGGAGACGCGACGTTGGATACCAAGACAAAGCGAAACTTCCGAATCTCGTAAAATCGAGTATCGTTTTCTTAAACCGTTTGTGCTGCAGGTCCTTCCGAAATATATAGTCTCCACACTCTCTTCACTGTATAGATATACTCTTCCTGGTGCTCGAGACAAAATCGAGCCAAAATCGACCCTGTGAGAAGCTTGACTCCACCGCGAACCGGAAGTGCTGAAGAGAGCGCTTTTGCCATTGGCTTGCCGATGCCGCCTCGACGTTTATGCGAATATTATGTGTCGCGAATGGTACCCAAGGTGCCCGTTAAGCCGCTACCATCAATTTCATAGACGGCATGAAATTCGGCATCCACGTTTGCCCCTCAAACCTCCAATTCCATGGGGCGGACATACCGTTGGTTCGTACCACTGCGGCGTGTGGTGATCGTTGAAATAGCTCGAAGCTTAAGGGGACCATGACATCTCACAAGCGTCGAGCAACCAATGCTGCCTTTACATGCACTGTGTAGATGTATACATGGGCCATTTCATACCAATTCCATGAGCCTCCCAGCCTCACAAACGGGGATTGCATTTTGGTTTTCAATTATTTCCTGGGACATTTTTTCCATTTGCTTAATTCGTCATCAAAATTTTCACGGTTTTATGAAGGGGAAAAAAAAATGGCAGTTCTGATTCACAAGGGGACATTTTTTCAAGTCCAATAAAAACTGTTATTGTCTCTGGGGATGGAAAAGTAAAATATAAAATTCGGTCGAAAGTCACATCCAAGTTGAGCTTTTATGGAATGCCCCATACATACATACATACATACGTATATATATATATATATATCTTGTGATATATTAGGATATACGCAAATGTACTCCGATATTCATGCATATATATATATATATGGTACGTGTAAATGGGCTAGCAGAGGTTACTGGCAGTGGTACTGCTACTACTGGCTCCATGACAAGCTCGTCGAGAAACCCGCGAGCGGGCACACGTGCGCACCCGCCAGGCTCGCGTCAAGGAGACAGATAGCGCGAGACATAAATGAGGTCGTAGCTCATGCTACGTCAAACGTGATGCTGTGGGTCTGACGTTAATTAATACCCCTCAAATCCCATCCTGGTTCTCCACCTGCAAACATTCACTCATGGGGTGGATATATGCACACCCCCCGTGTAATAATGTATACACGTGCGTCGGATGTGCAGCGCAGTCAGCTTTCAAATTTATCGGAGACCTCCGCCAGCATTTTAAAGGTCTTCCTCATTCCTGTTTGTCAACATTCATTTTCCTCGCCTGACAAACACTCTTTTTATCTCATCGGTCGTGCAAGCTCATCACTCGGAGGATTAATTTTTTTGCTATTTTGGAATGCAGCGATTTTTCGTATTCTGTTAACGAATTTAATAATGAAAAATGAAGAAATAAGCATTTTTCGTTGAGGCCCATAAATTATGTATCGTCACATATTTAATAACAAAGAAAATTGGTGATATCCTTGGAACGAATTTTCATTGATAGACTGAATAAATCAAAGTATATTAATTGAACTGAAATATTATTAAAAAATTTTCTCGCCTGACAAAATCATTGATAGACTGAATAAATCAAAGTAAATTAATTGAGCTAAAATATCATCGACTACTTTTCCGTAATTCATCGCGGTGCAATTGACGTTGATAATTTTATCAAATTCATCGATGAGTGTATCCGCCATTACTTTACATTAAATCAAAACATGTAACCATACAGCCAGAAGTTCACTTCGATTAAATATGTGTAATTGATGCATAAATAACGAAATAATGAAAAGCGTGTTGCAAAAAGGAGCACTTTATTCTAACTGATTATTCGATGACCATTAAATCGTCGTAATTACTACAGCGATTTATCCCCGGCACCTTGCAATTAATTTTCAATTATTTTACATCACATTTCATGAATCGATAAACAGAAAACCGCCGAAGCAGCGAAAGGTGAGGAAAAAAACGTCCTGTCAATTTATCACATCGACATTCTCCGCGTATTTGACGATCCTTTAATTAATTCAAATTTGCGGGGGCGTGATATAATTCTATGCGTGGGTGTGGAATATCGATTCGATAGGTGCATATGTGCCTATATATATGTGTGTGTGTACAGACGCAACGAGAGGGTATCGAAAGGTGTGAGAGAACAGGATTGTGATGAAAGCTCCAAATTCCACAGAGCTATTGTAATCGATCAAAGAGAAGATCTACATATCTCTACGGATAGATATATATGTATATTGGAGCGGTGATGCCTATCTGTCTCCCTGTGTGGTGGCAACTTCAACGCATTCCCTCTGATCGATAGCACTTTGAATCGTGGTGCGTGCGGTCTATAACGAAATTCCAGTGCTTCCGTGCGCGGCTCACGGGAAATTGGCGAATTTGAGGGGGTTCCAGGTGGCGGGATGGACGGGAGTGCTCGCGGGGTGAGCGCTCCATTGAGGAAAGTCAATTATCACCCTCAAAAGTTCCAATCTCTTGTCTCGATCGCATTATATTATCGGCATTCTTCGAGATTCCCTAAAAAGCGCCCTTTGTGCATTGCCTTGGCGAATCGATGCTTCGTCACCCATGAATTCCTATTCAAAGAAATTTTTTTTTTTTCATTTCTAAGACAATATATAATTTTTCAATTTTTTTTTTATTCCTGAAGGAAAATTTGTCTCCTAAAAAAAAAAAATTGGTTTTTTTCGAGATTTTCATGTCAGTGGCGAATTGAGGGGATTTCAGGTTGCAGAATGGATGGGAGTGCTCGCGGGGTGAGCGCTCCATTGAGGAAAGTCAATTATCACCCTCAAAAGCTCCAATCTCTTGTCTCGATCGCATTATATTATCAGCATTCTTCGAGATTCCCTAAAAAGCGCCCTTTGTGCATTGCCTTGGCGAATCGATGCTTCGTCACTCATGAATTCCAGTTCAAAGAAGTTTTTTTTATTTCTAAGAAAATATATAATTTTTCAATTTTTTTTATTCGTTCGTCACTCGTGAATTCCAATTCAAAGAAGTTTATTTTTATTTCTAAGAAAATATATAATTTTTCAATTTTTTTTTATTCGTTCGTCTCATGAATTCCAATTAAAAGAAGTTTTTTTTTATTTCTAAGAAAATATATAATTTTTTCAATTTTTTTTTATTCCTGAAGGAAAATTTGTTTACGTAAAAAAAAAATTGGGTTTTTTCGAGATTTTCATGTCAGTGGCGAATTAAGGGTGACCCGTGAATTCCAGTTCAGATGTAAAAAGTATTAATTTTCAAATTTTTAAGAAAATATTATATGAAAAATGATTTTTTACAATTGCAGATGGAGGAAATTTCGTTAACGTGAAAAATTCTTTTTTGACTGAACTTCGCATTGATCCGCTTGGCGGTTGATATTTTCCAGTAATTTAATTTCGTTTCAACAAGAAAGGAGTACAATAAAAATTGTTGTACAGTAAATAGGAAGAATGTAGTACCGAGAAAGTGAATGCTCTGTCCAAATTGCCCTGAAGAGTCGAAGCGCACACGGAGACAGGCGTACGCGAAATTTTCAAATAACATCGGGAGTATCGGAAAAGTGAAAAGCGTAGTTTTCGCGAATTCGCGTATCCGCCGAATTCACAAACGGAATAGAAACCCAAAACGCCAAACTATACGCCACTCCGAGGTTGACTCGTGTTTTTAACGCACGAATACATACATACATACGTTGCCGTTACGATCAACGTACGTTCGGTTACTCGTTTCAGCTTACAAGCAGTTCGCCCGTTAACTCCACTATTTCGGTGTATATCCGCAACGTCAGCGAATACCTTCGACGAAGCGAACTCGTCCGGAAACGGGAACACCGCTGCAGTTCGCATTTTTTACCGTCTATATGTATTTCTACATTTTTTCGTCCCCGAGTCTCTTTCACTAGATATTTTACTACTATTTGCTTTTTTTTTATTCGCTATTTGCCCCCCCCCCCTTCGAATATTCATCATTGGCAAACGATTCTCACGAGAAACTTGCCTCGTTGCACCATTTTCAAACGTCACGTCGATTCCGTTTGTCTCGTACATTCGGTGAGCTGCATTGTTTATTGTTCCGCTGGAGAAATTGCGATCGCATATTTCCCAGGCGTGACGATTTTATCAATCTCTGCACCGTCGACTCGACGATGAAGTTGATAAATGCAAAAATGAGTAAAGTCACTTAGGAGGTAAGCATAATCAACGTGAGTCACTGATTTACTTTTTTTTTAAATCGTCTGCTTAAGAGTTGTAAATATTTTTTGTAAAAAAAAGTTAACTTTTGCAAAAACACAAAAGATTACCGAAGGGAAGTTAATAAAAATGAAAAAGTAGGTAAAGTCACTTAGGAGGTAAGCATAATCAACGTGAGTCACTGATTTACTTTTTTTTTTTAATGGTCTGCTTAAGAGTTGTAAATATTTTTTGTAAAAAAAAAGTTAACTTTTGCAAAAACACAAAAAATTAGCGAAGGGAAATAATGATCGAAGATTTTTCTTGATTATTTCCTGTCGACAGAAATTCTAGGTCAGTTTTTTTGGGAATCTGTGTCTCGATTTTAACACCACACTGATCAATTAATTAATTAATTTATTTTTAAATTTAATTTCCTTTAATCCAATCGAAAAATTATGATTTTTCGTGGCCGGTCCAAAATCGAGGGTTTGTCTGAGTTTGGGAACAACTATTTTCATCGCTACCTCAAGTGCCGGACGGTGTTTCACACTCGGAAAATGAACACACGTGCTATAATATACGTCATATTAAATTAAAGCCTTAATCTAATTGGCCTAATTCGATTTAACGAGATATGGCGGCGCCCGCCCGAAGCGCCACTCCTTATGGGCCACCCCCGCCACGTTCGCAGAGGCCTCCTGCCACTGCATTGCGGAATGCAGTCAGCGGGAGCAGTGTTAAGCTCCGCACACTGTTTCCTCCACGTATGCACGTATGTTCTCATGCCGGGCGCTATATGTTGACCATGCACATGTGTGTACGTATACAGACTTATGTGTGTGCTCAAATCCTGCGTACAGATTGCGATAAAATGTGCATGTGATCGTACGGCACATACGGGTATAGGCATAGACTAATGTACAGGGAATTCCATGTCAATTCGTCGGGACTGAAAAATGTGTGTATTTCTTCTTTTTTTTTTTCGTCCCATGGGGGAAGCTTTGTTTTTGGAGATTGATATTTCAGGACACTCGGAATGGGCCAAAACATCAGGAAAGTTATTCAGATGAAAAATTTCGGTGTGTATGTGTGTGTAAGGCTTCGAAATTCCAATCAACCATAAATCTCGAACGGCCGTGCTAAAATTTGACACACGAGTGAAGCAGTAAACGAGGAGTTAGTATTGCTATTTTTGACAAAATGTATGCAGCGATTTCGATTTTTTACAGATTTTTGATTTTTTTAAAAATAATTCAAACAATCTGTGCTTTCGTTTTTAGTAAAATTGACAATATTTTGATAAATGATTATTCATAAATGCAGGTACTCTTGATGTTGTTTGGTATAAAATTTTATCGAAATTCGAAAAATGCGGTTTGGATTTTATATTTTCTAAATATTTTTTTCATCGCATAGGACATACAAAAATAATGACTTCATCAGCTTCTACATCGAAAAAAAAAAAATATATATATGTAACGAACATTTTAGTGCATAATCTTGTTTTTGGAAAAGTGAAATTAATCCAGTGTCATTTTAGTAACATCCTATAACATATTGAAAAAAAAAAAAAAAAAAAATGATGTATTTGGGTAGAGCTGTCAGCTTGGCACGAAATGGCCTATAGGTAAGCACGTGATCCACCGTTCATCCCTGCATAGATATCGTTCCCTCGGGAATACGAGCCGTAAAATTGCTTTCGCAATTAGCGTTTATATCGGTTTCGTGTACGTATATATCTATATATACACGTGTGAAGAAATAAGCGTGATATAGATCGATTGGATCTATTTCTCGTCATCGACCTCATACGATATATCATATATATTATTTTTCTACGGACCTTCTCGATTCTAGCGAATGACTATTTATTCCATTAATCTCGTCCATGGATCGGTGGATGGTCGTGTTGTGTGGAAAATCGTATGCGCGATAACGCCTTCCACGACTTTATTTGCATTCTTACGAGCTAGTTACCTTCGTCTTCCGTTTGCGGTAAAGGGGGAAAAAAAAAAAAAATCTCGCGACAGGTTTTCGCGACACGCGATATTAACACTCCTGACTTTACGGGATTTACTGGGTGAAACTGGCTACTTATGCTGTTAATGTTTGTTAGTTTATGCAAAAAAAAAAAAAAATCCAGCTCCGTTTCTCTTCTTGCAAACGTCATTTCAACTTCGACCGTGATAAAATAATCACAGGCGAAAAAAATCATGAAAAGCTGAAGAAAAAAAAGGGGCTTTCGAATATTTATCACAATTTTTTGTAAACATTTTTTAATTATTAAATGACACGATATTTAGTAGCACTAAAACAGTTTACAAAATAATCGGACAAGCGGCAGAAAAGAAAATTGACGTTTCATTGGAATTTTTTAAAAATTGATCCACGAACTTTTTATTTATTTATTTATCGAAATGATTTTTCCGAAATTTTCCTTCGAAAGCTCGAAAATAAATTTGAGACCGCGAGGCAACGTTGCGTCGTTGCCTAGACTGTAAGCTAATATATTCTCAACTTGCTCCCATCGAAAAGTGTAATAAGCTCGTCAGTTTCACGGTACAACCTCGCTATGTGTATGTGCTCGTTATCTACGCAGAGGAAAAGCAGGAGGAGGAGGAGGAGGGAACGAAGAGTAAGTTAAGTCTTGTTTCAGAGATCGTAAATTACACCGACTGACCGACCAGCCCCTTTCTCACAGTTCCCTTAATTTTCCCACCTCTCCCTTTAATATTCACTCTCCCGCCTCATTTTCCCTCTCAACCCTCTCCCTCTTCGTAACTTACTTATTGTGTCACTTCACCTTCAGCTCCTCTGAGTGTTCCAACGTCTTTTCAAGTTTATCGAGTTATACATGGCACTTTGTGCTTATAAATACAGATATATATATATATATATATATGTATGTATACCTTAAAGCTACTACTTCAACTATAATAAAACACAATTAACAGAGCTACGTGCTCCTATCATCTAACTATGCGCCTGCAGTGAAAGTTATACAGGCACAGTACAAGCTTTTCAGTCTTAAGTACGATGACTCGGTGCGATGCGAGGATCACGGTGAACGTCTTAAAAGGAGTCAGCCTGACTCTATTAGGAAGTCGCCATATTGAATGCAGGGACTCCCTACTAGAGTCAATTTGACCCCAGTTAAGTTCAGTCTTCATGCTCCCTCCAGACGTGGACTGCGGCGCTCCTTCTTCGGCGAGGGATCTCTTCAGCAATTTCTTCCTTTATCTTCAGGCCTCTCTCGTCGCTTCCGCAGATTCTTCCTCATTCTCCCTCTTCCCGCCCCTCTCTACACCCAGCTACTTACAATTTCGAGTGGCCACTTATTCCGGCTACTTTCTAGCTTCGGAGATCCTTAATGACTCTGACTAATTGATGGCGAAATCTCACAAATTACATCCCTACCCCGAGGATTTATTTTCCGCCGAATTCAGAAAGGATCTTTTTTTTTTACCTTGAGGAAAATGTTTATTAACGATACATGGTACAGATTTTTCTCCTACGTTTTCTTTGGCTCGTCGACTACGATTTTTTCCATTCCACCTAATTACCAATAATTCGGTATCGATTGTATCTCAATCAAAGAGTTTGACATTGGAACACTCACAAGCTTCATTATATTCTCATGAAAAATCTGATTGATTTCAATCATCGGACAGTGACACAATATTTATTTATCTTTATGATTAAACATTCGTACGAAAAATAGTTGGAGCGGTGATAAAAAAAAAAGGGAATTGGTGCATAGGGCAAAAAGCGTATTGTCATAGCTTCACTATTCTCATGAAAAATCTGATTGATTT
This sequence comes from Clistopyga incitator, assembly GCA_947507545.1. Taxonomy (NCBI): domain Eukaryota; kingdom Metazoa; phylum Arthropoda; class Insecta; order Hymenoptera; family Ichneumonidae; genus Clistopyga; species Clistopyga incitator. The sequence goes on along the minus strand of OX382171.1, from coordinate 1,508,720 downwards.
CAATCATCGGATAGTGACACAATATTTATTTATCTTTATGATTAAACATTCGTACGAAAAATAGTTGGAGCGGTGGTAAAAAAAAAAAGGGAATTGGTGCGTCGGGCAAAAAGCGTATTGTCATAGCTTCACTATTCTCATGAAAAATCTGATTGATTTCAATCATCGGACAGTGACACAATATTTATTTATCTTTATGATTAAACATTCGTACGAAAAATAGTTGGAGCGGTGGTAAAAAAAAAAAAGGGAATTGGTGCGTCGGGCAAAAAGCGTATTGTCATAGAGCGAACGAGGCGATGGAGAGACTGTCATCGATATCATCAGCGGCATTGTCCACATTTGTGTATGAAAGTTTAATCAGAGGATCGAGTGGCGAGGATGAGCTCGGCTGATGCGTTGAAGCGTCCGCCACTTATATCTCGGGCGTATCGGAGCGGGTTCGTCAAGCCGAGCGGGGTCGGTACGCTCAGCGACAGCTCTACTCGTGTTGCCTCGAACCTCGAGCCTCATCCTCTTCCCGCAGCATCACGCGATCGTGGAAACCCTCCCCCACAATAGCCGCAACCCTTCATAGACACTCAGTCAACCCTCTCACTCGATTTAAACCTGTTCACCGGAAGCTCCGACCCTCCCGAATCAGCCCCGCCGCTTCACCCGACCCAGAATTCTCCAGTGGGGCTCACTGTTTTTCCACTTTTACCATTGGCCAATAATCGCGGCTAGCCACGTGGGTATATTCCGAGTGGTTAGACCCTCAGCCCCGAGTTTTATCGACACCAGTCACTCGCGTCTCTCCGGTGAACGCGTGCATACCCGAAGACCTCCCCGCGATGTTTCAGCGCCGAGGGATTCATGAATTTGCGAAATTGGAAAGCTGTCTACCTATTCCATCTCCTGTCTCTCCTATTCTCTACACTATTTCCGGTGCTTTTCCTATTTCACGCATTCACGTTCGCACCGCGGGCCTTTCTTCTTCTCTTCTCTTTGCCATTCTTTGTTTTTTTTTTTTGAGGTGGGTTGTTTTTTTTTTTTTTGGTACTACATCCAGCCATTTCATTCGGGTTCTTTCGTCAAATGTCTGTGTGGACAGGTCGCTTGGGCAGCCGACGTTTGGCACACAAAGAGAATGAGGAAAGAGGCAGTCGCTCGGGTGGATATAGCCGAGCCCGGGGACCGAACCAAAGAGCCATTCTGTGATATCGCTTCGCGATCCAACGTCCAACTATTGCTTTTGAATATCGAGTGTATACGGAGACGGGAATATATGTTGGCTGCTGGCGGGACGAGGTCACGTGTGTCAATATCGCTTGGCTGGTGCGTAACAGCGAGCTCGATACCTCTTTGAGCTCCGAGCCTCCGTGTCACCCAACGAACGGGCTACATGGAACTTGAAACCGACACGTGCTCACCCGAATAACGAAACTCAATGTATTTCAAAAGTCGCGATGACAACATACTTTGTCTCAGGTAAATCACTCATTTTTGTTGAGGTATCGTTCGATATCATCGATAAATGGCCATTTTACCTCGAGATGAGTAAATTACGTTAACTGAAATATCCAATTACGCTTCGAGTATTAAAAAAAAGCTTGGTATCTGTCACCGAACGAAAATGCATGAAATTCGGAACGGACACGTGATGAGAATATACTTTGTCCGAAGTAAATGACAAATTTTTAATTGACGTATCCTCCGCTGTTATTAAAAATGTCCATTTTATCTCAAGATAAATAAATATATTTAGAGATTAACAGATAATATTTTATGAATAATATTATTAATAATGACAATTATTTTATAAATGATATAAATAATAAACATTATTTTACAAATGATTTGATAAATAATAAATTATTTACATACGCGAGTTTCGCCTATTAAATATCGGAAATATCCAATTATTCTCACATTTCGCTTGGGCCATAAAAAAAATCAACCCATCTCCTACCGAGAAGAGTATTCAAGCGTTTCTCGCAGACTTTAACCACCCCGCGTTATATAGGCGATTCCAACAGCGATCCGTGCGTTACACCGAATGATCGCAACGCCGAGAGCGAAACGATATTTCCGCGATCCATTTCTCTCGCGCACTCTCCCGAGCTCGTAACACACCGAGAAGCAACTTTTGTGCCGCGCATCGACTCCCAGTACTGCAGGGAAATTGGAGAGCTGCGTTTTCAAGCCTCCCTGTGAGCAGCTCGATAACGATCGTTCCCGCACACGTGATTACAGTGCTACACCAGTAAACCGCATATAAAAGCAACTACGGGAGTATTTTTGCCATATCCATTCGCGGGTTGTACCACGTAAGGGGCATTCCGAACCGAATCGCAAAACTCGTCGGCTTTGAATTTTTTTTTACTATTGTCCCTTTCATTGCCTTGCATCCTCACAAAATAAAAAAAAAATGAAGCTATAAAATTTTCCCGGCTTCTCATGCCACAATACTCAAATCGCTCTGAAATATGGGAGTAAGTGGTTTAAACAAAAATGCCCGGATTAATTTTTGTGTGTGTGTGGGTCAGATTTGAAAAATTTAAATCACTGTATCTCAATAATGAGCTTGACAATTTTTTAAAAAATTGACACATCTTTACAGATACAGGGAGAATTTTATTTTTAGCGTTACTGTTATAATTAACGTAATCTCGAATTAATTGGACTGAAATTTAATACAAGATAGCGGAGTGAGCGGAAACGAAGTGTGCACTGTTCATTCACCGGAAGCGGAATAAAAATATTTCGAAGATTCACATTTTATATGGGAAATTAATTTTTTTTTTTTTAATATCCCGTATTAAATTCTAACACTCGGTGAAAAAATCACGCACTTTCCTCCCCCGCGGCGTAATGGAGTATTTTAAATGGTGCTACGATATGCAAGGATAAATTTAGGGTATTTGGCGTGAAATGGCTCATGGGGAACGAAGCACAGCAGATGCACACTAAAAGTTGCGTGCTCGCGTGCGGAAAGCGGTGCAGCAGTGGTCGAGCGATTACTTTGCCATCACGTAACCCTTGCGGTGGCAGAGTGGCGGTCCGCTCGTTTGGATATCTGCTTACGTGCCGTTGTTGTTTTATGGCTACGGGAGTACGTACGTCAACGGTTTGTAACAATATACGATAGAGCTATATATTTGATGGGGTACATATGGCGTGAAACCAGGAGAGACCGAATTCTCGGTGGATGTAGGCCCCAACAACCAATATCCGTTTGAAACGGGGCAAATTCATTACATCCTCTATTGCGCCCGAGGTAACGAACCGCGAGCCGGTGCTGTTACAATAATGAACGAGCCGCACGTCATTAGCGCGAGGCTTTTTCACAATTTTCCTCATTTTTCTGCCTCTCTATCCGATCCTCTTTGCCCCAATGCCGCAGCGTCGTCGACATCTCATTAGTTCGAGCCTCGCTGGATTTATTTAATTATTCTGGTAATTATTATCTTTTCATTTATCGTCTTTGCCAGTCGAGATAAATAATTTGAAAATTTACAATGTATTAAAAAAAAGGATCGTGTATTGGGAAAAATAGCTTTTTATTCAGTGTTTAATTATTGATCAGGGAAATAGCCTCTCTATTCGATTTTCTTTGCCCAAATATCGCAGCGTTGTCAACATCTCATTAGTTCGAGGCTCACTGGATTTATTTAATTATTCTGGTAATTATCATCTTTTCATTTTTCGTCTTTGCCAGTCGAGATAAATAATTTCGAAATTTACAATGTATTAAAAAAAATCGTCGTCTTTGCCAGTCGAGATAAATAATTTCGAAATTTACAATGTATTAAAAAAAAGGGATCGTGTATCGTGAAAAATAGTTTTTTATTCCCTATTTTAATTATCGATCGGGAATAACATTTTGTCGATGTAACTTGAGTGACCGAAAGAGAGAGCAACACGAGGGAGATAATTCGACGATGGAACGAAAGAGGGTTGCAATTTGTTTACGCAATTCGAGCGCGTTAAAAAACAACAACATTTTTTTACCGTCGACGCAACCGGAGGCTGGAAGAAAATTCGCGTTTTTCTCCATAACGGCGACGAGCCTCGACGATTATATTTACCAGAGTCCGTGGGCCCTCCTCCCGTCCGGACTCTGCGCGCCACAAAAGCCATCGAGCTGGAAATTTCATTAATCGCATAAAATGCAAACGTTATCCTGAATACACTCGTTAAAACCGAATCAGCATACTAGGCGGGTAGACGCGGCGAGAGCTCTTTTCGTATTATACTGTAACGTCAACGCACACTGCTCGAGCTTTCTCGCTCCTCGGAAGCTCGCGGCAAATGCCGTAGTCGTGACTCTCGCCACCACCGAGTACACAATTACTCGTAGATAAAATCTGCATAATATATCCCTCGGCCTTGATCCCACCCCGAAACAACGAAAGAAAAAAAAAAAAAATTAATATCACGATCTCTGACAGTTAAATTTTTATTTCTCCCTCTCTGATAGCATTAATCCGAGTGCCGTATGCCCGCGTTTCGTTGGATCAAAATATCTCGTTTCCTTCGCTATCAAATTTCCATACATTTGTCAACATTTTTGTACCCTCGATTTTTACAGTTCCAAAAAAATCAAGCAATTTGTTTATAGACAAGTCGTCGTATGGACGGCGTGTTCACATTAAAAAAGTCGTATTACATTATTTGACTGAGTTATTATTTAAATAATATAATATATTGAGAAAATAATAAATTTATGGATGGAAATTGCCTTATCTTCACCAATGGCTCATCAATTAAATCCAATGTTACTCGAATTTCAACACAAAATGAAAAATCTCACTGATAATGACTCCATCGCCTTGGAATATTATTTATATTATTTAGAAACTGCAATAGTTTGCATTAATAACGTCATTTTCTAAATCTGACAACTGAATGCACATAAACCCGAAAAAAAATGAGTTCCGGTTGAAAAGTTGTATATATTGTATTTATTTTGACTCTGGGAGAAAAATGTTTGCTGCAAGTAGTAACGACCTACATTGGTCAGACAACGACGCCTCTCGTCTTCTTGACCTCACAGCTCGGAATTGCGATTTGTCGATACGACAGTTTTAGACTTTACGGGCGTTTGAAGAGCTTGCAATGTATATAGACGCACGAGGCACGAGTAGCATTGAAAGAAAGGCAAGAGAAATGCGAGAAAGCTATAAACTATCGAGCAGAGAGAAGCCTCTCTCATCTTCGGTTATTTCCGCGTCATAGCATTTTCGTGAACTCTCTTTTTGGCGATTCGTTCCTTCGCCAAGTGCGAGGATCGTTCGAAATTCGCTCAGCGAGGATGCATCTTCGGTGAAAGGTCTCGTCGCACTGCGGATGCATTTTTCGACACCCGCACATTTCTCTCGGTATCTGCGCGCACTGCGCGATGCTTGCACACAGGGCTGATTCTTTCACTTCCGCCCCCGCACACCCCCTCGACTCTTGGCGCCTTTTTTACTCGCCTCTTTTATTTCTCCACTTCCGGAAAACTCAAGAGCCACCGTTATTCGCATGCGGAGCACACTACCTTCATATTCCCGGCGCGAGAACGCACATTTTGTGCTCCACTATACAATATCATGAGGAATCAACGAGAAAACTCATAACGCAAAACGTGCAGTGTTGCAGAAGACTTATATATTCCTTTTTCTCAACCGGATGTGACTTTAATATTTCTTAATATATATATATATATTTTTTTTTTCGTTCTCGTTGGTAAATAACATTTATTCAAATATTAATTATTATTGAAATGGAATGTAGCGCAATTAGCTGGGAAAGATGAGTTTTAAAAAAAGAGGTTTCCGACCATTCTGAAAGTAATCTGAGATGAAAATCCAGGATTTTTATTCATCTCGGAGAAAAAAAAGCTTCTTTCGTGAAGAAGCAATTGGAGAAAGTGGCTTTTATGGTGACTGGGCGACGCGAAATGCGCTTGACCACGAAACCGGCCGCTGCCGAGTGACGTTTGCTCAGCGAAAAAGTAATACGACCCAGAGATGAGGTCCGTCGCGGTCCAGATTCCGCTGGGTTGTTCGCCGACGAACCCGAAAGGCGCTTGAGCCTTTCAACGCGACTTCCACTCCGCTCTTTCTTGCCCTATTCATCAAGTTTTAATTCCGGTACACGTCCCGTCCACCTTTGCAAATACCCCATAGACCGAACGAGAGCTTCCGGTATATTATTTCATAATTAATCTTTAAAAGAAATAAATAAAAAATTTTTGATAATTTTTCAAATTAATGTATCTTTCAAAGATCCATTTTTTTTAAATGAAAAGGAAATCCTGATTGAACAAAATGAGTGTAAATTAATTTGCGAAAGATCCCCAAATATTGCAAGCTCAAAAAATGTGGCAACTAAAGCATAGATTTTCAAATTCAAATTGCTTCCTTAAATTAATTGGAATAAAAACCATTTTTTCCTGGTCGTTGTGGAGAGCGTTTTTTATTGACGATGAGAGAGAAAAAAAAAAAAGAAAATCGAACGAACCGAGGCAACGTGCTTGAAGAATAAAAGCCGGGGTTAAATAACGCAAATAATGCCTGAGATTGATTTCCAATCGAGGTCGAGCGCGTTGGTCGATGCTGGGGGTCGAGGTTTCGTCTGGAAATAAACGGCAACTCGTGGGGGGAGGGGGGGGGGGGGGGCGATGATGGAGACGAATGTGTGTAATGGTCGAGTACAACATTCACGTAGACGAAGAACGTTTTTGTATCTCCTCGAGGCGTGTCGCATTGCTTCGCATTCTCAGCCCAGTCGACGCAAGAACCAGAAGCAGCTGCGCGTACTTATGTTGTAGCATATCCATTAAAATTACATCATAAGCGACAGGGTGCATGTGCGGAGCTGAGCGAGAGAATCGAGCTCAGCTATCGACCCCTTTTTCCTCTGGAACTCGCCTCCACGAGCGTCAGAATCGATGAGTGACGGCCTCCAAGCACCGGTACTCAATTTTAACCTCGTCTCTTATTATTCATCGTCCCGCACTCCAGTTTCTCGTCTCACTTGCATTCTCACGAAATCGACTTTTAACCGGCTGCGAGAACGTGCAACTTCTGACTCCGGCTTGCCTCAATAAAAAGGGCATGAGTATGTTTGTTTGTCGTTCTATCTTAAGAGTCGATAAAAACAAAATCTTTGTCGTTATTGTTTCCGATCGACTGATAAAAATCTGATGAAAAGTGTCTAAAAACATGACAAGTGGCTCAACAATTTGTCTGTAGTTTATTAAAATGAATTTTTTAGCGGAAACTAACATTATTTGGGATTTTGATTAATGAGCTTTTTAATAGAGTCAATAATTTAGGAGACATTGGAAATTAAAGTAACAGATTTATTCATTTTTATCGTGAGGGGGATTTTGATTTATCGACAAGATGAGCTTAAAATGTAATGCAATTGGAAGAACTGTTGTATTACTCATTAATCATTAGTCGTTAATATCGTGAATTGAAAACGAGGCTGATAACGAGGAAGCTTTGGATTTTCGTTGATACCTTGTTTGAAGTCCTTCCAGCATTGTGTGTTAATTATCAATCCGGTTGCCCTATCGCGTCAAATAATTTCCACGAATACCGTACTATTTACTCAAATTGAAATAGTACGTATGCAATGGCTATAACTAGAACACCAGGAATCGATATACCGCTCGTGTTTGTGCATTTGCAGAGGGCCTACGTATGCATATAGAACAGCGTTTGTGAAATTGGGTCTGATTCTGTGGCATTCCGAAATTCTCCGCGAGCATTTCGCTGATTGCGTTTGCCAATTATCGTATCGAAAACGTGAGAAATATATATAGTTGTAACTGCACGGAGGTTTAGAAACATACGTGCGGCTCGATTTAGCGGTCCAATTACTCAATGTCATACACTACTTTGTTCCATTTTACACGAAGAAATACATATACAACACACCAATAGTAAGAAATACACAAAAAAGTGTTAATCATATTTTTCTTTGAAAAAAAAATCTTGCATTTAAAGCTCATCAAGTAGATGTCAAGTATCCTAAGCAGCCCCACAAAAAAATTATGCGAATTAAAAAAAAACCATAATTACTTAAACATTTTACGAGTAATTACAAATTATTTCTGCAACAATGCGCAAATAGCTCTTGAAATAATAATTAAAAAAAAAGTACAATGTTTACGACTGTCTTACCGAACGATTAATTTCAATTAATTTAATTCCCAAAAAAATGTGCAAGCACCAAAAGTGAGATTTGTCGTACGAGCAGTGAAAGGACATCACAGCGATGCAGTGGATGATTGCCAAAAACCGAAACGGGAAAAAAAGAGGGTGGGCGAGGACGTGGATAATCGTGGGTGCAAGGGTTGACCTGTACTGGGTCCGTTCCTTAAGTGCCGGCCCGGCTGTAGTGGAGGCAGCGCGTAGTTAATTGTATTTTGTCGTGTGACTGCGTTCGTGCTCGTTGCCGTTATGGTCTAAAAAGAAAGGCAACCCGTTGAATGGGAGGACGAAGAGAAAACAAAAATAATAATAATGACCCAGATCTGCAGAGCACGGAAAAGAGTGAAGAAGGCCGGGTGGGGGTGTGTAAAGGGTCTAGAGGGGGTCGTAAAAGAATATCTCGGCTCTGGGGTCGTATTCAAAGTCGGCTGCGTGGGGTTTGTCCTCAACATGGCACGTACTTTACTTTTTTCTTTTTTTTTTTGCTCCGTCTCTCTCTCTCTTTCTCTCTTCATCCCTCGCCATTCTCGCCGCTCTTCCAGTACTCGCTATCTCTCACTTCATTGTACGTTCTCCGTGCTCTTCCTCGACTCTCTGTAAATTCTCGTTCATTCTCAAACTCCCATCTTTACAGCCTCTCGCTGCTCGTTTTCGTCCTCATTCTCACGTACCTAGGCTAACGTGCCACTGACGAATCAACGTTGCGAGCTTTGCCTGGGGTAACGAACGCGGTGTAACGACCAAACGCGAGAGAGAGAAGAGAATGTCGACTCCGACACTCCTCGCTTCTTGCACCATCTCCGGTCTCTGTGAAGATGGATAGGTACAGTGGAACCGCGATTAACGAGGCACATTCGAAATTTTCGAAATTGACTCTAAACATTTGTTGAGTATGCGTCGCATTGCCAGTGAAAAATGTTCATTACAAAAATGTATGAAAAACAAAACGGTGCATGATACATTTTTCATAAAATACATTGATAAGCAAAAAAAAAAGCAAATTGAAATTATGAAATTTTGAGAAATGCACGAACAATTGGTCAACACACGCACAAGTACGAAATTTGGGTTTTTGAAGAAATTTGTGTCGAGACTCTAACGATGTAAGTGCAATGCTCGTTGACGAAATGTTGGGGGTGTTGAAAGTGCGAGTGAATTCTCGTCCTCATCTCCCGTTCCATTTCTATATAATGTCTCGTTGACGACGATTGTTGCGAGAACGAGGAAACTCGAAATGTAAATTTCTTTCGGTGCCAAGTTAACATGTTAGAAACGACTTAACATGGAGAGAGAGAGAAAGAGAGAGAGAGGGGTTTTGCAATTTGCAATGCACTGCCAACTACTGTCTGACGCACACCGTCATACACCACTTTTCCTGCATATGTGACGATGCAAGTTCGTACAACCTGCGGCTATAATACCGGAGTTAATATTCCCATTGTTTCGAAACAAGATGGGTTCGCGCGGGCCCTGCAATATATGGCATGTAAATTGATTCTGACGCACCACTGTACGAGCGCTGGAACTTCGTGCGTTCAAACCGAAATGAGAAGCTGCAGGGGGATTATCAAATCAGTAGTAACGTTCGTTGCGAGACAGCCGAGCAGTACCCTCTTGGGTATGATGTTTCGCACCACTTATAAGTGAAACCAATTTTATCCAGTGAAGAAATAACGAGATCAAGTAACCCGAAAAAAAAAAACACAAAAAAATTTTTTGTAGATTCTTTTCTTTTAAAAAATGTCCCATTTAAACCTCATTAAGTACGTATCAAGGATGCAATTTAGTAAATTTGATTAGAATTTGAATTAGGCGCAGCTTTCAAAGCAAGTCGAAGAGTGCATTGTGAAATTGGTTACTGAAATACAGAGAATTTTTGACAAAATGACAAAAGCTCCTGGTCTCCCAAAATGTTATTTTCTCGACTTTTAATTCAGGATTGTAATATTATAACGAGGCTCCTCGAGTGACGTACACCTCTGACGGTTTCAGGGGACGAAGGGAAGGGAAGATGAGAGGAAATGGCGACAGGGCGACGGGACATCTTATCCTTGGATATATATTATTCCTCGTTAAGCAATACGGGAGCGATGCTGAGCTGTCGACGACGACGACGGCAACGACGACGAGGAGGAGAAGGTAGCGGTTACAGATATCGCGTTACACGATCGAATTCCCAACGGCGGGACCGGCACGTTAACGGCCACACCAAACGCCTCGTTCCACAACCGCGGAAGCTCGACATCGTAAACTGTGATTCGATCTGTTCTTGCAGCTTGTCTATGAGAGCTTGCGCTTCAACGATGTGCTTTGCTATATTCGGCCGCATTCACTGGCCGTGGCCTTCGACTATAATATCCAATAAATCAAACGGAACGTTTGCCGATGACCTAAATGAAAATAACCATCGATTGCCTCAATAAAATAATCGATCGAACTTGGAGAGGAATCTCTTCATCCGTATAATTGATTGGTTTGTGAAATTCTCACGTCACAGAATGGTCGAAAATATTGAGGAAAGTTATTATATTATTATTGTGAAATATCAATTTAATATCAAAATAAGAAAAATTTATTTCAACTTCTCTCATTGAAGAAGAAATAAATAAATAAACTTTTAATCAGCGTCAATTCAGTCAATTTCTTGGGAAATCAAAGTTCTCACTGGCAAAGGGATTGAAAGTCTGGGAATTTTTTTTTTTCACATTTATTCATACAAATTCTCCGATGATTCAGCCACTTTTCAATTCCGTCTTTGCTTTTCTCGATTAACTGAAGTTTCGAGTGACACTTTCAATTAATGAACACCTACTTCATCGATTTAAATAATATCATCTCGATAAAAGCTCGGGAAAGAGAGGAGGCTGTATGTATTTGCCGATTTCCCCGGGAAAATTGCTTCGGGCAAGGGAACATTTCTGGGCTTTTCGGTGGTGGGAGCTTTCCCGAGTTGTTTACTCGCTCGTTTCAGCGATCAGCGAGAGTAGGAGCGAGCGAAACGATTACGAGTGGCGAGTTAGATGGAACTGGACCGATATCCACCTTAGGGCCCCTGGAAATGGAAATTTAACGGCTCGCGGATCGATCGAATACGGCTACGTGTGCATTAAAGTAGTTTGCGCGCCGTAGCTGCGGTTTTCGAGCTTCCCAGTTACCTCGATATCGTTATAGTTTTTCTACGACTTTCAAACCCGCGCAGAATTTCAACTTCAACTTCCAACATTTACCACCATCGACGACTTTGCCAATGGTACTACTTTACTCCGATCGTTTCACGTCGAATAACAGAACCAGAAAACTTTTAAGAGGCTCGAAGGAGGCAGTAAAAAATAGTGAGTGTTTTTTTATTTATTTATTTTTCAGTTCACTTTAAAACGCATTAATAAGAACCACGTTTTTTTCCAATTGACGCGTGAAATAAATAATGCGAATCTTCAGTTTTTCTTGCGGATTGAATAATTTGATGGAATTTTATAGATATCGATAACAGGTTGCCGGATATTAACGGAAAGTTCACGACTCAATTTCGAACTTCATTATTTTCTAACGCTAACGAGAGTGAGCTAATTGACGAAATCTCTGCCACGTTATCTCGCCGTCGATATAACTGGGATTGAGAGGAGAAATACTTCTCTCTCTCTCTCTCTCTAGCAATCATGTCCCGGCCATGGCTTGGCCTGATGAGAAGTGCCAAGAGCGGAAGTATGATTGATCGAAAAATAGTAGTTGACGCGAGGGATTGACGATTTTTTGGCAGCCCGGACTCAATTTCGTCGGGAATACGACCGGCACTTCGTCCGGTTCGCTTCTCACGACCGCCGCGCCAATCCGCTTGCCCATTTTCGCCCATATAACCATCAAACTCGTTGTGCTCTTCGCGTACTGAAATTCTTTACTAAATACGATCTCGCATGTATATCACCGAGTTCATCATAGAACTGGAAGAAATAAAAGCGATTTCCGTATCCAATAGTAATATATATATATAAGGAATTCCATGTGAATTCGATTAACCTTTTCTAATCGTTCAGTCCAGAAATTTATTATGAATAATAATTAAAATAAATGTTACAGAAAACAAAAATAGATAACGAACAAAATATATTGTCCTTTAAAAAAAAAATTAATTTTAATTAAACAATAAAACAAAATAGTGAATAATGAGTAAAATACGATTCACAATGTTCGGGGTCGAAGGTTCGTCGTTGGAATAGATTGCCCTGTATACAATGTTTAAAAAGAAAAAGAAAACTACCCCTGCATCGTCTGAAGTTTTTTGGGCTGTCAATCGGAAATGACATTTTTGTCGGAGCCGTTAGTCGTCTCATCCTCGTCGAAAATCATCTCAGTCTGCACTTGATCGCTTTTCACTTCCATCCACCCACCCCCCGGATGTTCCCTCGCTCCTCCACTTGTTTTCCGGCATCAATTTCTGCGAGCCGCGCATCTGGGTCACGTGTTAACTGAGAGAGTGTCACACCACAGCAAACTCTTCATCAGCCACAATATAAAGCTCACCGCTATATGAACCAATAATGTCCCAGTTACATATTTCCCATGGTTTTATATCAAACAATATCGTTCCTCTTGCCCATTACACATTAAAAATACCTAAAATTATCTCGCAAAACGCTGCAACCACTGATAAAAAAAAAGTTTATTAAATTTAGATAAAAATATATTACGTTCTTTTGTTATTGCCAAATATGTTTTCACTGAATATACGATTACTTTTTGTTGGTATATCGTTGATCGATTGATTATTCGTTCTCGTCCGATTGTTTTTTGAGGCTTTGTTTTATTTATTTATTATTTGTACATTTATTGCGCTCTATTTTTACGTGTATACACTTTTCATTCTATTTTGTTTTATTTCAACGCTTCTACCCGGTATTTTTTATTTTTATTTTTTGCATATGAAACGGAATACAGTTGCTATGACTATGAATTTCGTGGGATTGAGTGTGCGAAGCGCGTTTGGCAGAAAAGCGCTCGGCCGTGCAATGACAATCTGGCGAACGCGCATGAAGAGCACCCTCTGCCAGTTCCCCGTGCGCTGATCCTGTTCACCACTTCGTTGTCCTTCGTGCAGAAGAGTCGCGGTTCGCTGTTCCGTCGATGTGTGCACCTGACTATGGATTTCCACGTGCTGCTCTCACCGATAACCGTGCGGTTTGCTAATTTTCACCGGAATATTCGACCCCCGACTCGGTATCGTATTTCCGAGCAACGCAACACGCGAGCCACGTTACATTCCGCTAGAAAGCCTTTCTCACTGATCCGCTTTCGAGTAAAACCCTTTCGCTGAATACAGAGTAGCGAAGTTAGAGTTCAACTGAATTTCCTGGCCACGAGAATGTGAAACAGAGTCGTAACCATTATTTTGCATTCCAAGTTTATTTATTCATTGTCGAAATTAGTTTGACGTTCATTTTCTCTATTCATTTTGCCTTCCTGTTCATCCATTATTTTTTTAATCACACTATTGCACCGAAAGCATAAATTCACTGAAAAAATAGTGTAACACTGTGTCCTATTTTTTCCTATTTGGGAATACGGGCTATTTTATCAGATTTTTATAGGGAAAGCCTTGAATTTGGTGGTGAGGATGTTGCTACCGATTGACGTGCTGTGATTTACTGGACAATCCGCGAGTTCCAAAATTTTCCGAAGTGAAGAGAGCGGAGGGATGACGTTTAATCTGGAGTGAAAATTTCGTTTTACGTGCCTTCAATACTGTTACTGGCTCCGGTATGGTAACGCGGGAGTGCATGAACGAAAATCGAATTCTCTGTGTGTCTCCGACACAGCGGAGAACTGGGTCCCGATGGCGAGTGCGGTAACGATAACAGTAATTGGAAAATCCTGTGAATGCCGCGTGTATGCCAACGTGTATACTCTAGCCACTGCATCGCAACTCCGCAGTTACCTTTTTGTCGCTGTGGTACCGAGCCTCAGTGCCTCTCGCCATTTATTTGTTCTATTTCAACCGAGTATGTTATTTACGTGAACCACTTCCTCTTCATCACGATAAGTCAACATGTTTAAATTCTTCATTTCATGGCTTTCCGAAATTTCTTCAATTTTCATTTATCACAAAAGTCAATATACATCTATATATATATTAATACATAGCTGTTAATATCAGCACTGATATTCGACTACATTTCACTGCGCTAAATTGTTAACTCATTGAGATGAAATTGTATTTTTTTTTTTTTCTAAAAATGAATTAAACCATATCATTGATTATAACTTAAACGTTATTTGTTCACCCAGTTTTGTTCGTTAATTCGTCTGGTTTATTTTTGTTTAAATCGAGAGTTAAAAAATGTAGTTATAAAATAAAAATAAAAAAATACAAATCACAATGTCAACGTGTAATTTCCTCGGGCTGATGCATCGATTGGCTTGTCCGCCACTTACGTGGTTGCGTTTCCCATGATTTTTCCGGTGCTGCGTGTTTTTCCTTCTCCCCCGACATTTATTTATGACTTTCCCTGCTTCGATAATTAGCGAATGCTCGCACGCTAGTTTTATTTAGCTCCGGTCATTGATTCAAGTTATTGCTTTGAGCTTGCATACGTCAGCGCCGCCAGCCGAGCTTGCACAATCCTGCCGATGCTCATTTTTCCTCACTCCGCGGAGTGCAAAATTGTTTTCTCCTGTTTTTCAATGACGACAGCCCTCCTAGTGCGCGCATTCTCGTTCCTGTCGGCCACACCGTACCTTTGATTACTCACTCGTCGCATATGGGAACAATGCTTGCGGAAGTCCCCCGCGGTAAATATGAAAAATACCCGGAGTACGTATTATCGTGGCATGTAGATACCGTCGGGCATTTGAAGAAGCAAGCTTCGCTCTGTCGTTGCATACATTTAAAATACAATTAAAAAAAAAATAAAAGAAAAGAGAAAAAAATTGCGAGGAACAGCGAGAAAAAAAAATGGAAATATCACAGCGGCCTGGAAGGCCTCGTGTCGATTTCTCGGCGAAAGCGTGCAGCATGCACCAACAGCCATGTATATTATAAGCAATTTTCCATACTCGTATACATATATGCATATAATGTCGGAAATTGCGGTAATCGGTTCGCGTGCCCGAATGAAACGTGCGCCCGGTGACAGGGTAGCGCATGAAAAGCTTGCACGCTCGCGGTTCACCGAAGCTGCTCAACTGGAGAGGAAAAAAAAAATGAGAATGGAGCTTGCGAAATGAGAAAAAGTGTTTGCGAGGAAGAAAAAAAAAAAATTTGCCAGCGATAAAAAGAACGGGTTGGCCCACCGGAAGTGTCGAAAGATAGAAGAAAACGCAATGCAACGAGCACTCGAAGGGGTAGGTATTTTTGTTTTCACCTTTTTTGTGCAACGAAAAAGAAGGAAAAGGGTAAACGTGGCAGACGTCGAAAAGCTGCAAGCTCTCGTCCGGTGTGAAGCCGCTTGGCGAAAGAGCCCGCGTGCAAACTGCCGGGCCCCTTTGTTTGCCCTCGTCGTTATAAACAATTCCGTTTGTTGCTCCTCGTTCCATGAATTTTTTATTCCATTTGCCCGCGCGCTACGTACACCCACTGCCAACGACGAGTTTATCGCTGGAAATTCGTACGCACGAATTTTTTTCATCCCATTTTCGAGAGAATTATGCTACGTATTTGCCGATGATTCTGTGATAAATTGAAATTTAAGCGTGAGTGATTATTAATCAAATATAATATAAAAAATGGATATACAATTTTTATTTATTAAATATATATTTAAAAAACGTAAAAAATAATGATTTTATTGATAATATCATGTTTTCAAGTTCACTAATGTTCCTTGGATTTTCTCTTATCGCAAAATTCTCAAATTCCAATCCAACGAAATTTGTGATTGCGGATTTCATTGATGAAATAATTCTATAAATCTACGGTGGTTATAAGAAGCTTTAAGAAAAAAAATATTAACACATTGTATTAATTTCTAATCTCAATTTCTTTTGACATATAACTTGACAACGCAGGTGACAAATTTAATAAAAAATACCAAAATAATTTTTTACTATCTCCAAGATCAATTTAAAAATAACATAAATAAATTCAACAATTTTCTTCGTTTTTTTTTTAAACTTAAGGATATTAAGTACAACATTGTCATGTCGCTCTGTACTTGGACTCTGCATCTTCAAGTACGCACAGCTTCTTAATTATGACCCGCTATCTTTTAACGTCGACCTTGCCGAAGTGTATTGTGCAGTGATAAAAAAAATAAAATAAAAAAAGCACTGAGCTTTATATGCATCCGGTATCACAGGCCGTATTAAGCAGAATGCTTAATACGTATTCCTAACTCGTAGCATCTCTCGGCCGGGTACTCTTATTTATCTTGGTACTCTTCTTATGCTCGCGCGCAATGGTATCCGTATAAACGTACGTCCGGTACAAACTGTTGCGTTATTTTATGCATGGAAAGAGCTCTGATACCGTCTGCGCGTGACAGCTCGTGCTTGCCCCGACTCGGCTCGCCGTTTTATAATCGAATTTGCATTTTAAGCCGTTGCCAACCTCCCGCACTCCCTTACGTACATGTTCGTCGCTCGAACCGCCTCAACGTTGTTACCCGCCCGTCGCAACGTTGGACCGTTTCTGCTCCTATACGCTCGCGAGTATAATCGCAAGTAAGTGAGTCGTACTCGTACGCCGCAAGCACACGCTTCGCCGCTGCTCGTCGACGTACTGCTGGTACATTTTTAGCAAAACTCCCGAATACCCTTTTCTTTCTTTCTTTTTTTTTTTTTGCGACTGAATAGAAGAGAAGGTAGAGAAGGTTTCGTGACGAGTGACGGTCTGCTCTATAATTTTCCGACATATTATTATTATTAGGTGCTAATGAAATTTTAACGCGTATTTAATTGCCCACGCGGGGAGCGTGAGCTTTTTTTAACAACATGACAACTAGTCATTTTTAGTTCGTGTGAATTTTTTTTTTTTTTTTTTTTTTTTTCTAGTTTCTGGAATTATAAAAATAGTCGCATGATAATTATGATGATAATTGTTAGTCGTTATTGCCAGGACTATCAAAATTCCTTTGAGAGTCGAATTTACACGGTTTCAAGCTTGAACTTAAGTTCGTACTTAATATCGAATTTCACATGGTTCATCTGTGAGTTCAATAACAATAACAAGATGAATCTGCGGACTAATGTAACAAATGTATTTTCGTTTTCCAATTCAAAGAAATTTACGTGTGGTGACGTTTCTTTATTTTTTAAAATCACGATGCCGATAAATTCTCGTTCGATCAAAGTGTGGGATGTATAATAAGCAATGCGTCTTCAAGATGGATCGGCTTATAAACACCGAGCACATTATTTAGAGTCACGCGAAATAAGGATCACTCGACATGAAATTCATCACGGAGAATATGAATATTCGATATTGTGACGTATGAGCAAACAGCTTCATGCTTACACTGGGTATTGCGTATCTCTTCGTGCCTTTTGGTGCGATCTATCGTTGCGACGTCTAGTAGTTACGGTCCGTCTCAGTCAGACGCGCACGTACTTCACGGATGCGGACAGTAATTCGGCGGTATTTACGATAATTCTGTAATACTGTGCAGTGTATTATTTTCCATGACAACGATCTCTATCGCAACGAGAGAAAATTATTATTTTCCGAACGATAAAGTAACGAAATTAGTAGTTCGCACGAATATTTGCCGCTTCATAATTGACTGTATTATTGCAATTTTTCTGAGTGCACGAATTAATGAGTGATGGAAAATAAACAAGGCATTCTCCTCCAAATATTTATCGACCTCTCCGGAATTTTGCTAACAAATTTTGCACACAAGACTGACTGAAATTGAGATCAAAGTGGAAACTGCCGAAGGAGAGGACTTTTTTTTTGCAAATTGACGTAGAATGTCCCATGTGTGATGTTATCAGGCATCAGGCCTCTTCAATATGAAAATGCATATATCTCTGAGCTTTGCACTTGAATTAAAAGACTTTTATATTTTTATTCGATATCATTTTTCGTTATCGAAAAGTGTGGAGTGGAATTTCCAGGTGGTTTGAAATACCATTTCCATATATTCCCTCGGAACATCCCCTTCAACTTGTTCTCGAAATGTTCCCGAAGGATTTTTCATCCCTTTCGGGAGATTTGCTCAAGGGACGAAAATCGAGAGAGAGAGAGAGAAGGAAAGTACACGTTGCTTTTACAATATTTACAAGCAATATGCAGTCCGCACGGTGCAGTTTCTCAGCGAACCCTTTTATGAACTCCTCTTTTTGATACCGGTGGTGCTCAGGCTGTTGCCGCAGGCTCTACTTCGCCAATGTAGTCGACCATCCCATGCACGAAGCTAGTGCTTTTATGACCTTCTTCAGGATCGATGCTGCATTGACTGTCTGAAGCCCACGGGGCTATTCGCGACTTGGACCCTTCACTCCTTGCATGCGTTTCACAAATTCACCAATGTGAATAAATACCGCTGTGCCCTGCAAATACATCTGCAGAATTTTTTCATAAATAAATGAATAAATAATGCATTTTTTTCCAGTAGTTACAGATTTTTTCTCAAAGCCACTTTCTACGATCATGAATATATATTTGCAGCCCTTGCAAAAAAAAATAAATTACACGTTTATAAATAAAAAATAAACCACCATGAGAGTCGAAGAATTTTTTTTTCAAAATTTCCTGTGTGCAAGGCAATTAATAATTGTAGATTTTATCACAGTTTCTAATTGGCGAAATTAGCGAGTGGTTGAAATTCTATTCAGAACACATAAAAAAAAAAAATGTCGACTTTAGATATCCCAAAGAAAGTATTTACATTTTTTAAAAATATGGCTTCCATTCACACGGCAGTGAGACTTTTATTGCTACCCAACCGGAAGTGTATCTGTATATGTAGATATAAATGAATTATGCGACAGTTGCTCGGGGGTGAGAAGCGGAGTTCGTGATCTTTTGATATTCTTTTATTGATCATTTGCATATCGTCCATCCAGAGGCTCTTGGTCACTCTTGGACATGCTACGTGGAGAGAGAGAGCTATGTACGCGACTCGGAGTAATTTCGTTATCAAGAGACGCGAGGAGCGTTAATTTAAAAAAATTAAAAGGCATTAAAATTCGTATTAACTTTTCTTTTCTTTTTCGTAACATAAATATATTGCGCGTATCAGGCGGTCCTCTACATGATAGGGTTAAAGTGTACCTAATAATGTTAAAAAGTACCCCATAAACTCTCTGTACACACGGTATTTTATAAGCCAACTATGCACGCGGATAAACGAATAAAAATGTATTTAACGTTGAAGCCTTGTACAACGTAGCACTGTGCGCCGTTCTTTAGTGCAGCTAATGCGTGTAGACTGCCCGGTACATTTTGTAATCGCGTAACTCGTTTATGCAGCAGATAGGGGTTGTTATCAGAGTGTGTACCGTTGCCTGATAACAGGGCGTAACGGCAACGTTACAGAGAACACGAGGTATCGTTGGAAAAAAAAAAGTGGCTTGCCTCCCACGCAACGTAGCAATGTCGTGATTTATTTCGTTAGTTTCATGCGTTTGGTCTATGGAAGCGTTTTTATGATTGACTTTTTTAATAAACGACTCTCAAATTAATAATTTTCTTTGCCAAAAATTTTTTTGGGCATTCATTTTATTCCACCTGTGATTATTTAAAATGCGACGGCTTATCAAGATTGATTTTGTCATCATTTGAAAAATTGATAGTAGTAAAATTCAGGGAATTCGTTTCATTGATGAAGATATCTTTGATTAAACGAAACATTTTCTCTCGGTGTGCGAGAGAAAAAAGTTTATGAAACCACGACACGTGCAAAATGTCACGTACTCAACAGATTTCAGGTGAGAGACTCGACCGGAAGTCACTGGTTTCTGTTCTCGGGTGGATTCCGTTCAACGGGCCGTTCTCATTGTCACTGCAACTGAGCGACAATGAGGGTCGAAACATAAATATAATGTATATGTTCCCGTGGCTCTTGTTATCACAGTCTCATTGCCGCAAGCTTGTTGTGCTAATTGCTGTCAAAGATCAAGTCGATTTACACGTTGAATAAAGCGGTAAATATCGTACGCGAATTACCACGTGTTTTCCAGCCATTTATTTTTCCCCAAAATCCGAATCATTTTTCCACACGAACTTTTTCATTTTACTCAACAACTCTTTCTTTTCGCACGCAAAAGCAAAAGTTTCCATTTGTCATCCGCTGAAAAGTAGTTATCAAAATCCATAATCATTCGATCACTCAACAAAAATAAACCAAATTAATTGATCCCTATTCCCCGATAAAAGCTTCGACATCTGCCAAGCTGTCAAAGTACAATAGAGCACAAAAAAAAAAAAAAAATTCATTCAAAAAATAGCACATACCGCCTGACAATTCGTTTACACATTTAATCGCATTGAGTACGTGCCGTCAAAGACAGGCGGTGAAAATTTCGTCGAACCTCCGGGTGTAAAGTCAAAGGGCCTTCCGCGGGAGAAATAATGGTCAAAGGGTCGGACTACTATATGGTATAGTGTATAGTATAGTTTCTCTGGAAGCGAGTAACGCAAGAGGTGAGTTAGCGCGGAACAAGCCGACACGCGAGAGAGTTTCGAAGTGAGTGAGATCGAAAGCTCCGCGCTTCCACCACCCACCCACCCACCCACACACAGAGAGAGACTCGTTGGAATTTTTCGTTCAAACGACGAGAGTGAGGATGAGCTCTAAAGCGAGAGGGTGGCGCTCGTGACGCTTCGAGGATCTACGGATAGGCGCTTAAAACAAGGCAATCGGATTACGTGTATCCTGCGTGTACGTGGCTACGTGTGTGTGTGTGAAAGTGCGAGTAAATGCGCGAGTACGAGTGTCTGAGTGAGGAACCACTCCTGGCGTTCTGCATGTGAGTGAGTGGGTGTGTTGGTGTGAAACCAGTTCTGGACCTCGTGGTGTACTCTCCTGGCGTTACGGCCAATCCTTTTATCGTCCATTCCTCTTTCCATCTCCCTCTCTCCGTTCTCCTGTATACTTATGAAACGACGGAAAAGCCAGAAAGGAGAAGAGAGCCCAACACACACACACACAGCGGCGTTCCCTTCGTTTTCCGGTTTCCACTTAGTACCCTCCCTGTACACGTATACCCGATCCTCGCTCGGGTTATATAAAAGTAACTTCCTCCCGCGCACGCTCGTTTTTATTTAGCCGTGCTCACTCCAACCCCGGTGTAATACGAGGCCTTAAGCCACTCGCTGAGCTACGTAGCATGCACTATGACCACGGTTAGGCTATAATATCCCGAGTGATGATATCGTTACTCTCTCCCGCTCTCCTTTACATACGTAAATTTCATGTACGGTAGGCATGAAGACCGAGCGATCGGACTATAGGTCACAACGACTTTAAGCTTGTACTATTCATCGGATAACCATCTTCCACGACTCTCCTTCTCTCTCTCTCTCTCTCTTAACCAAATGTGGTCAATTTTTTATTTTTCTTATTTTTATTTACTGCCCGGAGGCAGTAACCGCTCGAGTTAGCGTGTTGCTTTCGTATAAAATCTCGGCACTACACAAGACCATCATTAGTTAAGCCTCTACGATGTAACTATACGGTAGGGGGTGTGTGCAGATAGGTGGAAGGCGCCGCAAGATATAGCTGCTACAAGAGAGGCTACCGGTGCACGCTCTTGTTGCTACATTGGTATATATGTATATGTATTATGTTATATATGTACGTTAATCGCTCGGGCACTCTCGAAACTCGTCGGCGATTCAATTACCCCTCTATTCAGGTCAGCTCGAAACGCGCTGTGCGAGTGGTACTCGCCGCACCGCCGTCCATCCGCACCACGATATCTCGCGATTAGGTGATAAGCGAATTCTAATAATCTTCTTAACTAATCTGGTCGGTTCTCTCTCTCTTTCTCTCTCTCTCGCACTCTCGACGCGCCACACTTGATACCGGAGAAGTGGAGAAAGAGGAGACCATCTATGCTCGGCTAATTACAACTGATTATATCCGAGGTCATTGACCTCTGTTGTTTTATCGAATAAAATATGACCGCGCGATAAATCGGCGTTATTTGGGAATTACTGTTTATGGTTTTATGGAAATATATTGTATTCGATTTTATTGGGATTTTCTTTTATTTTTTTTTTTTAGAGATTTAAGAGAGGGTTCGTTGGTGTTTGTTAAAATTGAAAAATAAATGGGGAATTGTATTTGAAATTGATTTTTTGGGTGAAATGTAAGGGAGGGTTGAAGGTCTCATTTTATTATTAGGCAATATCGTTGCGAAATTTAGCCTGGCAAGAGAGAAAATCGATTGGGAATTGCTTCCTTCCACTCAGGATTTACCGTCACTCGAAAGTGACTTTCAGGTGGAGATGTAGGATTTTGTGTGCATACACAGTGCATCTATGTGCACTAAGTGAGATGGGGTCTGAGGTACTGACCTTATCTCTGATCTCCTGTCGCATCTTTTCTCGCTCCTCTTCCATCTTACGGTGCTTCTCTTTCCGCCTGTCCTCGGCCTCTTTGATGGCCTCCTGCCGTTCCCTCTCGGCCTCCTCTTCCTTCTCCTTGTCATCTTCGTCGCCACCCTCCCCACCTACCGCACCTGAAAGACACAAAAAGAAAAAAAATTACATTAGCACGTTAGTGAATTCGCAAATGTGCTCATTTTCGTTCTGTCAAAAAAAAAAACAATTTATTTCCAGTAACACATGTTTCACTTTCGTACAATTGTAATTAACGTCACAGTTAAATTTCATCCAGAATTGCAATAAAAAATTGAAGTACCATTGCGATGAAATTCAAGAAAAAATTCAATCGATTACCTTTATTATCAATATTATTAATAATAACTGGTCACAAAACAAAATTTTCCATTGCACTTGTACAGTTAATTCAGTGCACCAATTCACACCTTTAAACCTTTCATTACAATAACATTTATACTAAATTCATTTTCTTCCGGTATCATAATTGAGGTTAAATCCATTGACCAAGTTTCACGAAAACCGTACGACAATGTGCCACTATTTGGTTAGAATTTTAGTGTCTCGTTGGTCCCCACGTAGCGGAGTACAAACTTCCGCCGATAATCGATAACAGTAATTCAATAAGTCGCTTATAGATCGAAGTGGTGCGGAACACCTTGGAGGCGTTAAAATAGGGGTTTCAGGGCGGTGAGATGCGGAGGTGGTGGTTTTGGGGATGGTCCCCGAGGGGTGTAAAGTCCTCGAGCACAGTGGCGTCCTAATGGACATGTGACTCTATATACCCGTGACTCTCGCACGAGAATTGACCCAGTAACGACCTCCCTCAACCTGCGTGTACGTATATACATATATATATATATATATATATATTTATGTGCACGTGTGATATAGCAGCCCTGGGCTCGACGTCAGCCTACATCGTTTGTTCGATGACCTCGAAATTAGTAGCGGCTTCTTGACTTGACCCTCGGCGGACTTGAAGTAGATCACGTGTACCACCAAACCTGACAGCTAGTACTTGCCGCTTCAACGAGCCCGGAATATACGCGATATAGAGCAGGAAATGGCGAGCCGCACGAGGAGATTCGACCTCGAGCTTTCGGGCTTCGATTCTGTATTGCTAACATCATCGGGTACTCGAACGATTACAATGCGGCGTTCTACTCGGTGGAGCAAACATCGACAGGAGCTTTATGTCTTCTGCTGTATCGATCAATTTTGCAGTCATGAACTGCATCCTTAGAGTTTCTGTGGTATCGGATTAAAATTTAAACAAAAAAATGTTTTATTGTCGACAAGAGCTTTATGTCGTCTTCTATATCGATCAATTTTGCAGTCATGAACTGCATCCTTAGAGTTTCTGTGGTATCGGATTAAAATTTAAACAAAAAAATGTTTTATTATCGACAAGAGCTTTATGTTGTCTTCTATATCGATCAATTTTGCAGTCATGAACTTCATCCTTAGAGTTTCTGTGGTATCGGAATAAAATATTACATTTAAAAAAAAATTATCGACAGGAGCTTTATGTGAGTGGAGATTGTAAGGTTCAAACTTTCATTTTGGTGCACAATTTTTTTATGTGCTTTCGTTAGTTTACGAATGCATGGCATGGCATTCAGAGTTTCATTGAAGAATTGGACATTTTCGTTGGTTTTTAAAATTTTTGTATGGCACTTTGGGAATATTGTATTTCATAGAATAAGCCATGATAATTGAAAAGGGTCTGCGCTTAAATGTTCATTCACTGGTAACTTTGCCCTGCGCATAATAAGCAACCTCATAAATGGAAGTTGTAAAGGATTACGAAAACGCTCGGTTGGAATTGAATCCTCGGAGTTGGGTCTCTCTCTCTCTCTCTCTCTCTCTCTCTTCGTTACACAACTTTGCTATTTCGCTATAGTCGAGGCTCGTTAATTTCACACCTCGTCGCGTGCGATCGCGCGAGGATCTTCCGTAATGGAGAAGGCGCAGTTCGGGATCGAAAGCTCCGAGGGCGTGCAAGCTTGAAAATTTGGAGGCTTGCTACACGAACGAACCGAAACAACTTTACCGTGATAGACTAACAAGGTTTTCGCTTGTGAGATTTTGCCGGCGGTTCGCCTCCTTAACAATCACATAGTGACTAACATTCGAGGAGTATAAATAAACAAACAAAATGAATCAACGTAATTCCATAAATTCTATAAAAAAATAGAAATTATTATTATGTAAAATATAAGATGTTTTTTGCAACACATTCGTCTGTCGTTTCGTGATAAATCCTTAAAATTTTTATTCACTGGCTTAGAAATAAATAAAGGGTGCCGATAAATTTGCAATTTTATGTATATTATGTTGCCTTTCCTTGGGATGCCTTCCTCTGCTCCTTCTCGATATACCCTTTACTTTTTCCTTTGTGGTTTACCGGTTACTGCACTTCCTGTCTCTGCTGTACCTTCCTCTTCCTACCTCTCTTAATCCGAGGGGAATTCGCGGCGAGTACAAACTGCGGTAGTACTCTCAAAGCATGTTTCCCATACCATTGCCTACTTCGTGGTATGTTTTTCTCTCTGGTTTACTAGTTGGATTCGTGATTCCAGTGGGAATAAGTATAAAGTTGCTCGTTTCCTTACCGGAAAGCTTCGTTTTCCGGGGAAAATGGTACCAAAAGGTAAAGGGGAAGGTCTCGAAAAAAATGTTATCTTCCCTCTGTCGCATTGCTGAATGTGATTTGCAATTGTTAAAGACACAAGACGTCAAAGCTCTAAAGCAAACTGTGCACATTGATTAATTTTCACCAGGACATTTTTTCAATCTGCCTCTCCTGTTATTTTTTTTTTTTTTTCTCGTCTCTGCAATTATTTCAAGCTGCTGTCGGAGTCTCGACGACGACATATGGCCCTGCGGGACCGACATTTCTCTATCCACTCGACGTACCGACATATTAACATGAAATAACTGCACACGTCAAGAGAAAATGAATGTCTCGGTTGTTCAAGAGGAGCCGTCGACGGGAGAAAGGAATTTTACTCGCCGCGCAACGATGAGTTACTTTTCGAATATTTCCCAGGGACTGGGAGTAAAAAGTATGAGAAATGGAAGAAACGGAATAATGATAGTCGACGAGGGCCTTTGACTGCCCGGAGAAATTAATACCACTCTCCGGTCTGCCGCTATCTCACTTTCTCTATCCTCTCCTTCGTCGTCTGTCTTACTCTTCATGTCATCACTTCATCTTCTTGTCAGTTCAACTGTAACATTTTTCATTTTTAGATTTCTCAGAAATTACTTATATTATTAACATAATTGCAGGAGAAATTACTCACTCAATGATTTTATATTTATTTTATGCATTATATCGAAAAATATTCAAATTTCGAATATCCGTTTTTTCTAAAAATCGTTGCAAAGTTTTCGCAAATCGCCAAATTATTAACGCACAGTGATACACCGGCGAAAATTTCTTCGCCCAATGTTAAACGCCCTTAGGGCTGTCACTCTCGCACCTCACCCCACTTTTTGGTTCATCAATTCTCCTAAACAAACGGCTTTGCATATCGAAAAGCCCAAAGCTGGGCCCAATTGTACAATACCTCCGCGCATTCTGTCAAAATTTGAGCTATTTCCGCCGAGTAGTTTGCGAGAAAATAGGTTTGAAATTTTTTGAAAGTGGTGGGGGAAGTATCACTGCCTCTTAACACTCATATGCATGATTAGTTGATTAAGAGCTATTTCTATGATTTAATCTGGAATTCCTTTGAGGGTAAAGTGAGAAACTACGTGAAACGAGGTCGAGTCAGCATCAAATTCACTCAGTGACCTTGTGTTATCATGGAGAGACTTTCCGAAAGTTTGAGTAGGAAAATGCGAATTGCTGCGATGGCTTCGAGTTTCCGAACCAGAATACAGAGTTCGAAGTGTATACGTATAAGACCTTATTCCGAATTGTCTATATTTCGCCACTCGGTACTCTCCATGTTGGAAAGTTTCGTCGATTTTGTCGTCGGCGACGGTATCTTCGTGTATTACGAAATTTTCGGCAGAATTTCCCGAGTGGAAAAGCACCACTCGTGTATAGCTGTATTCGTCCCTTCTGGATGAACAACTTTGGCTAATCCACGAAGGACCCGCTCCTGTGAAACTCGTCCGCACTAACTCTCTTTAGTACCACTAAATTAATGGATTTCTACAAGTAGGCGATCTTTTGAAGCTACGAATTTCCTACTTCTGTCCTTTGGAGCACAATTGGGACAAAGTTTTCAATGTGGAAATTGAGACACGAGATAAAAAGACACACATTTTTTTAATTAAAAAAAAAAAAAGTACTACGAAACATTAAAATTGTTCAAATTAATTTCAAATAATTAATTGCTCGAAATTAATTATAAAAAATAATTATTGGGTCAACGTTTTTGTCACGAGATAATATAATGATAACAATAATGAAACAGTTGCTGGAATATTTGTGTAATTAAAAAAAAAAGTGACTGCAAAAATGTCCAGTTCGATTGAAGCTTTGGAAAGCATTTAATCGTCCTGTTTTCACTGTAAGGACGATTGGCTGCTGCATTATTAACTCGAGGAGAAAAACTTGAGTATTTCACATATCGACCTGTTCCACATTTCCGACTGAAAAGACCTGCCCACGTATTCTTGATTTTAGCGCGGGTTAGTAATTTCGTAGGTGAATTTGCGAGCGGAGTTCTGGAATACATCTCGAAACTTGTAAAATTCTCGTCTCGACAGTTTGCGGAGTGGAAAGGTTGAGAATATTTTTACACCTCGTGTTAGCGCGGTCACGTGATGCAATTGGGTTAGCTTTTATAAATTCTGAAGTTCGGTACGTGAGCATGACCCTTGGTGAAGCAACCATCCAGTGAAAACTTTTGCTTCTGCGTTCTTGAATACGAAAAAAAAAAAAAAAAAAAAAATCCTTGCTGCGTGTATGCGTGTTGGATTAAGTACAGCGAAAAATATAACTCGGACTGCAAAGCTTTTTACTTCGTTCTCTTCACTCCAATTAATATTGTGAGGCAAAACCTGAAACCGAAACTCCGTCACCCACACCCAAATTTTCGTATCAGTGGTTACATATTTTTAGCTTCATTCTCGTTAAAAAAATTGTCAAAAAAGATTAATTTTTTTTTTTTTCAAAATTTAATGAAGATTGGTGTCAATATTATTTCCATGGAAAATTTAATAAAATAATGTACAAGTAGTCGTTGTGAAGGAACAAACAATGTTTTTCATGGAATATTAGAAATTTTTGGACAAATTTTATTATTACTACAAGTAATAATTCATAAAAATCTGCTCGATATTAATTATCCATTAATTCATATATAAATAATAAAAATTGACGTTTTTTTTTGTTGATAATATCGTTTATCATTGTAAAAGAAAACATTTTCCAAAATATTCACATCCAATTTTGTTGCGAAAATACTAAACAGAGTAATAATTAATTACAACTCAGGTGTCAATATTCCCGCGTGAATAATGCCAAGCGGAAGCGAGCATATAAACTCCGAGCGGCAACTGCGGTTGCGTAAGTACCGCGATAAAAACCGCTGAAACTTTGTTACTGCTTCGGACAGGTGGAAAGTAGGAACAGTGATGATGCGGCGCACTAACGTGCATTAGAAAACCCATATACCCTCGGCTTACAAGGATTATTAATCGGGCGTGCGAATCGAGTTTGCCAAAGTTTGAGACGAAGCTTAAGGTCGCGTTGAAGCCTCTTCTCTTCCGCGACAGCGTATTTTCCCACATATACCATTTTTTTTCTAGTGATTTAACTGCCAACAGCGCTTTGCAGCCTCGATGTTCACCTTGTTTTTTTTTTGCGCCTTAATTCCTAACACTAATTGGAATAATCCAAAGTGCCGTAAAAACGCGAAAGCTCGGAGGATGATTCGGGAGAATTGGCTCCGATTATTAATCGGACGTGCGAATCGAGCTTGCGACGAAGCTTAAGGTCGCGCTGATGCTTGTTCTCTTCCGCGACAGCAAATTTGTGGTTCGAAACCTCAGGACGAATATTAGCGACGGCGTGTTTTCCCGCACATATCCTTTTTTTTTTTTTTTCTAGTGATTTAACTATGAACACCGCTTTGCAGTTACAGTTTTTCACTTTTTATTTTCGTTTAATTCGCGCATTAATTCCCAACACTAATTGGAATAATCCAAAGTGCCGTAAAAGCGCGAAAGCTCGGAGGATGATTCGTGAGAATTGGCTGCGCGCTCTCCGGGGAAGGCGAAGGAAGGACTGCGAAACGCGGACAATTTTCTCGGCTCGTTAACTCGCGGAGCGTCGAAAATCGGAGGACAATCAAGTCGGCGGGACGGCGTGAATTTTTATGTCCCCGCGAAGCGACATCAACCAGGCTGAATAAGCCAGAGGCAAAGCATCAGCGACGCGAGCGGGAGGAAGGAAATAAAGCACAGCGCGTCTGGGATTAGTAGTTGAGCGGGCGGGCTATCGCAACCCTCGGGCTTGCGACGGCTAATTGGGTACACAACGCTGAATCAAATATATATCTACACAGGTGTAATAAAAAAAATTGTTGAAAAATGCAAGAAGGACCACGTTGAGTTAAGGGGGCGTTGAAAGAGCGTTTTGCCAATGGGAATGTCAAAAACGGCTTTGTCAAAATGCCATGCGGTTAAATTTGCTGTTTCCGGTTTTGCACCAATTTTCAATCACCGACAAAATTTTTGAAAAAATTACACACATATTCTCAAAAAGAAGTTGTTGTCAAAAAAAATGTTCCACGGTTATTTAAACAAGGTGCACGAATTTCCATTGACCTTAATTTCTAAATTGACGCTGGCGTCAAATTATTCGTAAATTTGAATACATTGTGGTCCTGACAGCAAAGCATTTTTTTTCCTATTAAAAAAACCAAACGGACAGGGCCAAAGATTTTTTCGGAGACTGTGAACTGCGAGTGGTTCAGATTCCACTATGAACAGTAACTCTCGGCTAATGACTATAGCAGTAGACGCCGTAACAAATTTAAAAAAAAAGAAACCAAGAGCGTAAAAATCATTCCGAATTCCCATAAATATCAGTCAGCAACCGAAATTGCAAAACTGGGCTTTTCCGGTCCAGCGATTGAAATTTAGCATAAGCGAGAGCTTAACGAAGTGGCTTGTGCATAGTTTTCGACGGGAGAAGAGGAGAGAGAAGAAAGAAGACGATGAATATAGATTGTACAGATTGAAGAGGAGCTCGAGGCCATCGGAAACTGGGAGGAACGGAAACGCCATTGCCTCTCCTCTTCTTTCCTCCCGGTAGCCGAGGAGCTCGGGGCATGCATCATTGGTGGGCTTTTAAATATTCGAAAAGCGCTCCTGCCCAGCGATGCATGGAGGTCCTTCGTTGGGAGCAGCTCCGAACCGAACATGCGCCACGCAAAGGAGACGAGGTATTGCCTGGTGCAGGAGGACGATGATCCTCTCGGCGCGGCTGTGGAGAGGAGGCGTGAAAGCTCGGTACTAGAGGAAGACAAGAGGAGAGAGGACGAGGAGCGGTGGGGAGGCTGAGGAGATGGCGCTATAATAGGGTGAGGGTGTGAAGGATGTCGAACACCGAGAGTCTGCTGGATGATCCGATAATTTCCCTAAGTGCCCTCTCCACGTTCACCTCGTCGTCCTCCTTCTCGTCTATGTACCTTCCCTCGTCCTTCCACTCTGGGATGTCTCTTCGAGTTCTCTCCTCCTCCTCGAGTCCTGCGGGACGTGTCGCGTGCCTCGCTTTTCGCCTTACCTAATATTTCGCCTTACGGATAATCGATCACTGATTTAGCCGAGGTCATTTTCTAACGGAAGTCACCGGAGTTTAATAAATAATCAAATTGGGAAATAATGTACCACCTTCATAAGCCGGTATACTTGATTTTGTTAATTTATAAAACGTGGAAGCTCGAGATTTAATTGGAAAATCAAATGTACGAAATTTGGGACAGAAATGCAATCTAAATTTTTTTTTACTTGTGTGATTGTCAGACGAAAAGATTTACTGATGACGCTAATTGATTTATTTTTTTGAGACTACTTTTTTATTGCGACTGGAGAGTGAAAGACAAAATAATATATTTTTAATTAGTTTTGAGCTTTACGCTATTTGTTCTTTGAAATGTTTGCTCTTGATCTCATTTGTTCTGTCAAATGCCGTACAATAGATAAGGAGATTAAAGACGAGTTAGAAAAGGGCGTTGTAAGTCGAATGAGACTCCGTCCTCATTTCTTGATAGCGGAACTAGAGTGGATACCATACAGAAGCCAGAAGTTCTGTAACAGACCCTACGAGATAACCCGACGAGCATTGAACGTCAGGGGAAAAAGGACTTCCAAAGTTTCGCGCTATTCTTACCAGTCCGAAGTTCAAAGTATTTTGTTCCCTGTCTCTTCTACTATTCATGCAGACAAGAGTGCTAAAACTCGCGTGGAATTTCGAAGCCGATTGCTATCTTCGCGTCTCTCGACGTGGATCTTCACGAACACGTACAACTTCAACATGAAGAAGAAGTGAAATTCATTTTTTTTTTTCAAAACAATATTATGTACTAAAAAAATTCTAAATTCAAATGAAAAGTAGATAATAGTATACACTAATTGAATTTTCAAAAAATATTAAATTTTCATAAAATACAAGACACCAAAAAAATCGTTTGTGAACCACAAATGATAAAAAAAAATGAATTGGTGCTTTAGGAAAATTTATTTCACGCAAACAAATGGCCTCATTTGCCATATTTTTAATGAAAATATTTTCCTCCACCTTCGTTTTTTTTTTTTTTTTCTCATAATGCCAGTGATAGCAGTCGAAGGGAATTGAATAAATCGAATTCCGTCGAGAGCACAGCACGTACCGTGGAAAGCTAAACGGAGTGGATACGTGAATGGATGGGCTGTGCGCATTTTTCAATGCGATTTTTCCGCCGGTTTCGCAGCTTCGAAACGAGAAAGTAAGGCTCATAGATACGGGCACTGTGACTTTTCCACTGCGTCGCATCACGTGAAATCTATGTAACGTCGTTAATTCCAGCTTTTGTACGCTTATATCGACAACGTTTGCGATTTTCAAATATGTTTCATGGAGAAAGAGGTCGATATAATGGTAGTGGGTATAACTGGAGCCCATGGCTCAGAGAATATCACGAGTGGGTTGAAATGGGAGGAAGGGGGGAAATGGCCAACTTTGGCGAGTGCAGAGTCGGCTAATAGTTACGTAATGGCAAAGGGGATCGAGTAAGTAAATAGATACAGGATGGATGCTAATGGGGCGCGGCAAACGTGGCTGTATCTACTTAGAGTCCCTGTCTGCTGCATCAGCCTGAAAGCTCATAAAGAGCCTAGTCACGCTCTCGGTCAAATCATATCGAGCCTCTTTTCCCGTAATAATAGACCCAGAAACTAAAAAATCTACCGGGGATTTGAAATCTAGAGGTAGGATTTTTTTTTTTTTTCAAATTGCAGACCTAATAAATTTATATTTACTTCGAATGAATATTTTTAATTCGGAAAATAGTGAAATGCATTAATTGCTTTTTCTTCTTTTTTTTTTTTTAGAAATAAATTTTATCTTCATTTGTATTTTCGGAGTTATTTTCGATAGTTAATGTATGAAATGAAATACGTTTGATTAAAGTTTAATGTATCGAATGACAATTACATATCGTGTGTGTGTGTGTGTGTGTGTGTGTGTGTGTACCTTTAATATTGGACATTATTAACCCGATCGATAATTCATTTAATGTGCTGTTTCGGTTATCCAGTATTACAAAGAATATCGCTTCGATTTTAGCTATCGCACTGAAGTGATTTCATACCTGCTGCTCGAGGTATTAATTTCCCGTCGAGATTATTCGGAGTGTGGAATTATTATACATATCGAATTTTCCGTGTTTGACATGAATTTATATTATGCATGCGCATTTACATAACAGAGGAGCCATGACGGCCGGATACCGTAATTAATTTCTATTTTTTTAATCGACTTTCAAAAAAAATTTGAAAATATAAAAAAACACACATTTTTAACTTAAAAAAAAATCATAAAAGTTGTGGCTGTCTCTTGGAGAAACATAAAAAATCGAGGATAAAATCGGTGAGGTCAAGGGTCAGATCCATCTCTCGAATTTTCCGAGTTTGACATTAATCAATATTATGCATGCGCATTTACATAACAGAGGAGCATGACGGCGAGATACCGTAATTAGTTTCTATCTTGGAGGTGGAAGAGTGACGTAAAAAAATGGAGGATAAAATCGGTGAGGTCAAGGGCCAGATCCAGCTCTCGAATGGAGCCACGGAATGGCCCATACGTAAGACCCCGATGACCTAGAACTGCTTTCGCCTCGGAGTTGTATCGAAGCTCCTCGTTTGTTCCGGATTGCACCATTACGAGTGGGTGGTCCAGTTATAAATCTTGGATGTTCGGATTGTCTCGAGCGGGCAGGCCACCTGGTTGGCCGAATCGTGGGAGCAGAAGCGAATTCACCGGGGCGGCTCTCGTGCAGCGAACGAGATCGAGGCAAATGGCTGCGAATAATCCGCTCGTATCTCGCGGCGGCCCTTCGGTTATCGGCTAATCCGCCAGAATGGAAAAGCGAGACGCCACTCGGTTGCTTTTCCCAAGCTTTTTCTATACCTCTATATACACGTATGGACGGATACTCGAAAGAGAGAGAGAAAGAAAGAGAACAGAGTGAATAGAGTGAACAGAGTGAAAACGGCTGTCTGTGGCTGTATCTCAATCACTATCTCGTTTTCACGCATTCCCAACGCTCTTATTCCCTCCCGCCATTTTTTTTATCCTCATTTCTCTCGATTTTCCTATCCGCCTCATCCGCACTGAGGAAATCGTCGCTGGAAAAATCGTTTAGAAAATAGATAGCCGACGCATCTGCGTGCGGCGATGAACGAACCACAAATGAAATTTTGCGAGGCGATAGAAAGGTGCAATGTGCACCACGAGGCGTGCATATATAGCGAGCATATCAGTTGGCGGTATCCAGAGCTTATCGTAAAAACTTGCTTTAAATGCACATTCAATTTATCCCCTCGACCGAAACGGCGAGGATGAGGGTACAGAAATAGCTTTTTACGCGTATCTGTGCGAAGAAGAACGTGCGGCTGCTAAACGACGTATGAAAGAAGAGAACTTTTTTTTTTTTTTTTTTTCGCGACCGAGATGCCATTTCGAATGACTCTGGAGTTTCGAGCACGCGTGTCCACGTGTATGGTGAAATAGGAATGAATATATATATACTAGAGGCAGTGAATAGGTCGACTCTCGTAATAAGAGCACACTGCTGCATGCGCGCAAATTAGATTTAATGACAATGTCGTTTTAATTACAGTCCCGTACAACGAATGCTCTAATTTTCTCGTTTCACTCGCGAGTTCAAGAAATAACTGCAATTCTTTCTCGTTTCCCTTTGCATTTTTGTATTTTTACTCCATGTAAATTACACGTTGGGTTAGTGAAACAATGTTTTATGGAGGTCTTGTATTCTAGGCACTTGATTGAAGGTTCTGATGAGTTTTTTTTTTTAAATAAATATAATAGCTGCATGTTTTTGTGGAAGTTCATTTTAACGGATTTGAACAAAATGTTTAATCATTATTCTACGAACAGGGAAGTTGGATTGAAAAAAAAAAAAAAAATAGAGAGCGCATAATGTGCTCGGTAATCAAAGCAGAACGTACGAGTAACGGTAATTCGTAAATTTACCTCCGAGAGACGAGATCGCGGAATGTAGAAATTAGATTTTAACGTGTAGCGTTAATTTCTTCCACAGCGGCACAAAGTCATACGAGGGCTCTCGTATTCTCGTTAACTCTTGACCAAAATGTTCGCGGATGACCGCCGATTATCATCTCGTCGCTCTGTTTTATAATTAAAGATTAAAACGTGGAGTACCTGCCGACAAACGCGAGCTTTAACAATCGCTTTTTTAATAATTGCAGAAATATATTTCAAAAATTGCTTTTGTATCTCACGCTTCTTGGCAAAAAATCCTCTCGCAAAAGCTACTAATTGTTTGTTCCTGTCAAACTCGAAATTCATTAAAATTTTCCGGTAGAATTGACTAAAAATTTCGGTAGACAAAAGCTTTTTGGTAGAAATGAAAATACTCCATTTTCAAAAATGTATTTTTAAAGGTACCTTAATTTACAACAATAAATTTGCCTGACGAGTAAAAAATTCCAGCCTTTTTCACAGTGAAGATGATTTTTCGTTGGAATCAATGAACGAAAAAAAATCACATTCCGCCCATTTCTTTGGAATCAATGAAATCCATTCTCCCGGTGCGTCAAAGGACGACAAACACAGTCGGATTTTTTTATAAGCTCGTCTGTATCCCGTGTATTTTACCTCGCCCGCATAGCGTGCAGGGAAAACGACTGATTTGTCAACTGAGCCGACATACATCCACTGAATAGTAAAATCTAGCAGAGAGGCTCGGTGTAACCCGTGCGAATTAAATGAACACATGATAAGCCCCGAATTTCCGATGCACCGAAAAACGCGACAAATTGGAAGGGTTGAAAGTGGACCGCACGAAAAAAAAAAATGTGTCGTGTGTATGTCGCGAGTTTAAAAAATTACAGCCCCTCCAGTAATAGTTCGGAAAGAGATGTCGCATTTTTACAATGTTAACCATGCCTTCCATTACCTTTAGGGCCACTTATCCCTCGAGTTTAAGCACATTCATGATTTTAAAAAAAATTAAAATTTTCAAGACCTTCTCCAAGATGGAAAGGCACACGTAAACGACAGATTTTGTCAACTGAGCCGACATACATCCGCTGAATAGTAAAAAACACGTGATAAGCCCCGAATTTCCGATGCACCGAAAAACGCGACAAATTGGAAGGGTTGAAAGTGGACCGCACGAAAAAAAAAAATGTGTCGTGTGTATGTCGCGAGTTTAAAAAATTACAGCCCCTCCAGTAATAGTTCGGAAAGAGATGTCGCATTTTTACAATGTTAACCATGCCTTCCATTACCTTTAGGGCCACTTATCCCTCGAGTTTAAGCACATTCATGATTTAAAAAAAAATTAAAATTTTCAAGACCTTCTCCAAGATGGAAAGGCACACGTAAACGACAGATTTTGTCAACTGAGCCGACATACATCCGCTGAATAGTAAAAAACACGTGATAAGCCCCGAATTTCCGATGCACCGAAAAACGCGACAAATTGGAAGGGTTGAAAGTGGACCGCACGAAAAAAAAAAATGTGTCGTGTCTATGTCGCGAGTTTAAAAAATTACAGCCCCTCCAGTAATAGTTCGGAAAGAGATGTCGCATTTTTACAATGTTAACCATGCCTTCCGTTACCTTTAGGGCCACTTATCCCTCGAGTTTAAGCACATTCATGATTTAAAAAAAAAATTAAAATTTTCAAGACCTTCCCCAAGATGGAAAGGCACACGTAAACGACAGATTTTGTCAACTGAGCCGACATACATCCGCTGAATAGTAAAAAACACGTGATAAGCCCCGAATTTCCGATGTACCGAAAAACGCGACAAATTGGAAGGGTTGAAAGTGGACCGCACGAAAAAAAAAAATGTGTCGTGTCTATGTCGCGAGTTTAAAAAATTACAGCCCCTCCAGTAATAGTTCGGAAAGAGATGTCGCATTTTTACAATGTTAACCATGCCTTCCGTTACCTTTAGGGCCACTTATCCCTCGAGTTTAAGCACATTCATGATTTTAAAAAAAAATTAAAATTTTCAAGACCTTCCCCAAGATGGAAAGGCACACGTAAACGACAGATTTTGTCAACTGAGCCGACATACATCCGCTGAATAGTAAAAAACACGTGATAAGCCCCGAATTTCCGATGTACCGAAAAGCACGACAAATTGGAAGGGTTGAAAGTGGACCGCACGAAAAAAAAAAAAAAAAAAATGTGTCGTGTGTATGTCGCGAGTTTAAAAAATGACAGCCCCTCCAGAAATAGTTCGGAAAGAGATGTCGCATTTTTACAATGTTAACCATGCCTTCCATTACCTTTAGGGCCACTTATCCCTCGAGTTTGAGCACATTCATAAAAAACAAAGTCAACATTTTCAAGACCTTCCCCAAGATGGAAAGGCACCCGGCAAAGTGAGCCCAGAAATTCTCGTGTACACGAAATAAAAGCCCAAGTAAACGTGAAAGCTTATGCGAAGCTTTCCCGATAGCACACACACACACACACGTAAATCGATACTTCGCAGTCTTGCTGGCGAAAGCCCCAACCCATGCTCCAGATAGAGAGTATTGCCATTAGGTAAGCAGACTGGCGAAAAAAAAAAGGACATGAAATTAAATGCACCATTCCTGGGAGATTTATGCCCATAAAGGGTTACATTTAATTTGATATGGTAACACGTCACGTTAAGTGGACGTACGAGGTACTTAAAAAAATGTTAAAGCCCCGCTTTCCACAAAAGTATTTACATTTTTCATCGTATCCAACATTTACAAATCTGTTTGCAGCATTTTATGCGAGAAAACTTGAAACGTTAGCCGCATTAAGGTGAGTAAAAAAAAAAAAATATATGTGTATACACGTAACATTACACATTCTCGTACCAACTATTCAACCACTTAAGAAAAGCTCCTTCGCGTAAGCGCCGCAAAGTTTCAGGGAATAATAATTGCTCGCGTGTCCTTTTCTCTTTTCACACAGCCAACAACCGTAACGGCTCTTATCGCCCATTAGCAGCGGGAGTTTTGCGCCGCAAAAAGTGGCTTTTGAGCGTAAAAGCTGCGTACGGGTGTGCGTGGGTGTGGGGCGTTCGTTTGGAGCGGCTCCGATGCGGCACTTCGAGATCCTGAAGAGAACTGCGCAAGCTGCGGTAATTTCCACCGGAAGTGGCCTCTCACTCGTGAATATCTCGGGCGACTCGAGGATTTCACGCCGCGATATTGCGGCACGGCATTGCGGCACATCAGTCGAAGGGAAACCTGCGGCGTAGGGCCTTCGTGGATGGTCCCTTTCCCCTTTATCAGTCTCCACTTGTGTCCCATGGTCTCGTGTACCGCTCGCTACCCAATTTCTCCTCGATCCGTTTTCCCAAAGGGTGTTTGCACCGGAATATCGATAGACAGGAGCAGCCTACGTGAGACTGGAGAAACACCCTCCTCGATTTACGAGGCACCGATTTTTATTCCGAACGAAAGAGATGCGTTGGAATTACGATTTGTACGACAGATTGCAGGATCTGTCTCTCGTCCTCGTCGATCAGCTCGACAAACACATTGACTTGGGTTATTACGAGAAAGGAAAATCCAATGGGAAATTTGTCAAAGACTGCAAGTGACTGCAAAATAAATGTCACGTACGAACTGGGGAACAAAAAAACCCAATTTCGTTGAGATGCGCGGCATTTTATGTTGTCTGCTGAAACCCAACAAAGAGTAGTTCATGGTTTGAGACTTTAATGGGAATCCGCAACGTTCACCTGATTCCCTATGACGTACAAGCTATTGACATCATGAAATAAATAAAAATATCCTGGTGTTGACAGGTGAAGTTGACACGAGGATAAAATTAACGAAATCGTCCTTGTCAATTTTACACCGGAACAAATAGTGGAAATATCAACCCTTTGATGGGCACCATTGAAAAGTACACATCCTTAACATTTTTGCAATGCTCATTTTTAACTCACTGTAAGGAGAGAAAAATTTAAATAAATAAAAATATCCTAGTGTCGACAGGTGAAGTTGACACGAGGATAAAATGAACGAAATCGTCCTTGTCAATTTTACACCGGAACAAAAAATGTCAATATTAACCCTTGCAATGCTCATTTTGAATTCAGTTTAAGGAGAGAAAAATTGCATGGTGGGAAATAGGAGACAAGAAGGGGTGGATACGGGGGAGCCAGTGGGACAAGAAGTGACCCTTCGAGATGGTCAAACGATCTCCCCCCAGACAAGTTCCCATCGGGTGATGGTTCTTCGTTCTCATGCATAATACATGGGCAACTCGTCGTCGGACGTTAACCGTTACCGACGCGAAACTCTCATAGCTTCGGTGTTTCTAGTCCACCCAACGCCTCTCAGCCCTTCGCTTCCTGTACAGCTTCTCTTCTTGCATCCGTGTTCACTTATACATACCCGTTTACCCATCCCCGCTGAGACCCGCAATCGCATCAATCTTATTAACCTGACTCGACCCTAGACACTTAGATATTCGAATATCGGACGATAAATTTTCGCCCCCGCGACACTCCCTTCACCGCCTTCTGGGTAAGATGGGTGTGATGGGCCCCTCATTCGTAGCCTCTGATCCTACGTATTTTTTCCCATAATTAGTCACATACAACGAAATAATTACGTGCCATTTCATTTTTCATTGTTCATTTAATCGCACAATGGCATCTCAACAATAATCAGCCACGTAGACTGAACATTGTTATGGTATTACTTACATATATTTTTATACCGTAAGAACAAAATATTTTCTACAATTACCAAATAGTGATAATCACTATTTTCACAGTTAACGTGACTGTAAAAATATCTGGATGGACTGGATTTTTATAGTCGTCACTTTGAAGGATTTAAAAAAAAATCTTTTCTGCATACAAAGGCATTTTAAAAAAAATATTGCCAAATTTGTGGTTTCGAACGTGTATCGTTGTGGGGCTTAAAATCGGTTTTTTCGGAGGAGGAGGTGATCGGGGTGCGGAATTTTTCGGTTGGTCTATAGAAGCGAAAGATCAGATGTGACCACATGAAAGTTGGTACGCGACAAGCGTGTCACGAACCCTCTTCTCCTCTCGTCTTGATAGTCGTCGTCGTCTTTGTATCACCTCATCAGGGAACTCAACGTCTTAGACGGGACAAAGAGAGTTAGCTTTTGCGAGTGAAAACAGAGAAGGCGTATTACTGCCTAGATAGCAAAAGGCTCTTTTGTCTCTTTGTCCGGGCCGCTATCGCGACGACCCTCGTGGTTTAATTTGAATTTTAATTCAACGCGCATAACTAGCCTCTCATCGCGGTGTCGTTTCCGAGTGACTCGCTTAATTTTCCTCCCGTAATCGTGTTGCCCGGAGGTCCACATGCATTTCCGCTTCTCTCGTTAAAATACTCACAATTTTCCCTGATATCCTCCGAATTCTAATTGCGCGATAACACCAACAACCGCTGAGCTGAGATGAGAATATTTCTCCTCTTCTTTTTCTTTTCCATGCACACAAAATTAAGTAACTATTTTTGTGCTCCAATTGTTCGGTGGTCGTGTTAATTATCCCGAATTATTCGGTTATCGTTACAAAAACGCACGGAATTTTGCATACGTAAACCGAACGTTAATTTGATAAGCACGAATTGCGGCATGGCGAGGATAGAGAAATTTCATCCCTTCGTATCTAGGACCACTCATAATCAGGCAGCCGTTCGTTGCCTCCTATTTTTTGCTTTAACGAAGCTTTCACATCTCTCTCTAAATGAAGATACTAATTTTGTTTCCTTGAATTCTTTGAGTGGTGAGCACCATTTTTATCGACAGTACCGGCGATTTAAACAAACCAAACCCTTGCAATCACCGAGAAATTCTTCATCGGACTTTTCGGATTTATCGAAATCCGAGATTTC
Source organism: Clistopyga incitator (assembly GCA_947507545.1). Lineage (NCBI taxonomy): Eukaryota > Metazoa > Arthropoda > Insecta > Hymenoptera > Ichneumonidae > Clistopyga > Clistopyga incitator. Next base: position 1,468,426 of record OX382171.1, on the reverse strand, counting down.
GTTTTGACAGCTTGAAATATAAAAATCATGAAAATTCACCATTTTTGCGTGGGAATAATCCTCTCTGGGTCGAGCAATTTTTATTTTCCCATCACGGTCGAAAAAAAAACCCACTGAAATGAAGAGTTTTTTCAGAAAACATTTTTTTTTCCAATAGGCAATTTTTTTAGTTCACATTTTGACGCATCGCGATTCGCTGGACGCAAACTCGACCGAGAAATCCATTCTTCCAAAGAAGACATTTATAAAAACGTTGTTTTCCAAATTATTCAATTTTCAATTTTTCATGTCCAACCTAAATAGTCGGAAAGTTTTAGAGGGAAATAATGGAAAACGAACCACCCGCATTTCCATGTGCAATTTCTCCTCGTACACTCCTCAATTTTATTAGAACTTTAATCAACATCCCCTCTTTCCGGTTCTCTCGTAAAGTTGCTATTTCATTTGATACCGGAGCTGAATATGAGATGTAATTGGGTTTACGGTACACCGATGGATCCATATAACCTGTTGAAAAAGTCGTTTCGCGTCGGTATGCAGGAACGCCTAGGCAAGGGCCTGGCTATGAAAGTAATTGAACTCTACGAGCCCGAGATTCCATTTCGAGCAAATCATCCGATACAGAGGTAACGAACCGTGATATACGGGAATCGGACGAACCATCAGGAAAGCTGAGAGACAGTTAGTCGGATAGTGAGAAAGTGAGTACCCTGGAAAATTCGCTCTGCTGCACCGGAATCTGGTACACGTTCATCGTCGCGAGAAAACCCTCTACGCAACTTGATCCGATTTATTTAATTTGGACGTTCCCGAGATGGGATTCGAACACATGTGAATGTCGCGAGGACCCGAGCGAGTATCTCAAACGCAGTGGTGGGCTTTCCGCTTGTTGAACGAATTAAACTTGTCGAGTGGTCAAGAAAAGTTTTGCTGCTCCTTTTGTGACGAGGGTATCGGTTTTTTTTTTTTTTTTTTTTAGGTATTCCAAAATTATTACAATAATTTCTTTCTAAATTCCGTACATTGTATTTCGTGAAATTGTGTCGATTGAAACGTATTTTTTGGCTTAATCGTGCAATTTCGAATTATGGAATAACAGAGAAATATATTTTTCGTTGGAAGTTCGTTAGTTGTAAAAATGCCTGGAAACAAAAGAAAATGTATGAACGACATTCTTACTTCACGAAGAAATGTCATATGTAAAATAATATAAAAATGTATTTTTACGCTGGAAGTTCGTTAGTTGTAAAAATTCCTAGAAACAAAAGAAAATGTATGAACGACATTCTTATTTCACGAAGAAATGTCATATGAAGCAAGCAAAAAAAAAATAAATAAAAACAGTTCTTGCAGTTAGAAGAGGGAATGTAGAAAAGGAAATGCAGAGGATGTAGCTCTCTCTCTCTCTCTCTCTCTCTCGTGACCTCTTTTTTCGTTCCGTTCTCGTTTTCCCTAATTTGCCTCGTTTTCTCATTCAATTTCCCGTCAGATAGTATAAAACTCTTGGCATATGAGACCCAGAAGTGCCTCTCCATGCTCCAAAACCATTTCTGTGTTACATTCCCCTTTTTTCCGTTGCATTTGTACACGCTTTAGGGTCAAAATGTACTTCCCATGCTGTGACGAGTATGTAAATTTTTAGGGGGTCGCTAGCAGACTGCACCTGATTGACGAAAAAAGAGGGCGTGCGCCGGAGTGGATGGAACTATCCATCAATAAATAATGTCGAAAAGCGGAATCAATGCGAGCTCCGCCTGACAGATATTTCAAACCTCTCGAAATTCTGCCACCGGCTGTTTTTATTTCTCATCATAATGATAAATCGAAAAACACATTTTTTTTCATAACAATATTATGTATCGTAAAGCCGAAAATACAAAAATAAAAGTAATCCCAATTTATTCATAATTATTAAAAAAAACCTAGATGAACAAAAAAAAATCTTGAAATCAAGGAAATTGTCTCTTCAATTCAATGAAACCGGTTTAATTAATTTCCAACAAAAAAAGAAAAAAGAAAAACCTCAAAGGTATTTAAAAAAAAACCCTTTGGTTCAGCAAAAACAAAAAAAAAAATTCAAGCAAACTTTTCATAAAAACGATGATCCTGGCTGACGTCGATGACGTCCGTCGATTTTTTCGAGCATTTCTCCCCCAAAAAATGTGTATTGAATATTCAAGTCCACGATAACGAAGATAACGTCCGATAGTATCGCACCCTCTGGGCATTGGGTAAGGGTGGGCCCTTCAAAGAGATGGGCACGCGATAGTAAGATTCTTTGCCAAGGCGACTGCAGTGGCGGAGGGTCTGGGCCTCGGCGAGCATTCCACTTCATTCTCGTTCTCTCAATGGACTCCTTGGCACAGACCGATCGCTTTGGTTCGTGCATGGCACCTCGTAGTCCACGAAAACGCGGTTGCGTGTCGGGCTCCGAATATATTTTCCCCGGAGTCGTTATTTATTGCTTACCCGGTAACGAACAGGACGACGATGAGGAGGAGAGAAATAACAGATTACCGAACAGCTCGAGTGTCTTTAAGAATGGAAAATCTCGACGGGAACGCCACTTTCTCGTGACTTGCTCACGTGTACCGATACAATTAGCGATAAATATCAAACCCATTCGAGGAGCCTTGTCGGCGTTAACAGCAAAAACTTATCATCACCATCGGACCAAATGAAAATGAAAATGTGTAAATATCGTGTGTTTCAGAGTCGCGCAATGCCACGAATGGTGAATAGAAATGGGAGAAATGGGAGTATTCGCTGTGCATGAGATTTTCAAAGATGAATAGGAAACACCATTTTCGTATTAGAGAAAGCAGCGGAGCGATTAGACGAAGGATTTCATTGACAGAAGGCGGACCAAAGAACTGACGTGGAGAAAGAGAAAAGCGCTTGATGAAAAGCTTCGCGTTGTAATGAATTCTCGGGCGGAGGTTCAATTCTTCGACGCTTTGGAAATGCGCTTCACTGTCGTCGTCGGTAGATGTATCTTCTCTTTACCCGAGGCTTCAATTCTACGGCCAAGCTTGCAGTGAGCTTTGCGCAAGCGAGAACTAAAGATGCGCAGGGTTTTCGTGGAAACGCCCGCCCTAAAAAAAAAATGTATGGAGAGAAGAGGAATTTTGCAAAAGGGGAAATAAGATTTTTCTCAACGCTAAAGCAGCTTTCCCCGGATACTCCGACTTCAGGAAGTGAAAGACATCGTCCGGAGGTTGACTCTTCTTTTTCCCCAAGAGCTAACATTTTTAGAATGCTCAGCAACGAAAATAGAGAAAAACGTCTGGCTTTCATCGGATTCAAAGCTAGGAGAACAAAATTGCGTTCTGTCATTTTTTCTTCACGTATTTTCGATCCGCTAATCCTGGAAGCTGGAATCGAACACGAAATTCATTTAATGCGTGTACGTTAAATTCCTCCTCGGACTTCTGATTATTCTGCTTTATTTTCGTTCTGTGGATAGTCGTTAAAAGTAGGGCAGCTTGTGCACGTAAAAGTTATATATTTTTTGTGCCGGAGCGGTGGGTTGTGAAAGGGCGACGAGGCCGTCGCAGAGGAGGAAGAACTCGAGGGGATGAGAGAGAGCGGAGTGGCAACGGAAACCTCAGCAGTTCATCCACGTCCGACACGTGACCGGTGTCAGCGTCTAGCGGACCAGCCACTCGACTTCTCCAGCTCCTCACACGCCGCACATTTTCACCAACACATGCGGCTATCGATCATCGCGGCAATTCAAATTATTCCGGAAGCCCCGACGATGCGACGCGATTGATGAACGGACGACCGCACGTTTACCCTTCCTCTCACTGTTTTTTCGCTTTCTTTCCCAATTCGCATTACTCCATTTTTGATAATTTCCAAATTCTTTAAATAATATTAAAAAAAAATAATATAAAGACACGGTTAATATTCGTAGCTTTTTGGTATGCCAAAAATTCTCCTCACGATTTCCATTTACATTTTAATGGAAATACCATAGATTTTTCTCCAGAAAAAAAAAAAAAAAATGAAGTGACACGTCGAATTGGATTTTAAGTATGAACTTGGGTCTTCGGCTACTTTCATTTTCATCCGGAAAGAAAATACACCATTTCACAGTCTTCGATGAAATCAATTGCTCCTGTTGTCCAGTCGTGTCAAATTCCAGTCGGATCAATATATTTACCGTGAATTTTTATATCTTGAAAGCCACGCGAGTTCGCACGTGAATGCAGTAAAATGGGAGATGAAGAGTGAAAAATGAATACGAAGAAGGAGATCGATGGTGGACGTTAATAAAGTTTATCGTCGATCCGAATCTCGGACTCTCGTCTGCTGGGCACCGATTCCAGGCTACCTATTATTACGAGGTCTGTGTACATGTGTCGGCCCTCTATCGGGCTTCCGAGCCGATATTTTCGATGTCGCAATTAATCAGTTCTTATCGCGAGTCCCGTTGGACCTCCCCTTCCCCCTGTTCAGCCAAACCCTCGCTCCTATCTCTATTTCATATCTATGTAGGTACAATGTGCTTAGTACAGTGTACAATGTAGTACATGTACGTCAGGTCCATTTCTGAATCCTGCCTCGTTGATCATCACTGTGAATCAAATTAATTTTCATTACCAATGATAAATATATATATATTTATATTTATATTTACTACCCCCTTGAATTGGACCATTGAACGTTGCATGTGCATCGTCGTCGCGGTACGTATGTGCAACGCGTAGCCCACTAATTAGCTCCACATGTGTTGGACGCTACGTGAATACAAGTGGAAGAGCATCGGCGAATGAAAGAGACGAAAAGCTCGAACAAGCCCCGATCCTGCAGTGCTAATTAGCGTCGGATCGTCGGCGTCCGTTCGCGCCCGCTGATCACGATCAAATCCCCGCAAGTGATGTCATTTTGCGCAGATGGAATCCATAAACGTTACATCGTTTTATTTTTTTATTTTTTCTCAAGCCGGTCCTCAATTATAAAGGGTAATTACGAGTCGAAAGATAAATCGTGGATAATTGTGGACAAACATTTTCTCTGGAAGCTCTGATTTAATGTCACTGAGCTGCCATATCTTTGCGCTGATATAGACCTTGAAAATATAATAATTTTCAATAATTTTCATCCGTTGAAAAAAAAAAAAAACAATTGTGATTGTCAATAATATTACATTTTTTACAAATATATGTTTGTTTCATACGCGTTAAAGGGAACGAGATTATTGTAACGATGAAAACAGTCGACTGAAAATCCATTTTTACCAGGCGCAGCCTGCATTTATTTATAGAGCGTGCGTATTTATTTATTTCTTTCGGCATAAAAGCTAGCAACGTTGCTGGAAAAAATGGATTCGCGAAATATTTACGCTCGAGCGATTCGAGCGAAATAATTTCATTAGCCTGGGCAATGTTGCAGCGGGCTGAAAAAAATTACTTTGATCCAACTGGAATGACCGAGGGGTTGAGTAATTATTTTAAACGGATCACTGTGAGTGGTGCATGTCAATAATTTTGTTCGCACCGACGTTCATTTTTTATTTATATTTTTATTAAAAAAAAAAAAAAAAAAAAATTCGGTTCATGTTCGTGTGATATAAATTGAGCATATCGATTTCCGGTCATTCGTCGTTCACTTTATTGCGAATTTCGCACCTCGATATTTTCTATTCATGGCTCTATTCGTATATACGTAATACTACTACAATTTATACATATATGTGCGTGACGTGGAACAGTAGAATTCTTTCTGGATCCTGAGGAGTGTAGCAACGATCACCGTAATGCTCGTAGCTGCTGCTGCTGCTGCTGCTGCTGCTACCTTCTAGTATCGATAAAGCGGAATTTCAGTTTTTATAACCGTCACCGGGCTACTCAGTACGACCCGGACGTCGCGAATCGTCTTTCATTTACTTTATCGTCTACCATTCGCTCTTCGGATCACCTCGACGCAGGTACACGTCTCTGGCTTGCACAACTGGATGGCTGTGTAGGTGAGGACGGAGGATATCTGCAGCGTTTCAGTCCCGGCTGTACGTGAACCTTTCGCCATACCGGCTTTATGATGGAAAAAGCTTTCGATAGTCACGCTTCTTCTTCGTATTGTCAAGAAAAAAAAAAAAAAAAAAGGTAGCCAGCTGTAATTGAGGGAGCAGGAATAATGATCTCACAGTTTAAGTGCAAATGACTATTTAGTGTGAGTGCGCTGTAAAAAAAAGCACAGGCCTGCGTTGGGGAAAAGAGAAAAAGCTTCCTTGATTAAAATAAATCTCTTTGAAATCTCTCGTGGCCTATGAAACATTTCCTTGACTTTAAGTAAAGGAAAATAAATTTACAAAAATGTTAAACCGTTTTTCATTGACTTCAAGAAAAATCATATTCAAAGCACAAAAAATCAATTTAAAAAAAAAGCGTCTTGCTAATAAATGAAATGGCAGGAGACAAAATTGTCATTTCATCGATAAATCGATGGCGGTAAAGAAAAATCGTCCGCTGTGACGTTCAGCTCATCGATTGTCGTCTCCGCGAAATTTCTTCAATTTCGTGGATGTACTTGTGAGCAATAAGACGTAAGACACGAGGTTACTGCGGGAACGGAACAATTCCGCGGTTAAATTGCCGTAACGATGTCAAATGTTGCCCATCCAACCGTCAGATATTTCCCTTTCATCTGCGTCGGATTCTGGAATATCGTGCGCTGGAGTCTCGAGTCTCTTTCCTTTCGGAAAGCTCGACTAGTCTGCGTGCGTGTATACATTTCAGTGATGTACTTCGCATGGCTGTAGTCTATTCGTTAATGATATAATGTGGCAAAGCTCGCCGCCACATCCGGTTGGATCCTCCACATCACACACGGTCTTCCCCCTCAGATATTGTGAGGATCGTATGGGCTTTCCCCCTCCCGCACTCTCCGCAAGCTCCACCGCTATATTCTCCTCGCTTATAGCTTTACAGTATGGCAGACGAGAGCTTTCCCGCCCCCGCATGTCCTTAATAACGTTGCCAAGTGTCGAAGTACGTACGGTACAACGTAACATATCGAACACGTTGCCATGGCATAAAGCATTTCCCATAGGCATGGAAATACGACGATAAACCGAATACTCCTCTGCAAGCTCTGCAAGTACCGGCTCCGATTTCATGTCCTCTCTCTCTCTCTCTCTTCCTCGTTCTCTTGGCGTATCTCAGCGACCTCATCGCAGTAACAACTATTCGCTTCCGTCTGCGTTCGACAATATTATTACGTTAATTCGGTAATATGAACGGCTTCGTAAACCGCACGAGTTTATTGACGACTTACGACGAATCTCTTCAGCGTACGTATATATATATATATATATATGTATGTATATAGGGCAACATTTGTTGATTCGTGAGAGGCTTTCGCCGATTTCGTTGGATTACCCAGAGACATGAACCGAAAGTTCTGTAATAATATAATGGAAACAGCGGAGCCAACGCGAAATGAAACGTTCCGAGCTTTATGTGCGATATATATAGTAATCGTGGAATACAGGAATATAATCCGCGCACTATTTATATGCGCTTATTCCCGCAAATAACTGAGGCTAAACGCACTTTGATGCTCGTTCGTCAGTGATGAAGAAATATGGGCTAAAAAGTAGCGGGGATCGATCAATATACACGGTCACAACGAATATCGATTGATTTCAATGAAATTCGAGGGATTCCGGAGAATTTAATGTACTTCACGATGATTTATAAACGATGAATTGCTACACGCACTTCGACATAAATTAGTTGCGCTACGGAGATTAACCACGATTTTTTATAATCCTCTACGGAAAAAAAAAAAAAAAAAAAAATGTATTACTTTCATGATTATTCGTATTTGAAATCAATAAATTTACGAGGTAAAGAAATGTGGGCTACAACGAATATCGATTGATTTCAGGGAGATTCGAGTGCTTCCGGAGAACGTAACGTGCGATTGGATAAAAAATCGATTACCGATCTACCAAATTTCCGAATATATTGTTAATTCCATGAATTATGCAGTTATGCGAAATGTACTTTCGAACATCGCTCTCCCGGAATAATGTAAATTTAATTTCGTATCGATCTAAGAAAAAAAGAGAAATGGGAATAATTCATCCGTCGGGCGTACATAGTAATTCATCGTTAGCCGAAGAGGTGCACGTGCAAATCGTTGAAAGAAAGCGCGAAATAATGAGGAAGGCACGAGGGCGAAAGGAAAGGAGTGGGGAATGAAGAAAAGTGGAAGGCGAAAAATGTGAAAGAACGTGGTAAGAGGTGAGGGGGAGTGGAGAGTACAAGCCGGAGCTTTTCAAGATATCTGTTAATTAGCGTGACCTGAAACGGGCCGCAGGTACTTCTGAGACTTCCCGTGATATAACGGCCCCTGTAAAACACCACGGGACGGATATAACTCGTTGAACTAAGAGATTTATCACTCGGGGTACTTGAGGATTGGTACAAAGCCTGTCGGTCGAGAATTCGTAGCGAACGTAACGAGCCATACGTCACATCTGAGTGCTAAACTCACTCGTCTCCCCGTGAAAACAAAAAAATTTCTGTACCCTGTTTACCATATGCTTTTATGGTGTAACCATCAACGCGGCACCGAACTTATTTTTCTTCGCTGAGTTTGAAGGGCTTTTATGAAATGAATAATATTAATGACTTCGCAGTGAGACGGTGAAATTTTTAACCAATTTTTTTGGAGCCCATAGAACACACACGTTTTCAGCATCTACCGAATTTTCTATTTATTTCTCGTTGCTAGTAAAATATGGAAATTCACTTTAAATAAATATTTGCAGGCGGTCGTGCATTTAAGGAGGCTAAAAAGATTACACGTGCGCAAAGTCATTGCGCACACTCCCAGGCAAAATCACTATGGTCATTACTTCAATTACAACGATATATTTCAGTGTTTTCTGTGTTATTCCATTTTGGTTTATATGCAGTCGCTTATTCGAGTCGTGTAATAATTCTGCGGTAGTTTTTAGTGTTGCTCTTGTTTTATACACAGAGCCGCTCATTTGAGTTTACATTGCAAGGACCTTAAATATTTGGGTTGTGTGTAAGAGTGCACTGATCAATCTACCGATTTATCTGCACTGCTTAATCGTGGTTACGATTTTTTATTATTTTTTTTACACTCGTACAAATATGTCGTACCTTCGCTAAGCATGATCACCACTCTTATCTCAAACACAGCTAATTTCTCCGTTATCTCCGTGGAGAAAGGGTTGAGAAAATACAGCACACACACCTCGTACTAGGCCGTATCGAATGAGTCTACGAATTCTCAAACTCACGTTGCAATTAATCCGGCGCCAGAGGAGAAAAGCAACGTTGGTCTCGGTGTACTTGTAGTTTGTGAATTTGTACGTGACGGGGCTGCTGCTTTGGAGTACGTGTACGTAGCGCAATATAAGGGATGGAGGTCCGTAACTTTCCGCTGCTTCTCGCGATTGTACAGCCAGTTTCGTTTTCTCCTTCCCACCCCCCCCACCCGCCCACATCTCTTTGGCTTTCTCTACGTGTGTATAATGCTCAATAAAGTACACTCACCGTTTCACGGCACGAGGTACACCATAGAATATTGCATACACACGTGGACCCTAAAACATTCGGCAACTACAACCGGCGCTGCATACAAAACTGTAAGAAGTGCTATTAGGCGAGTGTACGGGAGCGGATGTGAGGCTGGAAGGGGGCACGTGTCGCGTGCGGAACCGAGGCTCTTCGTATTAAACCTCGAGAGGCGTAATAACGTACGCCGTAGGGTAATTTCGGGGTACGCGCGCCGCCAGCGAATAAATTCGGATTATCAGCCACCTGCCGTGAAAGTTCGCTCGGTATATCAGGTTTTGTACTACGTGCTGGGCCGGGCAGCCTGATCCCGACAATTGATAGCGCTTCCAGCTTTATTTCACGACTCGTCATTGTTATTTTTACTCGTGGTCGAAATAATGAGCTGGAGTTTTGTCAATCAACTGGTCAAAGTTCAGGTATTGGAACTTAGGAGATGAGTTAAGCATTTTTTGAAAATATGGACGTTTTAGACCCACTGTCAAGGAAATCCTATTTTTATTTTTTTTTAGTTATAAGGCATTAGATGAGTCACTTACTTTTGATAATTAATTTTTACCCATGCAAATGTACTCCAATTCAAAGATTATTTAATGAAGATACAAAATGTTCTCCAAGAATTCAGGATTCGTGGAAAAAATAATTGTCGCACTGTTTTTTTTTTACAAATAATTTGGATAAAGAATTTGTACGAAGTTTTTCGAAAAGTCCGGTCGATACCGTCGAGATTATGGATTATTCGAAATAATTCACGCGTTTGATTGGGCGGAGCCCTTGAAGCTTCGATAATTATGGTAAACGAAATGCATTCTTGGTGCAGGGTTAATTATGTGTGTTCGGAGTGGCGGTATCCAATTTGAGGGGATATATCGCTGCAGCGGGGGAGTACATTAGCAGTGAAGTGTCTCTGTACGTGTGTGTGTGTGGGGCTTTTGCGTGGCCGTGCAGTATGTGCGCGTGCTCGGCGAGCCGAGAGAAGGTATAACATCGCAGCGGGTGCAGCAGTGGTGCAGTGGTCGAGCAGAGATAACGAGGCTCGGCTTGCTTTTCGAGAGTGGATTCACGAACGGTCCGACCGGGGATTAATTCTCCTTACGAACGACCTCTATTTACAACTCCACCCTCGAGTTCCATTGCCGCCGCTTGGCCTCGGATATCTCACGCATTTGTACGACGTTTCTGCTGTTTCCTTATTGTGCACCCTTAAGCCTCGCCGTCCGACCGGAAATCGGGCCAAGCATACAGTACAATCGTGATTACAGGAGCTTTTTCACGGGATTGAACTTTTGACATGACGAGAAATAGTATGGGACATTCCATGTCAATTCAGCGACCCGATTTTATCATATCGTCGTTTCCCCATGAGCATATGTACGGAATATATTGAAATAGCTGTACATTTTTGAGATTCACTGGTCAAATAATGAGGGATTTAAAAAAAAATTTATTTCTTAAAAATTGTTCGATTGTAATTATTATAGGTTTGTTAAATTGAGGTCCTCATTTTTTCCCTATGAGGATATGTATAGAATATATTAAAATGGCTATAAATTTTTGAGATCCACTGGTGAAATAATGAAGAATTCAAAAATTTGTTTTAATTTTATTTTAATTGTTCGATTGTAATTATTATTCGTTTGTTAGACTGAATTTGTTGACTTTGCTGGTTTTTTTTTTTTTTTGTGCAAAAGTATGGGAAAAAATGGCACATCACGGTTCATTTGTGTAGCTGGGACGAATGGTCGGGACGTAAGTCGATGAAAAAAAGGAAAATTGCGAGGGCAGAGGCGGCCAGTGAAGTGAAGGAAATTTTAGTGTTTGCCTTTGCATCAAACTGGCACTCGAGTCTCGAGGCAGAAGCGGAACTGTTTACCGAAATACACGGAGAGGCGGAACAGTCAAGGGTTTGGGAAATCGCGGGAGTGGCGCACAAAAGAGCGATTTATATACCTTCGACGTTTCGTTTAGCATTTCGTTCACTGGTTCGTCTCGCGCACGGTGAAATACCCGGTACCTTTTTCAGAAGGCCCATCACGTTGTTGCTCTATGTATGCTCACGTTGTTCCTACATTTCCCTTTTTTTTTTACCTTTCACGTTCGTTCCCTCGCGTTCTGCCAATTTACAGAAAAAAAAAAAAACGCTACAACGCTTCGAGACGTGCTTTCGTGTTTACACGTCGTTTTCACGTTCACCTTCCGGTATTAAGCATTGCGCCGGAAATCAGCGAAACGTAAAAACGAGGCGCGAAGAAATTTCTCACCGATATCGATTCAGGTATATCAATTTTTAATATTATGAACCAAGACCTAATTCACTGGAATAAAATCAATGGAATTCAATGGAATAAAATCGTCACCATCTTCGAAATATCCATTTTATTCATTTGAAACATATTTCAGATCAAAAATATGCTTAGAAAAATGTCTATCTCAACGAAAAAATTTTCTCGATAGAAGAACAATTATTTTTTCTGCTTCTCAAGTTAGAAAAAGCCCACCTCACACCATTTTGATGAACCGTCTAGATTTACAAAATTGCAGAATTATAATCCTGCCCACAAAATCGAATTATTAAAAAAATACAACTGTTTTTTTTTTTTTTTTGTGACTTTTCGTAGGTGAAGATATTTGACATTTTGAGAAGAGGAAGGTGAAAAAAACGAATCGATTCCATGGTTCCCCATGGAATGGCATCACCGTTACAGAAATATGTGTTGACCTGTTACGAGAAACAAATCCACCGGAATTTAGGCAGATTTGATAAGAGTTGCACAGGTTGCGATAAGAAGGGAAAAGCAAAGGAGTGTAGAAAAACACCAGCCCCCGGGCGTTGATGGTTCATGGAATTCAGTCTCCTGTAAGTATGGGATCCTCGAGAGGAATATCTCCGTGGTATGTGCAGGGTCACACTGCGACCACATCGCTTCGCTTCGCTTCACTCGTCACGAGCTTTCTATCTTTCTCCGGTCTCTCGGTGTGCCCCCCACGAGAATTGGATTCCCATTCGACCTCCGCCGTCATCGTAGACATTCTTCCTTTTTCATTCGAAAAAAGAGAATTTTTTACATTCCCTTTTGTCTATCTCCCTCGTGTTTCCTCCTCATCGCAGAATTTCTCTTCCGCGTTTCTGTAGCCGCCAGTGAGCATTGAATTCGCTCGATAAAGAGCGGAAGAAAATTGAACGTGAGCGGCACTGGATAGGATCAGTTTCTTCAATACGAAGAACATAGAGTCCAGGAAACCGGTGCTATTTTATCGCGGCTCGAAATATTTTCATTCACCGGATGTAAAGCATTTTCCTGAAAGAAAAATAAATCAGAAATCCCTCATCGTCGTTGCTTTAGGTGTTTGACTTCCGACGAAAATTCAAAGAGCACGGATATTGAAGACGTGAAGAAGGAGAGAAAAAAAAAAAAAAAACGAAACGGTTAAAGGGACTTCTGACAGGTTCTCTAAGAGATGAGTGAATGCTGCTGGTTGTGAGAGCAAAGAGTGGCCTAATTACGAGTGAGCTTAAAGCTGAAGAGATTGAGAAATGCACGCTTGCACAAGAAATCAAGTATTCAATGTAGCTGAAGTTGCGGAAGCTGAATCAGCCCGGGAGACGTGACGACGCTGCTGACGAAGGTACAAAGTGAGGTTTACAAAAATTCTCTTACTCCCTGCTCCCCGAACCTCCGACTCGAGATTAAAAGCCACCATTGTCCACGGACTCGTGCTATTTTTCACATTTCCAACGCAACCCATCGCTCCGCTTTTCCCTTTCAATGCAGTAAACGCTATTTTATCATTATCATTACCCGCCACCTAGTGACAAATGTCGGCAACTTACATAGTCATGAATACCTAAAAACTATAGTCACAATAACAAATATATTGACATTAAATATATCTGGCAAAATGCACATGAATTGTCGTGAATTTTGTAACGAAACAAATTTTTCAGCCACTATTTTTGACTCAGTTTCGAAAAATCCAGGCCACTTCATTGATTTACAGATCAAAGGATGAGGTGAAAATGAGCGATTTCTTTGCCACGGTTAATTACGTTAAAAAAATTATTTTTCGTTCATTCACAATGTCGAAAATATATTTTCCGAGCGTTTCAGGATAAAATTTCATTGATAATCGAATAGAAGAGTTCGAGCCACTATTTTTGACTCTGTTTCCAAAAATCCAGGCCACTTCATTGATTTACAGATCAAAGGATGAGGTGAAAATGAGCGATTTCTTTGCCACGGTTAATTACGTTAAAAAAATTATTTTTCGTTCATTCACAATGTCGAAAATATATTTTCCGAACGTTTCAGGATAAAATTTCATTGATAATCGAATAGAAGATTTCGAGCCACTATTTTTCACTCAGTTTCCAAAAATCCAGGCCACTTCATTGATTTACAGATCAAAGAATGACGCGAAAATCAGCGATTTATTTGCCACGGTTAATTACGTCAAAAAATCGATTTTTCTTTAATTCACAATGTCGAAAATTTATTTTCCGAGCGTTTCAGGATGAAATTTCATTGATAATCGAATAGAAGAGTTCGAAAGGGTTGCAGAAAAAAAAAAAAATGTCGAAGAGCGACATAGATGAGTGACGGAGGAAAACAGAATCAGTAGAGCAAGAACGAATCGTTTAGACGGCCGAGAGTGGGAGGAGGGCGGGGGGTGAAGTCGCGCGCCACTGTCGTGTCCGACCTACCCCAACGAGCCCCCTCCGCGCGCCCTCGGCACTCTCGCGCTTTATGGGGTGTCTCTCGGCGCCGCAACCACCCGCGAAACTTTTTCCTATATATCGCAACTATACGTGTATGTATATATATAACATAACGCTGCCGGTGTCGACGCCAGTGTGTATTCGGGGGTTTTGCGCACTGCGTATATGAGCCCGCCCTTTACGATTCTCCACCTTTAATTTCTACATCCCCCACGAAATTTTCCAAACTACCGCCTGTTTCTTCAATCCTCCCAACCAATATTGAAGATTCTCGAAGAAATAACACTAAACTTCGTTATTTCTTTTATTTTTAACCCTTTCCATATTGTGGGGGGTGGTTAATTTCAGTGTTTTGGAAATTGAATGGACGAAAGTGTAAATAGATAATATAGAAATTTTTATTTATTTTTCTTTCGTCGTCGAATTTAAATAAAAATTTGTAATAAAATTACGTAAATATTATTTTCGTTTATTAAAATAACATAAATATTTTTGTGGAGATTTTTTGATAAAAATCGACCGTGTGTGTTTTTGCATATCAAAAGCTGAGCGAAACGCCGAAAATCGTGATTTGTCATTTTTGGAATAATTCACCACTGATGTAATTAGTGTACGCTGTTCACCTCGATGATTTTCAACAATTTCAGACGAACCGACGAGCGAGAATCTCGTATTCCACAGAAAGCCTTTGATTTATTTCGAGCGAACGAAAATGACGTCTCGTAACTCGGTAAATCGTAGATTTCGCCGATAAACTATAGAACCTTATTTTTTTTTTTTGAAACGTGCACTGTTAAAAGCGAAATCCATGCGAGTCACCGCCGACGATGAGTGTCGACATCCGGTGTTGAATACCTTCTGCGTATTTTGCTAACAGCCCCAAAAATTCTAACCCATTTAACCCGAGACTCAGTGAGTAAAATTCAATAAAAAAAATGTTCGTATATCAGATATGCGATGTAGCGTAATAAAAACCTGTGAAATTTTGAGGTACAATGAAAGCACAATCCTTCGCATGAGTTTCTCAGCAAAATCAACACAAATTGTGGGTCAACACTGACGAAAAGTCAACACCAATTGTCTTTAACACGTTGGATTTTTAACAGTGCAGTCTTCGCGATATTTCGTTTAATTGTCTTTTTTTAAAATTCTCATAGTTGATCGTAGTGATTATTAATAAAACTGAGAATATTATACATCAACTGGGCAGAGTGTTAACGACGAAGAAGTTTACGTAAAATAGCATGCGGATTAAAGGGACATACCCAGTATGTCCATGGCGTCTTGTGCCTGCGGTCGTGATGGTGGCGACAGTAGTACTGACGCGGTATCGGTCAGACTCGACTGCCGGCAGTGAAACTACCCCCGCTGCACTCGACCACCACCACCAGCGGCGCCGACGACGCGAGCCTCCCCCCCGACGTCTTCGCCAGCGAAGCTTCCCCCACCGGAGCTTTAGTGGGCGTGTTCCGGATTGAAGAAGGCTCGTGGGGTGGGGGTGGGTGTGCGGGGGTGCAGGTACCACTCCGGGGGCTCTTGATTCTGCTGCAGGGGTGGAAGAGGGAACAGTCCACTGACGGAGTCTCGCTCTGCGCGTCAGGAGTTACCGAGACTGGAAAAATGTGCGACTTCTTCCTCTGTTTTCCTCTCCCTCCTTCGATGTTACCCCCTCCCCCGATATCCTCTGTCTCCCTCTTTCCTCTCTTTCTCTCTCGCTCTCTTCCCGTTTATGTTTCCCTCTCGCTCGATCCAACGACGCACCCCCGAAACTCATC
This sequence comes from Clistopyga incitator, assembly GCA_947507545.1. NCBI lineage: Eukaryota > Metazoa > Arthropoda > Insecta > Hymenoptera > Ichneumonidae > Clistopyga > Clistopyga incitator. Next base: position 1,452,371 of record OX382171.1, on the reverse strand, counting down.
GGAGACGAGCCACTACGGTATTTTTAGGATACTTGAAAAATACTTTCACAAGGAAAGGATTTATTCCGTCACTAATTTCGTATCTGGGCGCGAGAAAAAAAAATGGGGCATTGGTAAAAAAAATTAGTTAGTTAGTATTAATTAAAATGTAAGGCAATGTAAGTTACCGAGACTGGAAAAATGTGCGACTTCTTCCTCTGTTTTCCTCTCCCTCCTTCGATGTTACCCCCTCCCCCGATCCTCTATCTCCCTCTTTCCTCTCTTTCTCTCTCGCTCTCTTCCCGTTTATGTTTCCCTCTCGCTCGATCCAACGACGCACCCCCGAAACTCAACGGAGACGAGCCACTACGATATTTTTAGGACACTTCAAAAATACTTTCACAAGGAAAGGATTTATTCCGTCACTAATTTCGTATCTGGGCGCGAGAAAAAAAAATGGGGCATTAGTAAAAAAAATTAGTGGGAAAGCAGAGGCGTTAAAAATGGATCAGGATTTTCGTTTAGTACATGAACTCGTTAAAATGACATTTCGTAAGAACCAAAAAAGTTTTCTACCGAATTTGTCGAGTGAAGAAAATGATTTTAGCAATAATTTTTTTGATGTTATTGTTATTCGAAGCGAATGATTATGGTATCCGCGACGAAGTTGATTTTAATTGGATTTCTCGCTTGGCGTTGAGAAGGAAAATAAGACTTTTCGGGTGGGAATGTACACGTGAAGGTTCCTTAAGCGCTCGTGACGTCCTCGCGTCAACAACCCCCAAGCATTCCTCCCTCACAACGCGAACGTATGTTGTTGCAGCGCGGCAACAAAATTTTTCGTGACGCTGATATGCTGTGCTATGCTCGAAAAATGCGACGACGACGTCGACGACAGCAGAGCCAACCCCTGAACTAAAAGTGACGTGTCACAAATATCACTCGGGGGTCGCTCTGACTCTGCTCTGGAGTTCGCGACTGGGTTATAGGTCGAAAAGTTCGAGGCCAACGAGAAGTCAAATCGCGGCAGAAGAGATTGCCGGAGTTGAGAGTGACGGGCGGCATTTTTTTAGAGAAAAATCGTTGCCACGTGACCTTGTCAGTCTACTTCCGGCTACGTTTTCCGCCGACACACTATCCGCACTACTTTCTTTTTCTCTTTTATTCAACCCGTGCCTACAAACATTTCTAATCCCGCCATCATCACAAAAACCCAAATAAAATTGTCATTGTTAAAAAAAAATGGCACATATGGAAAAATCAGTAAGTTAATTAATTATGAAAAATAACGACAAACCTCAAGCTGAATATATATTTTTTCAATTCATTTAATAACAACATTCTTGCTGTTGCAATTAGGAAAATTTCAAGCGAATTGAAAATTCGGTGGTAAATGTTTATACGATTATTGTAAATAGTTGTGAATTGCTCTTTCGCGCGGTTATTTAGGGCGTATTGCGAGATTAAGAGGCCGAGGAAAGTATGAAATATGGTTATATTAATCGGGAGGGTTCGGGAGTTTCTCCGTGCCATTTCTGGGTGCACATAATAGGATATTGGTATCACGTATAGAGTATACCAAAGGTTCCATACATATATATATATATGTATATACATATACACATACCGGAAGCACCGTGGGACTAATTATATTGGCCAGTATACCGGGCCTCTACCCTCTACGGATCGAGATTAGAATACGGGAATGCCCCATACAGGATCCCCCCACGAAACTGAGGGATTGTTTGGTCGGATGCTCCGTTCGGACTGCTCCGTTAGTCCTCCACCCCCGCAACGTGAAACGAGCGAATATTATCACGTCGAGAGGTCCTGGCTCGATAGCCAATATTATTTATTGGATCGTGCGATCGTACATCCTTCGGTCTACAAGAATTTACGTTATATTTCAGTCCGGGTTCGGGTTTCCCATCGAGTCTCCCATCGTGCACCTTCAATTTCCTTGAATATCGATAAACATTGCGATCCCATGTACACCGTTGTTATTTTCCGAAATAAATATTAGCCAAAATAAAGTTTAAAAAAATAAATACTCAGTCGCAAAGTGAATCGCGATACCGTCCATCGATTTGCCATATTTTTTTCCCATGGGAAATTAAGACAAACCATTAAAAATGGGCAATTTTTATGAGGACGAAAAATATTCATTTCCCGAAATAAATATTGGGAAAAAATAAATTTTTTAAATAAATATTCAGTCCCAAAATGAATCGCGATATTGTCCATCGATTCGCCGTCTTTTTTCGCATGGGAATTTAAGATAAAACGATTAAAAATGGAAAATTTATATGAGGACGAAAAATATGGGGAGAAATGTATTTTTAGCAAAATTCAATTTTATCTATAACACTGTCTTTTCACTTGGATAACAGAATCGCAACGTTATGTACCATATTTCTTATCACAACGATGCCCATGACGCAAAAGTATCATCCATGTGTTTTCCCAAACCAGTCGATTATACCGTCGATCCATCCATTATCATTCACCCCTGTATCGCTGACTAGAGGGTTGCCCCAACCCTCGTGCTCTCGCTGTCCACGAGAATCCAGTTAATTTATCAACTCGTTTCAGAGCATCCATCACGAATGGAAAGTACTCGTGCCTTTTTTCCTCGAGCTACACAAACCCGTACTTCCTGCTCATTCTCATCTGTCAATGATGCTCCGTAAATATTTATATCTATCCGAGAAGAACTTTGTTTATCAAACAAACCATGTGTTAACAACAATATACAGTCATTTTCTCTCATTTTCAATTTAAATCCTTTCGAACAGCAAAACACAAGACTAATAATAATAAGAAAAATAAAGTGGGTGGTTGTACTTGAAAAATGGTACGGCAGTGCCCGTAGATTTGTGGTTGCATTCATGAAATTTTTTTTCAGCTCTGATATGTGGAATATTTTTCATCACGTTTTTTTTTTTTTTTTTTCCGAGGCTTCACTCGTTGTTGTTCCAGCGGCTATTGAATTTGATAGAATTTGCCTATGGAAATTCTATTGTTTTTGAGCTTTCAAAGGAGCTTTTTCATTTTCTATAATATTCAACTCACGGCCTTGCCATCGAACGAAAATATAATCCGCGTTTTTCCATTCGCCTTTTGCCGTCACGCAAGCGAATCCTGCGGTATTTCGGTAATATCCTTAATGCACTCGGCTGCATTCGCTAATAAAAATTCTAGTGAAGGTGAATTGCCTTCTACGGGGAGCCCACGATAAAATATGTAATAGCAGTTCATATAAAAATTATCTGTCTGACAATAAAAAGAAAAAAAAAAAAACCGTGACGTTTTCTGTTTGAAAAGCTCAAAAGCTCGAAAGGGCTTGCAATCTCTTTTGTACGATGCGGGTAATAAAGTGACATAGATGTGGAGAAAAAATTGCGGCGACGGAATCCAGAGAAAGGGTGGCAAAAAAAGTGTGCGAGATTTGAGTTCAGAGCCACACAAAGGAGATTGATAAGAGCGGGCAGTTCACATCGTCCTTTACGAATGTACGTAAAAATAATACAAAACAGGAAACGCCCATTTCCGTTTGATGTGAATGAAATGATGCTTTCCGCAATCCTGGAACCTGGATCGCAGAGCTTGCGAGATACTTAGCCATTCGGGAATACGACTATGGGAATTCGTGGCTCATTAAATACTTAATGTCCTTATCTTCACTCTCTAGTAGCCATAGCTTTTCTATGGGAAATATAATTCAAGAAAAAAAAAATGAACGCGAATGTCCAAACGAATTTGCCTCTCCTAAGTGTGCCAATCAACGTCCCTTTAAGATTTAGTTAATTAAAATTTACAAGAACCCCATAAAAACTGTGAAATAAAAAATGCAATGTAACATTTATAGACCCAGGAATCATGAGAAGAATTTGAGGAAAATTTGATAAAATTTTGTGTAGAATGGAACCCCGGAGAATGGATTGATAAGAGCGAGCAGTTGACGTCGTCTCTTTCACGAATGTATGGTAACATATCTGAAGGAGCAGTCTCCATCTCGGCGTCGATTCTGAAGGAGATGCTTTGGAAAAATCCGAAACATGGGTCGTAGAGCTTGGGAGACACGCGAGTGTGCCACCTTCGTGTGTGGCTTTGGGGGGAGAGCAACGGGGCACCGAGTGCCGGTCCCTCCAGCGGCTGAGGACGAAACTACCGCGCGCCGCTGCTGCTATCTGCTTGATAAATAGGAGTGGTCGTTGAATAATGCAGCGAACGTCGTTCCAACGCGACTGAGCGAACGAGTAACCTTACACCCTGCTGCCGCTGCGCGTGCTGTGCTCGTCCAGAAGCCCCGGAACAGCCTGGGGTTGCGATACTGATTCGCCTAAATTCTCGTTTCCTCACCAGAGAGAAGCACAAGAAGGCGGCGAGAGCCACCGACCATTCGAATCCGGAAAACGAGAATGTGATATACCTACACGCTGCTGGCTGCTGGCGCCCTCTGCGTCCATCTGTTGTACGTACGTAGTCTTACGCGCATTAACGAGCTTGCGGGGTCGCATTCGAGACCTTTTTCCAGGGGATGCACACCCCACAAATTCACTCATTCATTCATTCATTCATTCATTGACCAGTTCCATTCCATTTCCATTCTCTCTACTGCCTTTCGCATTCCCTCGCTTTCACTGACTCTCATTAACACCGCAGCCATGCTTAAAACATTACGCAATTACATTACATGCAATCTTGTAATGTTTTTCGTACATGAAAAACAAAATATTCGATGGTATCCGCAACATCAAAACTATGTTACTTCGACATTTTTTTTTTCCCCAAAGCGTCTTTCATTCATTTCAAGGAGTATGTTAATGCGGAAGCAAAATCGATAGATAACACGAGGTAACGAAAAAATTGATCGACCGTGGGAGCTTCCGTGGACATATGAGATGTTCCTTGGATTTGGGAGCTTCCTGGTGATATATCGATAGTGTCTAGCTGCTGGAACGTTGCTCCCACTGAGAGTGTTAGCGGGAGGAGAGCGCGAGAGCGGACTACCAAAAGTCGTCGTGTGTGGGTGGTGTGATGAACGATCCCTTTCGCATATAATCGAATAAATATAGGGTGGCTCCGTGCGAATTTTCCGGCGGGGAAAGATTTTCCTCGGTGGTTTTCACGGGTGCACATCTGAGCGTAATATATATCCTTGACGTATCGTATAAACGCGGCAACGCCCGAATACAATATTCCGCCACAATCTCCTTCGCACCCTCGTAGTTTCGTTCTCTTCTCCTCCCACGACGCCGAGAGCGACAGGAAAGCTTGGCGAAGATAAGATTGCGCCAAGCTGCACATCCGGACCACAATAATCATCAGGCCGGCTTGGCACTCGCAGGTGCCAAAGATTCCTGAATCGTTCTCCACTTCCCTCTCCTTTTATTCCTCCTCATCTTCCTCTTCTTCTTCCCACATGTCCATCTCCTTCGCCATCCTCTTATTCCCATAACATCCAGCACATGTAGCGCTCTCTTATTCCATCCTACGAGCGTTAGAAAGCTGACGCCCAGCTGCTTATATACTCCGGGACTCTCTTTCCAGGATATGGCTTTTCCGACCGCGGGGAAAACGGAGTTTGAGCAGCCACGAAACCACATAACAGACTCGGTACGTTGAGCTCACGCTTTTATCTCGCGCATTTCTGAAACCGTTTCGTCGTTTCCTCGATCATCTCCTAATGGGATAAGCCGGGATAATCCAAGGTACGCGCCAAGCCCTCTCCGTGGAGCAACACTCCCTTTCCTCGCCGCCGAAACGAAAAGCTGGTGAGAAACCGAGGAAAAAAGTGGTTCGAGAGGATTGGAGAGAAGTTGGTTTTTTTTTTCGCAATGAAAAGAGAAAGAAGAGTTCCTCTGGTGTAAAGACATCGCCAGCTCAAGTCCAAAGTATGGCCGAATTAATTCAGCCTCTCACTCCTCAGCAATTGAACACAATTATCCAGATTTCACAACAATACTCTGTGTATTTCGTCGGATTTATTTTTTCTCGAGGATCGGAGGATCGTGTATTGTTGCTTGTATCTTGATGCTGTAAGAGGAAGAACAGAGAAGAACAGGAAGGAAATATCTCTTCAGCAATGAAACGTGTATTTTTGGAAAAAGGGAGGTAAAACGATTATGGCAATATTGAATTGATACTGGACCATAGGAAGCCTGATCCACCGATGCGACATTGATCCCAATCACAATTTTGTATTCCAATGCAGCAATGCACATTTTGGCGTCAATGCACCAAGATTAATTCGCATTTCTGGCGGGTCGTTCCTGACACCGCAGAGTAAGCGTAACTCGCAGGTACATCAGGATACTCGGGTAATAGGATTGGCACGTGTGTCGCGTAGCCGTCGATCAAACGGTCTCCATACATCGAAGCTCCAGCGGTTCACCAATTGCGTCCCGTCGCATCAGCCTCGGAGTTCACCAATGTGAAATACACCGATATCATGGCCGTATCTATGGTGGATCAACCATAGCCCACAACTCTGTCGCCTCTGTCCGACGACCGCACTATCCTATCGGGCGATCGCTCATTTTCTTCGGGTTCCCTCTGTGTGCGCCGATTCGTGGGACGACCTCTGTATGCATGGGATGTATGGGGACCCAACCCCGCAGATCCTCCGCACGGTTCCGTGAATTCCCATGGTTGTAATTAGAATTAAGCAGCCGAACCTAATTACGGTACTCGGGTACGTATACGTACGTGAACGTGTCGAGATGCTCCTGTTATGACAACACCACATAACTCAAACCTCGTGTCTCCCAAAATGAAATAGCTCAAATGTCAGATTCATCGAAAGGGTCCCAAATGTCAGATTCCCTAAAATCCCATACCATAAACTATGCAACCTTCAAAATTTTACGAAGAACTTATAGAATGACGACATAAGTGCACCAAACCCGGAAGTTCGCTGTGAACCCATTAAAATTTATGTCCTCAGCAACGTAGTTCGAAAAGTCTAGTTTCAGCCTCTCATAGTTGTAGTTGGTATACTTGAAGTACTCGGGACATTATTCGCGGTAAAAACTGCGGAGGAATTCCGGGACCATTGAAATGGTTCGCGGACTTTGGTAAAGTACAAAGCGAAAGCTCGAAAATTATTGAATTCCCGATGCATTGAGATTCATTGGACCTGTGACACTGCCATATTTGCCCATACGTGACACTCAGGACACAGGACCATTATGGGCTAGGTCAGGAGATCTGCATCGAGGTACAGATATAATCCAAGGTGAAAATCCGATATACGTCAACGGTCCTTTCTGAGAGTGACGCGCGTCTGCTAAGTCCATTTCAATGGGTGCATTGGCCGCCGGGACGTGGAGCAGCTCATGACGTCCGTTGCAATCATTATCATCATCCGGGCATGCAGACATACCGCAGCGTGCGCCCTGAAGTATGCGGGCTAGGGTGGCACATAGCTGTACATAATATGGGGTAGGAAGAGCTTATGGGGAAGGAGAGAGAGAGAGAGAGAAAGCTCGGACCTGAATGAGAACCTTCGAAGGGGATGGGCCATCGACGCGACAAAGGGGCTGAGTATCTCTCGACGGAGAAACGACGACGACGACGACGCGCGATCCTGCGTTATATTGGCATACCGACGCCGACGCGATATGGGAATACTTTAAGAGCAACTTTATAGTCACCGGCAACGGGCCACGGGGCGAAGATACGGAGAGCAACCCCCGACGTCTCCTGAATTGAGATCGCGGGGACTTCGTGGTCTTCCCTTAATTAGAAAACCGCCCCTTCCTTCATAATTTTCTCGCTCTCGTCACGTGCCCTTCTCCTCTTTGCGCCTCCTTCTCCCTCTCGCATCTCTTCATCCCCCATCCCCTGTCTGCATCTCTCTTTTTCACTTGGCTCTTCCCATCCCCCCATTCTCCTTCTCCCTCTGATCCTGCTCCTTCTACCTCGTTATTATTCGTGGGAGACCGTTGATTGAGTTCTTCCCATTGGCGTCCATCAAGCCTCGACGCTGGAACGACGTGAAACCACGAGGACAATGTCGGTGACTAGGACCATGGGAATTTATCACTTTTACATTCGGGAAAACGATTATGCGAATTCGCGACTCGTTCGATGGACCTGATTCTCTTTTTTTTTTTATCGTTTTTACATTAATCGACCGTTTGATGTCCTGTCTTCTTGTGCTATCGTAGCCATAGCTTTTCCATGAGGTATTTGCTAGAGGTAATGAATTAATACGGCTTTCATAAGTGAGTGAGCCTCTCGTACTTGTGCTGAACAATCAGCGTCAAGATTTTTTCATTAAAGTTCAGCAGGGACGCGTAAATACTGTAAGGATTAAGACGCAATCTAAGAATTCTTTGATGAGGACCAGGACCTTTTTTTTTTTTTTTGTTCGTAGATTAAAATAAAAAATTGATACGAACCTTCGATAAACGTTGAGGTGTAATGTAGGATGTCGAGACATGGAAAACTATAAGACTACAAGCCACTAAAAATCTATAGGAGTTATCTGTAAAAATAAGAATGAACGCATCGACGAGGAGCGTATCTCGATTTTCCCTTGACTCTCAATTTTCCGGCGACGCTTATTCCCGAACGAGAGTTGATCGCTTTGGGTCTTCTTTTTCGGCTGCTGAAAGTTCTCGGTACTTTTGTCGAGGGCAATCCCCCCGACGCAATGGACCATCTCTCGGCCCAACCCCTTTTAGCCATTCACACCATAAACTCATGTTGTTCAAGGACATTAATATTGGCGAATTAGCCTTGAACGACGATCTATGCGACGTGCTCCGGACTCCGGTTCTCCCAAGTGGGAGGAAACCTCCCCAAAGCACAAGCTCACTGACTCGACTTAACCGGAACGTATGGCAGCAGATAAGACACCGCGTCTATTGGATCCCGACGACGACGTCGACAGCAACGACGTCGACGCAACCCCCTACGAGAATTTAGACGGTGACCCCGTGCCTTCCACCCGGAATCCCTCCATTCGCGTGAAATGAAAGTTTTTCGAGTCACCGAGTACAGCTTTTTCCGTCGCCGGTACGTCCGCCGTATCGGCCGTTTCGTTCACGACCTGCCCGTTACTGATAACGTTCTTCCTTAAGAAACAGCGCGCTCAACGAAGCGGCGTTAAATTTGTCTTCGTTTGTTTACACCGGAACGGAAAGATAGCGATATTGGTGGACATTTACCCGTGACATTTATCGACCCTCATCAGTCCTAACTATCGCCCACTTTTTAGACTATAATATTCATTGCGATGAGAGCTTTTCAATGGGACGTAACAAGACGGACATATCTCAACTACGAACCGGTGAAATGATCATTCATCCTGATATCATCTCGGCTAGATGCGACGGACTTCAGGTCAAACGTACCAGAGATCGAGATGAGAATGTCAAGGAGGAAGAGGAAATGAGATCGGAAAGAATCTCCTCGCTCGTATTGATTGCTCTCAAACGGCACTGGACTTCATTATTCAAATTCGAAATAGCGCTGTATGGCGCACGAAGAAATGCGAACGGGAAGAGAATGCCTCGGTGATATTCCAGGTTGTGCGGTTGATGCGAGAGAGCCTTGATGGCGATGGTGAAAAGGCCAAGGGTCGCATTCACATGGAAACGGGGAGAGGGAGGGAGGCTCGGAGAGGGTGGAAAGCTCGCGAAGACGACCCCGATCGTGTTGGTGGTGGTGGCGGCCTCCAGCGCCTTATTGTTCGCAGAAGAACGCGAGCGTGCTGGTGGAATACTCGGACGGGCGTACCGGGGGTTGATCCCTTTAAGGAGAACTCAATTGTCGGACTAATTGCAGTTACTCCCTTCCGCGTCTTCCGTACCTCGGGAGATCCACGTTCCATCCTCTCGCCATCGCTCACTCGCCCCTTTATCGCCAATCAATCTTTTATCTCGCTCACACTCCCCGGGCCCGCAGCTTTTCACCAGCCCCAGTCAATGACTCCTCTCCACTTCTCCCACACGATCCTTCCTCACGACTTCGTGCTTTCACTTGTTTAGAGCCAGTCGAGTGCTGTCTCGAAGTTACTTCGACTTCGTCTATTTACACCCCACGTTGACCAACCATTGTTACACCTTTCGATTCTTCGGCGGATTTAACGGGTCGGCATTTCCGTCCGGAACTCGGGACTTTGATAAACGCTGACTTTCAGCGTTGATTGAAGCTTCGATCGAAAGAGGACTGTTTTTTTTTATATATATATATATATATATGTGTCTTTTGGAATATGATATTACGATTTTATGTTGGAATATTGATTTGAAATTTTGACGGCACGTTGCAAATATATTTAGGATTTTTTGACTCGATGAAAAATGTGAATTTGGCATTACGATAAAAATGATGAGATTTGTTTAAGGGAAATTACAATTTTTTTTTTATTGTTTCAAAACTTCGCCATTTCGTCACTTTGATATTCTTCCGAAGTCGTAGTTTACGGCACGAAGAATAGTAGTTCAACAGCGTTTACGTGTTTTCGTTGTTGTTGCTGTTGTTTCGGGCGCTCTAGCGGCCGCAATCACTGCAGCAGTGAAGCAATTTGTTTTTTAAGAGCCTCGAGGGATGGCCCATAAATCGCTTGCATTTAATTACTTTTGTGCAAACAAATTCTTTTACATAGTTCATTTATGAATGAATACATCCGTCAGCCTCAAAAACTTTCGACGGAATAATTCATTTCTTTTTAAAGCCCCGAGAATGACCTAATCGCAGAGCGTTCACACTGAAGTACCCTCTCAATTTCCAAACCCCCATTTTTTTTTTTTTTTTTTTTCAATCGTCCAATGAATATCATAAAAATATACAATTTTAAAACCCTAGAAAAATTCCTAGAGAATGCGAGTGAAGTCCCAGAATGCAACTGGAAAATTCATCGAGTCGCCACTAAAAGTTCGGCCTGAAAATCCCTGTATAATATGTGTGGAGGATTGCTGGCTAGAGGAAGATAGATGCCTCTGATATAACCCACACTTCATTTGCAGTTGCCTCGGCATTCGACGACTTATGGAGCCCTCTAATAGTGGCTTAGAACCGGAAGTCCACTCACGTGCAATCCTCCTTCCGGTCCGTGCCTCTTGTGTGTCCTGGTGGTGCGGCTGCCTGGCCACAGTAGCCGCGTGTGCGTCCTTCACCCTCGAGCCGCTGGAAAGCTCCAACGAGCAACGACGACGAGGACGAGGACGGCAGTCCAGCAGCCGAGCTCCGCATCGCTATAGGTGGTTCCCTATTTTACTCCCTCGTTCCCAGCAGGCCACGGTAAATCAACCTTAAACCGCGCACTACCCGCGACTTACAATCGAACGTACTTAGCGAGGATTGCCGGGTTGAGCGGTGAACTCTTTTCAAGGTCTCTCCTCTCATCTGTGGCAACTGAAACCGCACATTGTGTGTGTCGGTGTGACGGATCGGACGAGACGAGAATGGAATATATACTACAGTAGATTATCCTTCTTCCTACGGCCACATATATATATATATATATATATATATATATACGTAATATGCTTTTTTCCTCTCACAGATCATAAAGTTCGCTCCCCTTGACAGAAAAAGGAGAAGTGCCTGAAATCATTCTTTCTATTGCTCTCTCTCCTTTTCATTCTCCATCTACCGTGGACATTCTCAGCCGTCGGTCCGGAACTTGGAGCGATTTAGTTGCAGAGAGTGAAAGCCTCGAATGGAAAGACGTGGAAGTGGCCTCAAGTAGGTCGAGTTGCGGGTGTGCAAGACGCACTTTTTTTTTATTTGAGTTTCTTTTTTTTTTTTTTCGCCGAAACGTCTTAACCCTTGGCCTCTTTGCCTTTTTCCCTTTTAGTCCTATATCCGTCTCCGCGATCACGTGCCATATCGGCGCGAAGCGCACTTTGTGAAATATCACGATGGATCGGCGCGACCCTCTCTACCAGAATCGCGAGACGATTCGAGCCTCGAGGAGCCAGTTAGGTTTCATCCAACCCCATCAGCCACCCACGCACTCGGAATCTCCTCGCTCACTTTCCTTCGCAGCCGACACAAAGTTATTGGTCGTTAAATAAAATATTATCGTTCGGTGACGATTTATATTACGTCATTCACCGGATTTCGCCGAGAAGCCATTTCTTCGTCTCCTCGCCATATCTGGAGCGGACTTCCCTACGATTCTCCCACTCTATTACGTGAATTCGAGGACAATTCTTTATACCGCTTGCCAATATTACGAACGACTTTGTAACTGGCCACTTGGGAAGATCGTAGAAAGATCAAGATTAACATCAAAGATTATAATGACGACGAGTAACTGCCAGAATTATTAGCCATTAGCTTGAAAAAATCGTAGGTTAATTTTCAAATAAATTAATATCACCCTTCGAAGCTTATCGAGAATTGTCACTAACCCGCTGCTAATCATTCAGTGACTCGCTGACGATGAATCGGTTCGATTCGTCGAAAATCGTCGGCTTATCGTCAATTAATTGTCACACGTGCTTGTGGACCCAAGCTTTTGTGGACTCGACGTGAACGTGATGCTCGGTCAGGAGACTCGAACCAACTCTGCGGAATGAAGAATTTTCGAGTGCGGCCACTATATAGCTTCACCAGCGCCACAACTGGCACAAAATGGTGGTCTTGCCCGTTAGCACAGCACGGCCAGTAATGAATCGAACTATAACTATTATAATGACGACGAGTAACTGCCAGAATTATTAGCCATTAGCTTGACAAAATCGTAGGTTAATTTTCAAATAAATTAATATCACCCTTCGAAGCTTATCGAGAATTGTCACTAACCCGCTGCTAATCATTCAGTGACTCGCTGACGAATGAATCGGTTCGATTCGTCGAAAATCGTCGGCTTATCGTCAATTAATTGTCACACGTGCTTGTGGACCGAAGCTTTTGTGGACTCGACGTGAACGTGATGCTCGGTCAGGATACTCGAACCAACTCTGCGGAATGAAGAATTTTCGAGTGCGGCCACTATATAGCTTCACCAGCGCCACAACTGGCACAAAATGGTGGTCTTGCCCGTTAGCACAGCACGGCCAGTAATGAATCGAACTAATTTCGGCCAACAGCTATACAATGCTGTAGTTATCCTAGTATATATGTGTCTGTGTGTGTGTGTGTGGGAGGCTAATATATATATATATATATATATATACTATATAATAATGGGTACTGCGGTGCTTTTATAGGAGAAGCTTCAAGCTCAAGTACATGGTACACATTCTAATTGCAACATTGGAGATTTCAAAAATGTATTGACGTTGGCATCTTCGTTTGAAAAAAGAGACAAAGATAACGAAAAAATGCCACTTTTCGCAAATCGTGAAATTTTTTTCGTTGCACGACGCAACTACGAAAACCCTCTATGGTTTCCTGTTCGATGAAAAATTGATAATCGATATTAAACAATTTCAATTCCACTGTTTCCTCACCCGTTACAAATAATCTTCAGCTGGCGTGGCCTGCACTCGACAATGCTGAGGCTGAAAGGCGTTAAAATGAAAATATGAAAGTCCAGAAGAGCGATGATAATAGTACAATTGAGGCCAGAAACAAACGGGGAAAAAAAAATAAACGAAAATAAAGAGTCCTCAGCTGCCGACGTCGAAGGGAAACGGGGCTGCCCATAAATTTGGCAAACGCGATGAATAATGATAAGGGCGCAGGGACTCTGCCATTCCAATGCTGGGCCATATCCGTGAGTGCTGTTGTTGCCCTGTGCATAAACGCATGAGCGAGCGGCACGCATGTTCCGAGCAGACACGAATCCAAACGCGGCTGGGCTAGACTATATTTATCGTGGTCATTACTCGAAGCTCGTCCGGTTGAAAGTACTGCAGTTACAGCTGTAGTATAAATGCTGACGATAAATAAATAAATAAATAAATAAATAGAACAATGAGATAATTTTTTTAACACTTTTTGCCACTTTTTTTCGCAACCACCACAAATAATTTAACCAAATCTCGAAAATCAATACCGAAATATGAATATTATGAATATTCAAAACTCCCGACTGACAAAAAAGTAGTTTAATTAATTTAGAAAACAAAAAATAGGTAAGTGAAAATGCTCGACTTTATCCGAAACGAATTATTTCACTATTTGTCAATTAGCCACTTTTTTTTTTTTTTTTGCTATCGGTTCGATTCCTCTTTGCATTCGGAAGTTTAAATATTCTTTTTAAATCATTTTAATACGCGTATTTAATGGAGGCGTAAAGCCCAAGCGCAAATGCCGTCGTGAAGACGCAGCGGCTCTGAATTTACCGTCGAGCTAAAATCTTGCGAATTATTTGTGAACTGCGCGACGGTATTCGCGGTTAAGATATTCGGATAAGGGCGTTATGTGGCTTTATCGCTCCTCCCTATCGCCCCGCTATCATACCATGCCCCCCCCCCCCCCCCTCTTCCGGCTATGTACCCAGTCTCAAGATGGATAGTTTTCATCGTCCGGATCCATAAATCCAAGCCCGCAAATCCCTCTCCACGCGATAAGGAACGAAGAAAGAAGCTTGTCTGCTATGAAGTGAGGAAAGCGACGGAGAAATGGAAACAGGAAGGCGAAAAAAGGGATTCGGAATTTTTCGGGTATACATAAAAGCACGTATCGTCGTTTCGTGAAGGATATTAAGGGTACACAAGTATGTACACCGCTCGATAAAATCGTGAATCGTGAAGATTAATTTTCCAAGAAAAAAGTAAATGTTATTTTACCTTTAAATTTATTTGTCCCGTTTTTATTTATGGGGAGATTGAAGCATTAAAATGCATGTACATATGTTTATAAGAAAATCGTTGAATTATTCTGAATATTAATTTAGGAAAGCATTTTAAGAGGCTGAAGAAAAAAAGAAATGTCATTTTACCCTTTAATTTATTTGTTCTGTTTTTATTTATGGGGAGATTGAAGCATTATAATGCATGTACAGATGTTTATGAGAAAAACGTTGAATTATTCTGAATATTAATTGAGGAAGCCATTTTAAGAGGCTGAAGAACATTGGAGAATTACGAAGTAGATGTAAAGATTAACGTAATGGGACCATGAAGAGACTAGAACAAAGCAAAGGCAGATAATTAAGCACTGTGAGGGTAATGATACCAGCGTTGTAAAAGCATTACGATCACTAGGTAATAACAACATCGTCCTGGTGAATAATTACGGGACGAATGAGGTCGTGACGATGATTACGATCCTATAAAGGAATTCAGACACAGAAATGACACAGGGTATTTGGATGTGTTAACCCAAACTTGTCCTGACTGAAGAATCTCAAATGTCTTCATCTCGGATGCAACTTTATTCATTTTCACATATTTTCAATTGTTTTCTTTTTTTCCAAACATATTTTCATAATTAAGAGTCGCGATAAAATGTGGAAATCGGTATTTGGGTCAATAGAATCGTATGGTTTTTTTTTTTAATCCATGGAGAACTAATTTTTCCATATGAAATCGTGCGAAGGACCAATTTTTAAAAAGTGTCGCGACCTCCTGTGGAAATTTGAATAAAATTGAATCGAATAAAACGTCGAAATCGGTATTTGGGTCAGTAGAATCGTATGTTTTATTTATTTCATTATTTTTATTTATGGAGAACGAGTTTTTCCATATGGAATCATGCGAAGGACCAATTTTTAAAAACGTGTCGCGACGTCCTGTGGAAATTTGAATAAAATTTCCGAGGGTCACCGTAAAGCTTATATTTGTAGATTCAAACTGAGCCGTATATTAGGTAAAGTGGAGAATCCACTATAGTATTACGTAACGGCACTTTATTGGATCGTATAAATTTAGTTTCGCCAGCTGCAGGGATCGTAGACGGGATCGTATAAGGTATAGGGAAAACATAAACCCATATCGAGTGTGCTTGTGGAAAATAGTGCGTTCCTTTTTCAATTCCGGTGCCGTTGTAAACCTCGTTAATGTCGATCCCCGTACGGCGGGATCGGCCAGACGGACAAATCCCAGTTCGGTCCAGTTTTCTCCCTTCATTTCGCGGGGTGAGTGCGATAAAGACGCCGTAGAAATGTGGACTAACGACCTCCCGGGCAAGCCCGGACCACGGGCTCGGCCCGGAATTGGATGCTTGCCAACGACGGCACTGCGGATGTCGATGGTGACAGGGTGGTGGGGAGCTTAAGCTTCCGCAGCATGCCCCAAGTCACCGTACAGTCCTACAGACTACCCTTCAAATTCTATCTAGGAAAAAAAAAAAAAATTATTTTCAAAAATAAACCATTTTTACCCTACAATAATGCAAATTACGAGAATTTATCTAATTATTCTAGCGACTGTTCGAAACATTTTGTGCTCGCTATGAATTTAGTGAGTTTAATTTAATTTTATCTTGAAATAAAATTTCTTAAAAAAGCTCACACTGTTAACGATGCCGATAATAATGACCTGTTCACTTTCTATACTCAAAATATTCCCTGGATTTCACCAGAGCCTTCGGAGCCCTGCTCCAAAAAATTCTTCAACATTTTCAACAATAATAAACATTTCGTTACTCGCGGAACAGTGGAAATTGATAGAAAATGTGCTAAGGGATTGGAGTAAATTATCTGTCAGGCCCAATCGCTTTTCCGTCCAGAAGTAAAGTAAACATAAAGAGTTCCACTTCTTTCGTTTTATTTTTCTCCTGCCTGCCTCGCTCCCATGGGCTTTTCATTTTGCAGGTGGAAGCGGAAAAAGAAACTCGAACGAGAGACCGAGAGAGAGAGAGCGAGAGGGGGGGGGGGGGGGGGGAACAAATTGCTAAGCAATAAACTTCAGCATCCTATGTTGCCCGGTTCCGGTAACACTAACATCCGGTGGAGGCGTTCCTGCTACGGTCTCTCCAACGATTTCCTACCTTACTATTTGTTGCCATGCAGTCTCCAGCACCAAATGCAACTTACGACGAAGCCTCAGGGTTACTGGCGAAGACTTTGCAGCCCAGTGTAGCGTTATTACACAAAACCGATGCTGCGCACATCGATTTTTCAAAATCACACTCGCGACAGTACGTTAATCGGAAATGTGAATTATTTTACCTTAAAAATCAACTCTCACAAAGTAACTGCTTTTTACACGAAAGCCGGGGAATTTTTTTATGAATCGTTGTAATATAAAAGGAACATGTCTGAATTTTAGAGTGCAGCGTTTTAGAGTGAGCCTTTTTTATGGCAGCTCACTAAGATCGTCAACTTCACCGTGACGGTTTTATAACGGAGTCAGCACCGACTCAATTCACCTCATGTGCGTCCGCGTTTTTCAAGCCCCGAGACTCACGAAGAACCGGGGCAAAATGAACGAGAATGAAGTTAAAAGTAGGAGAGAGAGAGAAGATAAGTTCTCTCGCTGGCCTTCGCAAAACTTGACTGAACTGCCGTGCTATTATCGGTGATCCTCTCCACCGCCTCACTTTGCAAACTTCCGGTAGCACGCGGAGAGCTTCCCCCGCTATCGATCATCGAATGTTCGGATCCGGAAGTTGGCCGAGCTGCCGAGAGGCTAATGAATAGAAGCCAAAACAAGTGAAATGAACCTTGAGAAAGGTGAGATTCGTTCGGCCTTCAAGACACGGCCTTTTCAAAGTGACCCTTGACAAAAAAATGCTTCGAGGTCAACCCAACAGGTGAAAAGTTGGAACTCAATGATTTTTTGGACTCTGGCGGATATTGGCAGATTTATTCGCCAAAATAATGCCACGATAGCAATGGACGTGGCGTGCAGATGGTGTTTTCTCATGAACGCGCCACTCCGAAAGACGCTATCTCGCGGAGAGCAGGCGTTCTGCCAACAATAAGGAATCTTTTACACTCGAGGCGTATGTGGGTCCGGAGAACACCGCTCCAAGGATTGTCCTTCCGGTTTGACTCTCTCTGGAGTATGAAGAAATCCTACCATCCAAGACACGGCCTTTTCAAAGTGACCCTTGACAAAAAAATGCTTCGAGGTCAACCCAACAGGTATGTCACCTGTGAAAAGTTGGAACTCAATGATTTTTTGGACTCTGTCGGATATTGGCAGATTTATTCGCCGAAATAACGCCACGATAGCAATGGACGTGGCGTGCAGATGGTGTTCTCTCATGAACGCGCCACTCCGGAAGACGCTATCTCGCGGAGAGCAGGCGTTCTGCCAACAATAACGAATCTTTTACACTCGAGGCGTATGTGGGTCCGGAGAACACCGCTCCAAGGATTGTCCTTCCGGTTTGACTCTCTCTGGAGTATGAAGAAATTCTACCATCCAAGACACGGCCTTTTCAAAGTGACCCTTGGCAAAAAAATGCTTCGAGGTCAACCCAACAGGTATGTCACCTGTGAAAAGTTGGAATTCAATGATTTTTTGGACTTTGGCGGATATTGGCAGATTTATTCGCCGAAATAACGCCACGATAGCAATGGACGTGGCGTGCAGATGGTGTTTTCTCATGAACGCGCCACTCCGGAAGACGCTATCTCGCGGAGAGCAGGCGTTCTGCCAACAATAACGAATCTTTTACACTCGAGACGTATAATCCTATCGGGTGTTAACGGTGAAGCGAGAGACGCGCCGCCACATTTATCCAGCACAGCGGCGGGGTTAGCCGTCTGGCCCGGTTCATGCTCTCGCTTTTCACTCGGGGCCGCTTCTCTCAGTTGCTTCTCGTGGCACCGCTGCCGCGGAGTTACGTATTGCGTGAAGCACGACCGGGAAACCTGGAGGCACCGAGTTTTGTTACGGTTGCTCTACCATTAAGGCACAGAGCAGTTTCGTTCAGTCCTGTGGAAACGCGATACGCTCGCGGTAGTTCTCCTCCTCCTTCTCCTCGTCCTCGTGGCTTGCACCACCACAACCATGACTACTGTACGCCTTTCCATCCGACAGTGAAAGCAGGACGCTACGGATGATGTATATTCTTCTGGCCCCGGCTGGAAAACGACAAAGATGATGTAGAGCTTGGCAAAAGAAGAGGAACCTGGTGGACGCGATATTTTCGTCACAGAATATTTTATTTACGCTCCGAGGATTATCTTAACTTATTCTACCGACTTTTTGTGTTATTTAGAAAAGTCACTCGGAATCTGGCGTTCCACTGATAACATTAATTGCACGTGGCATTCATATTTTCCTCGCGCTTCAACGAAAATTTCGTTTTCTTCGAAATCTCACTGATCGATTTTTTTTTTAAATATCTTAATTCACGTCCCTATGAGATAGGATATTTTATGGATTTTTGTCGTTGTAATTAACTCACTCATCGATTTAATTTTTTTAAGTATCTCAATTCACGTCCCTATGATACAGGATATTTTATGGATTTTTTTTTTGTAATTAATTATGAGATAATTGCAAATTATTCTCTCATAAGCCAGGCTCCTGGTCGCATTCCAGTTTGATTTTTCTTGGCGTTGATGAGAGAGAGAGGCGATATTCAAGTAGATAAGAATCGTTATGGTCAGACACGAAGGTTTGTCACATAATCTTTTGGATGAGATTAAATCACGCTCGAAAAGAATTATCCATACGTTGAGAAATCGGGATCGAAACTGGTCTGATCGTGTGACCAGCACGTCTCGGTTCTTTTACTCGGTCTCTCGTCGAAGCCGAGGCTCGTTCCAGAGTCCCTCAGGTGAAAAATTGGAAATCGTGCTGGCGAGAGGAAGAGCGAGCGAGGAAACGCCACGACGGTGGCGAACTGCGAGGAGCAAACGCCGTGGCTAAGTGGCTTCGATCGTCTCGAACCACGAACGAGAGAGTCAGCGAGCTTTCGTGCTTCCCGGATCGCTGTACTTACATCGTTTTTCTTTGCTTTTCATCTCGGCTCATCCTCTCGTTCTCTTTCTCGCTTTCTCGCCGCTGCTATTTCCTTGCGTCTTTTCTCCGCACTTTCGACAACTTTTGTGGCACGATTATCGAACGGCTTTGCGTGCCTTTCTCTACTCAATCAGATGCCTCCGACGTTTTTTTTTTTATCCTCGGATCCAATGCCCTCCGAGCTTTCTATTAAAATATAATCTACCCATCGAATCGGTCGATGTTAAAATAAAATATTGTCATAAAGTACTGCAAAAAAAAATTATTGAACATTTTTTTTTCATGTATTATGTTAAAAAAATGTTTCTTTTGTCTTTTGCAATTTTTTATAAGAAACTTGAATTCGTTAAAATCGCTTTTATACATTTTTTTATTCACTCAAATGGCTTTCGCCAAATTTTATCAGTGCTTTTGGCTTTTCTTCGTAATTCTTTGTTCGTTCGTATCCATTTTCCATTAGAACGAATCTAGTTAACAAAAAAGAAAAACCGTTGGGAAAAAATGTTTCAGAAGAAAGTGCAGGGTTGATATCGCAGGTCGCATCGCGATTAGCATTCTTATCTCATTCAGATTAGACTACAAGTTGTAATGTATACGGTGCGAGCTTGCGACCGTCACGGGTGTTGTCTTCGTCGAGTAATCTTGTGTGTGAGCCACCCCATCACCGAGACTTTCCAGGGGATGAGGTTTCTACCGGAGTTTAAATGTTCCACATTCTCACCCCGCCGGAGAATACGAGTGGGAAAGGGGACCGAGGCGTTAATTCATTGTAAATTTATACAATTAACTTGGGGTAGTTGGAGAGAGTACCGTTCGATACTTCCCACGACGTACACTCCGATGCTTCGCGCTTTTGGCTCATTCCCTTCTCCGCCCCCCTGTAATATAACACTTTCCAGCCTATTTCCACCCTCGGACATAAATTTGGCGATATTTCGATATACGAAATTTCAACTAATTTTGGTACACAAAAAAAAATGATTTTTTTTTTTTTTACATTTTTAGGCAACATTTTTTTTAGTATGAATTCAATAATGAAAAGTAGATTATTCATATTGTCAGAATGGGGCATACCGAAAAAAGTGGAAAAAAGAAATATCGAGCATGGGAAATATCCAGAAAAATCTTAACGGAAAATAAAAAATAAAAAAGTAATTTAAATATTGGTAGAAAATTCCCCGACAATGCTGTATGGGAGATTGCCCATTGTATGGGGTTGCAGCGGAACAGAAAATCCATATACAACGTTCCGCGAAGGTTTAATACGTCCCCGCGTAAATTCTCGAGTGTACAATTGAACAATAGCCGGGTCAGTTGCCCGAAAGTTGTTTGCATCACTCATCGGCCCTATACCACAATACGATAACCTACTTCAGCCTATTTCCACCTCTCGGGTCATAAACTTAGCGATATTTTTGCAAGTAAATTTCTAATTATTTTTGGCATAGAAAAAAAAAACAATTATTTTATTCATTTGAGCTAGCAAACATTTCAGAAGAATTTTAAAAAAATAATAACAACAATTTCCTTAATTTTCTAAAAATCAACGAAGAAAATGGCGAACATGAAAATTTTTTTTCCATAAAAAAACGCCATAAAAAAATCCAAATATTGTGAGAATCGAGTACAACAATACTTTTCGGGGGTTTCCCTTTTACGGGAGGTTCCAAAACAACGGAAAGTCCACGTAGAACGTTTCGCCAAGGTTTAATATGTCCCCGCATGAATTCTCGAGTGTGCAGTTGGACAATAGGTGCGGGACAGTTGCCCGAAAGTAGTTTCTGACGGACGGTGGTGTCATCGTATAGTAGCCGCGGTCCGGTTTTCACTGCAAACACCAGCAACCCAGTGACCTCTCGGTCGGCCCGGCATTCCGGTCAGGAGAAATATGGCGGGAAAGCGAAAGACCGAGGGAAGGAAGGCAGAAGCACTCGGAAGCTTGCAAGCTCGGGCGGCGGCGGCGGCGAGAGGGACAGAGATAGATGTACGGACAGACATAACTTCTGGCTTCCCCCGCAGGTTAAATTGCATCAGCGGATTAGAGGAGTTTAGCTGGGGGTATGAACGCTACCGCGTTTTGTGGAGTCACCGTATGCTCCGGCAGCGTTATAGTCGCGCTGGAAGTCCATTGGTCTGTTCGGAATGCCTGGAAAGCTCGGTACGAACTTCACGGTACATAGAACCGATTGGGGGAGGGAAGTCTCGAGGGAATGAAGACTTTCGGGTGAGCGCCACCATCTACTAGGTAATTCAAATATCGACATCGAGCATTCCATGCCAAGTCGACCCGACCCTCATTTTCACCTTCATTTTATTACCTAAAATGTACCATGATGTGTCAAATTCAACAACGTATAGTATTTTTGAAAACTTTAGGGATTTCTGTTCTTGACCAAATTATTGTGTGGAAATTAAAGGCATACACTTTTTTTTTTTTTTTTCCCTTTCAAATTTGAGAAAATATTTTTATATCCCTTTACCATGAAATTACATGTACACTGGAGAATAAAATAACAAATGTCCTTCGGTGCTCGTGTTTTTTGTTTTTTGCCTTCGAGATTTATAGTAGTTGAAGAGTTATTTAAAAAAAAATGATAGGATCTGGTAATTCAAGGTGAAAAATTAATATATAAGCTTCTAATCAGATCGACTTAGAACGGAATAGCTTATATATATATATTTCACAGCAGATCGAGGGGATTTATGGTGCAGAAGAATCCCAACGCGGTTGAGTATGGCTCCAGTTGGCATTTCTACACCCA
The DNA here is from genome assembly GCA_947507545.1 of Clistopyga incitator. Classification (NCBI taxonomy): domain Eukaryota; kingdom Metazoa; phylum Arthropoda; class Insecta; order Hymenoptera; family Ichneumonidae; genus Clistopyga; species Clistopyga incitator. The sequence goes on along the minus strand of OX382171.1, from coordinate 1,429,852 downwards.
CATTCCCCGGTTCTGTGATACTTGGCCGTCCTTCTATTGCTCCTCCGATGACGAGCTTTTCCGTTTCTTCCATTTTTGCCTCCCAGCGATAGAATGCAATAACATACGGAAATATAAAGATGGTTTGCGTCGCATTATATCCCACGTGAATGCTTTTTGAACAATGCGTGGAACGTTGAAAACGTAAAACGATAACGTTCGGTGGTTATGTTATTGGAAAGATGCTTGAAATGTTATCGATTTCGAACGGAGGTACGTCGGCGAATGGTAGAGTTTTTTTTTTTAAATAAAAGTATATTCATTCATCCGTAATATAGCAAGTGATACAAGGTGATACAAACACCCGGAGGACGTGTGCAATAATTTATATTGACGGATAACAGAATCCGATATCGTTCATAATTTTTATCACGAGTGAATTGTTCTTTTCCAGGCTAATTTGAAATTCCATGTCGTTCTCATCGATATGATATCATAATTATTCATAACGTCCCGTGTAAAAATAATTATGTCAAATTGGGGGCACAAATCGACATATTTCAAAAACTCGCAGCCATTTTTCAGACGCGTTGAGATGAAAAATCTGAGAAAAGCTCAAAACAATCTTATACAGTGACAACAACTAAAGTTGTAAGTCTAGTATGTATAACTTGATGATAGTCGTGCACTTCAAGGCGGATCGAGGTCTCGGCTGTTCTGGACAAGGTCGGGAGTCGCATTCGTCGAGCTTTCAAGCTCTTGAGTTATGGAGAGAAAGCTCTGCCGGTGTTGAACTAACTGCCCGATGAAACGCTCACGCCTAAGTAATCCAGATTAATGATAGCCAGCTCTCCGCGTGTCCGACTATCCGTTCAATCTCGATTGGGAAACTCGGCCTCTCAGCGTGTACAGATTATACAGCTATAGTTTCGGAGAGACCAAAATGCATATATCTCCTCTCATTACGTTCCATACGGAATTACAGGCAAGCCATAGCCAAAATTTGCATCCTCGACGCGGGGTTCAACGATTTCACGGACCCTGGAAAATTACGTGAAATTAAAAACTCATTCTCATATCAAAAAAATAATGGGAATATTTCGAGCAATCCACTTTCTGGGCAACGGGTACGAGGGATCCAAAATCAAAAAGGGATCAAAAAATGAAAAAATGACAGATCCAATTTTTCAAGCTCACGAAACGCAAAAGTTCATCTTTCAAATGCACGTTAATTTTTAAATGGAAATACTTTAGTCACGTACCAGTCGATGGATAAAAAGTTAACTGAATCTGTCGAAATCCACACCGCACATATTTTTTGACCAAAGGCCACGTACGGTCATACCATACGCTGTGAAAAATCCGGTATGTAATTTATTTTACCGTGTAGCCCAATTTTGGTTTGTGCATTTTTCAGGACATTCAATGCCAATGGATGACACGAAGAACTTTGATGTTCATACGTGATAACGTTGCTCATTTACATCATTTAAAGGGTGTAAATGCTCAAATTCATCTCAACACTGCATTAATTTTATGGTGTGGTGAAAAACGATGACACGAACGAAGAAATCAATCGATCGACTTCGATGATACTTGTACGCAGAGACGCGCAGTTCGCTCATCATTTTTCTTCATCTAATATCTTCGTCACCCTTTCATCCTTTAGAGGGTTTAAATGCTCAAATTCATTTCAACACTGCATTATTTTTATGGTGTATTGAATAACGATGGCATGAACGAACCAATCAATCGATCGACTTCGCTGATCCTTGTAGACGCGCAGTTCGCTCATCATTTTTCTTGATCTAATATCTTCGTCTGTCTATACCTGTGGGCACGTGGTTTGCCCAAAAGGATATCGGGAGATGGAAAGGCTACGGATCCTCGTGTCTGGGGATATAAATTCGGGATAGCCGTGCATCGTCGGTACACCAGCGATTCTCGAAGAAGGTCCCAGCGTTTTTGGACCAAGGCCAACGCTTTCAACTTGGTTCTTCTGGCAATCTCTACCATCCTCCTCCTCCTCCTTCCCTCGTAACGTTCTCCAGCAGCAGGATATCCAGAAGCGAGCGTTTTTCCTCGTTATCTTTCGTTCCCCATGGTTTTCTTACTCTCGCAACTAGAGCTGGTTGGTATTTGAAAGGAAACCGCGGAGAAAGAATGGAAGATGGGAAGCGAGAAAAAAAAAAAGGAAGACCCGCGACGGTGGAATCCTCACGAGGGAATCGTCGGCTTATAACCTCGGATGAAAGCGCATATCCAAGTGCATACCCGCTATTTTTATCTTTATTACCATGAAACGCGACTTTCCCTTCACTCCTTGGATATCCAATTTATCCGCGTGTGCTTCGACTATTTTTGCGCGAGATGCCCTAAGTCCCGCTTCACACTTCCCAGTCTCTTCTGATAATTTTATTTTTCTTCCTCGTTTCTTCCTTTAAATTCATAAAATCGGTTGCATATGCATTTTTGTGATTTCGACGACTATTTAGAAAATTTAGAATATTGAAATTCAGAAAATTCCGATAATTTCACTGCCTATAAAAAATTTTAGTCCGAGTAAAAAAAAAAATGGAATAAAAATTCTGTGGAGAATCTGCCAAATGGATTTAGCAGTTTCAACATTTTTAACAATTTACATCGATCATATGGAACATTGTCATTCACACCTTGAATTCTTATTTATTTGATTTAGAACATTCCAATAATTTCACTGCCTATAAAAAAAATTTTAGTCCGAGTAAAAAAAAATGGAATAAAAATTCTGTGGAGAATCTGCCAAATGGATTTAGCAGTTTCAACATTTTTAACAATTTACATCGATCATTTGGAACATTGTCATTCACACCTTGAATTCTTATTAATTTAATTTAGAACATTCCAATAATTTCACTGCTTATTAAATAAATTTTAGTCCGAGTGAAAAAAAAAATGAAATAAAAATTCTGTGGAGACTCTCACAAATGGACTTTGCAGTGATCACACAAAGTTTGACCGTTCCCTGAATAATTTAACGAGGCGACAGACATTTAGATTTTCAACAATGTTGGAAATGACTCTTCGATTGCTCCTTAAGAATGAGGAATGCGAAATTAATTTATTTTAATATCACGCGAAGAAAGTTACAAGAACCCTGTCGTAGTGCCTGCCGCACACAATTCTCACAATCGTATCACGAAGATCGCCAGTTGCAGTTCTCACAGCAGAGAAGTTGAAAATAATCGAGCAGTGCTCTGCGGTCTGCTGAGACCTTAGCGAGGCTGATCCCTTCCCTGATGCAGTTCCATGCACTTCTACATTCTCTATCCATCCTCACTTCGCTCCTGCACATACTAAGACCCACGTGGGTAGGTCACTCTTTAAAAATTTCCTCACACGAATATATTCCCCGCGGAAAGATACGAAGGTTCAAAAGGTCCCGAGGGACCCTTCTCAATTTCTTTCCCCCCTTTTTATTCCACAGTACGTGAACTCAACACGAAATAACGCAACGAAATATAGAGGGAATAAAATTTTTCAAAATTCGCGAAAACGTCATGTAAAATTATGTGCTCAGATAAATCAACGTATATTTATTCATGGATTTAAAACAGTTCAACAGAGAATTTTCGTTATTTATCACCTGGCCCCAAAGAGGAGAAATAAAAACTAACGATTTTTACACCTTTTTGGAAAACTGCAATTCATTCACCGCTTTTTTTTTTGGCTTTCAAGCTCATCGTAAAATCATAAAATTGAGCAACTTTTTTTCAGTAAATATCTTTTAGCTCTGAGTAGAATAAATCCAACGAAGATATTAATTTTTTTTAAAGTCAATTTTAAATTAATCTTCAAATATTTCTGAAAAATTACTCAATCGAATCATTGAATTTTCGTTCCTGTTTTCTTTATGACCTAAGAAAAAAACGAGAACAAAAGCATGAATAACGATTGTAAGACCTTATTGGAAAAATCGCCCTCATCCAACAGTCACTGTTTTTTTTTTTTTGAGGCTATTGTGTCCGGGTTTTTCGTGACTGTCGTGACATCGTCGTCCCTGGTCACCGCCCGCCAAATTCCCAAACTCGCGCCATCTCTTTTCCCGTCATTCTCGCATTTTTTTTTTTTCTTTCTCTATCGTCCTGTCTTCTTCTCCGGCGAGCCGAGACAAATATTTTTAATATCACGCTGCTGCTGCTTGCAAAACGAGCGGCACTCGACCATCGTCCCTGGCGGCAGCCACTGGGCGCTCTGTTATATATATATATATGGGGCATTCCATACCAACTCAACCAGAGTCCGACCTCTGACCTCTCAAATTTCATCCCCGATTCTTAATATTATTGTCCCATCTTCAAGAATCAACGACAATAATTACTAGACATTTTTTTGTCAAATAATTTGCATACTTATGAATATTGATCATAAACATATCTTTATAAAATTTTTTTAAAAATCATTAAATAAAACGAAAACCGTTTGTAAAAAATTAGAGAAAATTCTCCAAATTTCTTGAGGCATGACAATTTTTGCTGATTTTTTAATTTACAGCCTTTTGTTGAAATTAATCAGCAGTGTATAAATTGTTGAAAAAAATGGAATAAAAGTTGTGCATTGCTTTTTTAGAGGTGGAAGAATAATATTAAAAATGGAGGATGAAATCAGAAGGAAACCGAGGTCGATTTGGTGCGGGGTGGACCATATACGTAGGTATATCTCTTCGGCGCTGTATCCCCGGTCTGCTCACAGACGCCAAGCTGCCATAGAGTTTGAATAAAAGCCGTGGCGGCACGACGGGCTTGTGCTAACCGGCCTCCGCAGCCTCTGTAGAATTTTATAGCCGCCCGTATGTTCCCGCGAGTCAAAGCTCCGTGAGGTAAAGCGGCAGCGGTACACGTGATAGCGGTGTACTTATTCGCTATAGTTAAGTTGCACCGTGCAGCACCACCTGCAGTTCCAGAATCCCGGAAACATTGTACATTCCAAAGCGAGAGCATATGGCTCGCCGTACGTTCCTCGCCTCGCATGCCAGTGAAATTATTATTTTTGCCGCTGTCTAGGTGAAAGCCCTCGCTACCATAACTCGGGGCTTGAGAAACAAAATCGCGAAACAACTGAAGCTGCTTTCTGTTTCGTTGGAGCAATTATTTCTAAGTTTCTTTTGAGTACTGGACAGAGCAACATGAGCATTAAAAAAAGGTGAGATTTTTCTCTCCCTTTTTTTCTGAACCGAACAGCCATCAAGTGTAAATTTACCAAATTTTCCAGACTGATGGATTACATTCGATAAAAATAATCTTTATGCAAATGTCACTTAACACTTTTTCTTCATTTTGTAATTTTTACGTCTGAAGTTTAATGAAACAGGAAATTAATAAATAAAAATGACACTAACGTGAGATGAATAGTGAAACAATCGATTAAAATCAATTACATACATTTCTGTATGTAATTATATAAATATTTCATAAATATTTGTATGTGGAGATAAAATTATTATTTTGATACGAGTCAATCTCGCCTAGTGAACGTAATTTCCGAGCTCATTTAGTGTATTTAATTTGCGAACGATAATCGTTTTCATTGGAAGCGACGAGTTTTAGTGTGGGCGAGGGTATTTTGTAATAAGCCGTACAACAAAGCTGACAATCGCTCCGTTGTACTGTAGTAACAATTGTAATAGGACTCGTGAGATAAACGAGCACCGTTCGTCCCTCGTATCGAAAGTATATTGCTTCCGGATGGAGTTGCAAATGGGACACGAGCATGTATTGCGGAATCGTCATTGATTCTCCGAACGTACAGCACGTACAATATCTCAATTACAGATGTCGTTCGCACTGCGACTACTTTTTACGCATCCTCGCTCATATGTGCCACCGGAATTGCGGAATTGCGTTTGTAGAAATTAACCCATCGGAAAATCCCCAGTGGAAAATGTGCTTTTTCGAACGTTGGTTAAACATTTTACCATTTTCTTCGTCAATTGCTTTGTGCACCGCTTTGTTCACTCACCTGAAACAAACAACAAGAAATACGTGGGTCAGATATCGATTGATTAATCAAAAATGAAGATATTAAATTGCACGCTAATTAAATGTTCCAGCTTAACATTCTCTCGATTTGATGAACAATAAAACCGTTCATTCGAAAGCAAAGGGAAAGAGAAATCTTTTCTCTCGACTCAGAAAAATGCCCCCAAAAAATAAAATCCCATGACAAAGCCACGTAACACGATTACGTTACGACACTTTGTATAATTTTATTATTAATTATGATTTTCATATGACTTTATAGGTGGGTCTGTACCTAGTGGCGCTTTCATGAATATTTCAAGCGGGCTCGATTTTTTTTTCGTATCTAGGAAAAAAAGGGGTGAAGGTAAAGGGGAGATAGAGGAGGAGGGTAGGAAAAGGATACTCACGGGTGCGCGAAGCTAGCAGCCGAAAATTGCAATCTCCTAGAGAGGCGAGGAAGGACGAAATTGCAATTCCCAACGAATCGTAACGGGAAGCGTTCCCGTCAGGCCCCAGTTTACTATATATCTTGTGAGAGTCACGACAAGTGGCCAAAAGCCTCGGTTATGCCGTTGCTGTACAGCCTGAAAATGCGTCCGGTCCTGCTGGAGAACGAAGAGAGAGAGAAAGAGAGAGAGAGAAAGGTACGCGAGGCTGAGAGTGTGTCGCAGCAGATCGTTCGCGGTTTCGGGCTCGACGGCGTGAGGTTAATTTGATTTTTATCTCGCGTAATATCCGGTCGGTCTAGCTGGGAGCTACCACCACTTCCAAGCTTGCGAGCTTCCCTACCGTCACCTCTCTCTCTCTCTCTCCCTCATCGCTCCCTCTTTCCGTTTCACTGTTACCCACAACTCGCAGTGACTCACGCTCCGGTAATTGCCAAACTTTAGGAGGGACTCTCGAGCCATCCACTCTCGGCCCAGGCCTCGAGGAATTGCGATCTGACAGCGGACTGGCCTCTCCACTGGACGAGAACCCTCCGCCGCACCCTCCCTCCTCATTTGCGTATAGAACATGAGAATCCATGGCTTAAACGAGAGCACACGTCGCTTCCGAGCTAAAGGCTAACGCCAAAACTCCATGGAAATCGCGGGATTTCTGTTGCGCCGCAAGCTTTTTTATAACTATCGCTTTTCCAGTTGAATGCGCAACAAAAAAAAAAAAACGAAATGTCGTGGATGATTTTACACATGTGTACAATGAAAAGGACTTTTGAGACGTTTACCCTGAAATAAAAAATTTTTTAAAACAATCAACATAATTGTTTAATAATTGTTTGTATCTTTTGTTATGAAAAATTGTAAGAAAACAATCGGCTGCTCTTTTTGTCGTAACGAAAATTGATAACGGGAAAAATAAGAAAATACGTTTATTTTTTGGTCCATTGATCATTAATTTGAACGTAAAAAAAATTGAATGCCAAATGTTGAAGGCACATGTTGACGCTTTCGGGTACAAGGTAACGCTTCTTTGTAGTCGATTTTGTGAGCGATATCGTTAAGTAGAACAATTCAAGGCGCGAATGTAAACCTGAAATCCAGCACAAAAGCCGGAGCACGTGTACCGCTGTCGTGTTTCTATTCTGTACCGGAGATGATCGTGAGCAGGTTACAGAAAATTAAAAAAAAAAAAAAGAAAAAAGTGGTTTGAAGTTTGAACTATGGAAGCATGCTGGGAAATATGTTTGGAGCACCTGTTATTCAATTTTTTAACGGTGTTTCGGGTCACTCTTAATCACTACATTAAAAAAAAAAACAAAAAGGATACGATCCATTATGCGTGGTAACGACCACGAACGCGAGGCTCTACGATAACATGAGAAAAAAAATAAAGATTGATGGAACGGAAATTTAACGGCGGATATAAAATCTAGAGGAAAACAAATTTTTTCCTAGGATGGATTTTTATGAGTCGGGCTAATAAATTGTTGAAGAGCACAAGAAATAGCGATTTTTACAATTTAATCACTTCAGTGCGGATATACCAACAAATTTTGCAACGAAATTAAAGCTCTTTATTTTTTTTATTTTTTTTTCATCGATTGTTGTTGGTATACAAGCAAGCGCATCGCGAGAATTGTACAATACACTTAACAGTGGAGAACACGATATTTCTGGTACTGTTACAGCTAATAGGTCAGTAATTCGAAACTCTCTCTTCAGTAACTCGCAGCTCGAGCCTGGCTGCAGTTCTCTCGTCGTTCGATTTTATCGTCGAAAGCGGAAAGGCGACTACGGCATACCAAAAGCGTACTTGTAGCAATACTGAAGGGGGTAATACCACGTGATACAATTTAAATAGCGTAAACTAACGATGGAACGATGTAAGAGCTTTTATCCCATATAATGAGCGCAACTGCGATATTGTCCTGCGATAAAATCGGCTCAGGAAAATATTACAAAATCGGTGGGACCGAACGATTAAAAAATAATTTCGAAAAATTGTTGGCAAGTCCCGAAAAAAAAAAAAAAATAGATAATTGGTATTGGAATTTAAAATGAGCTTGAAAATCCAGAAAAACGAGTATTTACTCCACGTATCTATCCTCGATACCGATTTTCTCGTTTGGAAAAGGGCTTTTTTATTCGCAAGCAGTAATTAAGTTACGTGAACGATGTAGGAGCTTTTATCTCATAATGGGTGCAATCCTGTGCGACGAAGCAATTAAAAAATAATTTCGAAGTTATCGTAGAGTCCCCAAAATAAATATGCACTACAATAAAAAAAATTTAATTAATATACCGTCTTGTGTAAAATGAGATAATTGCCATTGTAATTTGAAATGAGCTTGAAAATCCAGAGAAACGAATATTTACTCCACGTGTCGATCCTCAGTACCGATTTGCTCGTTTGGAAAAGGGCTTTTTATTCGCAAGCAGTAGTTAAGGTAACGTGACGACTACCATTCGGATTGTTCGCTTCATTCCTCCGTGGGATTCGCCCTTACGTGCTGCGAAATTGCCCTTACGTTAACTCTTTACCCAGACAAGGAGATGAAGACGAAAAGAAAAAAAGGGAAAACGCGTGTGGATCGAGGTCGATGTAAAAAGCTCGGACAAAAGAAATTCACAGAGGTGAACGAGCCGTAGCTATAGCTCGTAACGAGAACTAAACGGTGGTATTCTCCCGCGGTATTATGTTATCCCGATTGGGCGTTATCTCACAAGAGAAATGCTTCTCGATTTATCGGAAATGAAAACGATTCCCTAGCTCCGACTCCTTTTCGCCTTTTCTTTCCTCGTCGAGGGTACTTTAGAATCGTCGACGTGTTGTCATTGGCCAGACCAAACTGTGGGGAGGGTTGCGGGGGTGGGGGGTTGAAAAAATATAATGGGAATTTTAATTCAAGTGAGATACTCATCTCGAAGTGTAATCACGTGCGTTCCGCTTGTTCCGTCACGCAGGTAAATTACGCGGCTGCGAAATTATCCTGGCAATTCTAAAAAATCACCTCTCGGCCAAATATAACAATTGAATTAATAGAATAATTATTATTCGCATATTCGTTGGTATTATACAAAATTATGCGAAACGAGGGAAAAATACGCCCTGAATAATATACAGGATTGTTTTATTTTAAAAAATTTTTATTTATTCGTTAAGATTATCCCAATTGCCTTGTCAGGGAAATCCGGAAGTCACAAGCACAATAACACGGAGCCTATTGATGCAAGGGTTACGAAAATCGTTCGATAGAACATTGCAGTCGCGAAGCTATTCATCGAGGAAATACGGGTTAGGATCGCGGGACGAAGGTCGCGGAGATATTGGTCCATGGGTACGGAGTACAGAGCTGCGCACACAGCCCATGGTAACCGGTGTTAGAGGTGCTGGAGGCTCCGGTGCAGCGGCATTCTATGGAGTGGCAATGAGCACCCTGTGAATTCTATCGAGGCATATTACGGGCCCATTGTGCGTTGCGTTATTGTCTGTCTTATTGCTGGGATACTCGGGAACGCGCGGGAGAGATGCAGCCTCAGGTATAGGCGCAGCAATGTGGAGGTTTAGTGTGTAAGTACCAACGCCATACTCCTATGTTGTGGCACCCATAGTCCCGTAGAATAGCCATAACCATACACATATACAGGTCGCGTGCACGCAGCTGTGCTTGTGTGCCTTTATCACAACATATATATATATATTTATATACACGTATATAGTATCTATAAATCTATGTGTATATGGTATATGTATAGATCGGTGTGGTTAAGGGAGTCTGGTATAAGCCGCAGTGCCTCGAGGGTTTTCCCGATTGCACAGCCGCAGTCGCCCTCTTTGGGTTTCTCTATGTTGAATTTATCATCCCCCGTGAGGTAAATGCCCGTGAATTTGGTGACTGCTTCTTTGACGCCCTTGCAGCTTAATACGAAATTTCAGAGAGCGGAATAACCATGATTATGACGTCATTTTATTAAATCCAGGTTTACATGATGCGCAGGGTAATCCAAAGAATAATGAGAGAAAAGTCGATTAGAACAAAAATGTTCGTATGTACGTTTTCCAAGATTCTATCTGGACTCGACTCCCTTAAAGAGACGCTCTAGAATGACGATGATCGAGGATAATCTCCTCGCGGAAGCCAACGATCGGTAAGTTCCGGAGGAGCTGGTGCAGAGCTAACGATCGAAGGAAATGAAAGATCGATGAGCTCGCACTTGAATTTTGGATCGATATATATAGCACAATCTCGAGTATGTAATTATTATCTACATGTGATGTGGATCGTGGATCGAGCGGTAACGTCGAAAATTTCACGAAGCGGAATTATAACGTTTTTTCATTTTTTTTTCATCGACATTTTCATGATGCGCAGGATAATCCAAAAAATAATGAGAGAAAAGTCGATTAGAACAAAAATGTTCGTATGTACGTTTTCCAAGATTCTATATCTGGACTCGACTCCCTTAAGAGACGCTCTAGAATGACGATGATCGAGGATAATCTCCTCGCGGAATCCAACGATCGGTAACTTCCGGAGGAGCTGGTGCAGAGCTAACGATCGAAGGAAATCAAAGTTCGATGAGCTCGCAGTTGACTTTTGGATCAATATATATATATAGGACAATCTCTCGACTATGTAAGTATCATCTACATGTGATGTGGATGGTCGATCGTGGATCGAGCGGTAACGTCGAACCGGGGGTGGGATCATTAATCTTACTCGTGGGTAAACATCGGGTTGCCTTTGTGAAAACAGGAGCGCGCCAGTGGAGCAGGGAGAGTTCTCCGTTCGCTTGGCTCCAACAGGGGGATGAGGGTAAGTTGGGGTTGCGTGGCGTTTCCGCGCAGCCCTTTCGATCGGCTTGCGACCGCCGAATTCATTAGTGCACCACTCGCACCCCCCTCTTCTCTCATATATACATATGCACACTCCAATCGCACACACGAATCCCTCGTGACTGTGTGTAATGCACACAGATTTACTCGAGTATGTGTGCCACCTAGCCTCCCGACTTCGTGGCTCTTCACTGTGTAATGTCTTATCTAGAGACCAACGCTACGGTGGCAAATTCGTCTTCGAATTGCGACTCGAACAGAACGCACACACTCACGTGAAGGATGAAACAAAAGGAAAAGAGACGAGACGACAATCATCCACATTATCTCCTTCCATCGCTTTTAACAGTAGTTCGAAATTAATGGGATGCTTGTACCGCTCTCTTCAATCTTGCTGGAAACTTTGGGCTCCATTGTCGAGGAAAAAGGAAAAAAATGGCAAATGATTTTATGATTTCAGTGAGGTAAGAGACGAATTATTGATTCAGTAATTTTTTTTAGCTTTAATCGCTGTTCATTTATTATTTCAAAAAATGTAGTTTTGAATTTCATGATAAGGACTCAATGAAAATTTTGGATTAATTGTTAAGTTATTTATTCGATGCTCCCTGCAAATTATCGCAACGGTGAAGCAACGTTTATGCAGAGATTTAGTGAATTTAGCTATCGATGTCAAAAATAGTCGGGCTTTTTTGATCCAGTAAATGACAAAAGCTCGTAATGTTCGTGCGGTTTTCTTCAGCACCTTCTTCGAATAATATTGATGGTAATATGCAGAACCCTCCAAAGCCCAAGACACACAGAGCACCGCCGTCACAGAGGACAGCTGGCATTCTGATTACACCACCAAATACCAGGCATTCGATAGAGAGACCGAACGTCGGAGTCAATAATCCACACACACACACACACACACAGTGCAGAGAAGACAAGTCTTAGAAGCCACCGCAGCACGCATATCGCACTTGATGTGCTGAGCTCGCCGATGGGATTCCTGGCGCGTCGACCTCTTCGTCGTGCTCGTCGTTGGTAATCCGACCGAGTGTATAATACCTCCGTCCATCTGACCGCCGTGGAATGCAATACATAATATACGCATTTCCAATGGATTAACATTATTACCATTTTTTTCTATTCTCTCTCAAAAACCAAAAAAAAAGAAAAAAAAAAAAACGTCATTAAAAAAATCTTCCATTCGAACCTCATCAAGCAGAATGCACTCTTCGACAGATAAGATAGGACATCGGACCTATACGAATTTTCACTTCGCGTGAGATCAATTCAATGTCGAGGGACATAATTTTTTCGTGTAACTGGAAATTAAAAGGGCGTAGTGAAAATATTGTCATCCCGTAACTCGCGAAGCTTTTAAGCGCGCAGCGCGGAGTAGGAAAGCTGCAAACACTTTTACGAGAATGCGGACAAATCAAATGGCACTGAAAGACGCGGTGGCCTTTTATTTCCCGTTGCACTGGATTTTTTTTTTTTTCTTCCACGCCGCGACGTTCGTGAAAAAAACGAGAGGATCAAGTGTAAGGGAGTCGAAAGGAAAACATGAGTGGAGAATAAATGGCGAAGGAGCGAAGGGGATGAAAAAATAAGAGCACCGGATGTGAGCGTCTGAACTTTCGTGACGTCCAAGCGAATGCCTTTGAACGTCACCTGCTTTTTTCGTTCCACTGTGAATACAGTGACGGCTGAAGCGCAGCGCCAGATTTGTTTTTCCTCGTCATCGTGTGCTCAAGCCTTCGAGAAGCCATGGAAATGCTGAAGCATAGGTTGCAACGTGGCTCTTACGAAGACCCACCGGTACTCACACGTCCGTCTTGTTCTATGAACCGCGAGAAGATCTTCCAATTAGCAGGAGGGAGAAAGAATGAGTGACGTTTCGTTGGCAAGGAGGAGGGAACGACGACAACGACCACGAAGACGAGGGTCTGCAATCATTAGTCAGCCGTCGTTATATCTTACTTCATATTTCGTGTCAAGTAGAATCGGACTTCGACTGTACATCATCTCTTTAGAGCCGATTCTTGTCAATTGATCTTGAAGAATTGAACGACTTCAAGAGACAGATTTATTCCGAATGCAACACTCGAAACTTCTATGCTTGAAACTGACATATTCTCGACCCTGATACTCTTTAGTGTTGGTCAATCCAATAGATCATACTCTTTTTGGGCGGGTTCGAATCCAACGTTGTTTGAGTAACCGCGAGATTGCTCACTTCCATTTCATCCAGATGATCTATCTGTTGGAAGACGTCAGCAAGCTCGGTAAAAGCTTATCTCGATATCGAGAAGTCCCATCAACTCGGGCAAGAGGACATGTCTGTTAGGATTTCCCCGAATGCGCCTGTCGCGGAAGCTTGCATGGTTCACACACGTGACCATGTAAACGGGCAGCTCTCCCGTTTACCCCTTGACTGCTGCTCACACGAGAATCCTTCCGAGCTGGTCGCTGGTCACGTTCTCGCCTTATCACTTTGGAGAGTGCCCATTGTTCTCTCTTGCTCTTTGGCACGCTTCGGCATTCCCGAAGTCAAATTGTCGAGCAGCTCTCAATGCTGGACTCTGCGAGTGCCAGAATAGTCCTACACGAAATGCCCATTGTTTTAACTCACCGCACAGCTGAAAATCGAATTGATTTTTTGTGAAAAATAATATTTCATTTGTTCCACGTTTTACAGGGCAAAAAAATACAAAATCAGCTGTTGAGATTTTTTTTTTGGGAGAATATAAATAATTTGAAAAAAAAAAAAAAAAAAAAACACGTTGACGAGACTTTTGTTTTCTGTGTATGAAGGACGAAGAGCGTCCTTTTCTCTCGTGATGGATGCTACTCTCGGCGAACCGAATTAATTCGTATAGAATTCGGCGGATAGGGATTTTGCGAACGGACGTCCGTCCGTCATGATTTTCCGCTGCGGAAACGGACGAGCGAACGGTTTTAACTCTCATGCGTGAATAAATGAATGATTTTTCCGTGGGCGGAGTTGTTTGGCGGACCAAAAGAGCTGTATGATCGACACTCTTTTTATACACAATGCAAAAAGCAATTTCGCGAAAGCAGATTTGTTAAAATTCACGATATCTTCTCATGAATATGATAGGCCTTACCGTTCGTTACCTTCGAAAATTAACGCGGGCATTTTTAATCATCAAAACAATACCTCTCTTCTCTTTTTCGAATAAATTCAATTGGGAATTTCCGCAAAAATTGAATTTTTCTTCAAATTAATCAAATCCAATATTTTAGTCACGTACTTTTAATGAACGTCGCTCGAAATTCTTGTTTTTCGCGTCACGTGCTCCTGCGCTTTCAGGACTCAAGAAGAAAGTGTATCATTCGTGTGGTTATGGCAACACACGAAGATGAGCATGGCCATGTCGCTGATACTGTTGGTGTCGTCAAGCCCGAGTGAAAATAAATGAGGCGGAAGGATACGCGTGGTCTTGGCCCACCAAGATACCGCTGATATAACCATACCTCGGCACTCGGTTCCCTATGCGATTGGGCAGTGACCTGATTTTCATGCACGACTTGACACACAGTGGGCGCGTTAAGTGTGTGACCCGGGGCATCCCATACCCCGCGCACGTTTCCACGAGTAAGCACACGCAATGTGACTGGAAATTCGCCAAAACAGCGATTCGATGTATGCAAACTGAGACAAACAAATTGGAATATCGGCATAATATATTTTTTTTTTCAAATTCCACCGACAAAAATATATTCGAGATGAAGAAAACATTTTACGACTATGAATTGAATCGATAGTCCCTATAATATTTAAAATTTTCCAACGACTTTATCAACAATTACTGATTTTTGTTGTTGAGTCTGTAAAAAAAAAAAAATGAGTAAATTCTGTCCGACAGTAAATTTTAATTAAATATGTATTTACAAGCTGCGGAAGCACTGGACACAACGAATTTCAATTATTGTTAACGTAATTTGCAAAACTAAAAGCCACGATTCGAGCGATTGTGAATTACGTATAAAAGCGGAATATCGGCATACATTTTTTTTAAAATTCCACCGACAAAAATATATTCGAGATGAAGAAAACATTTTATGACTATGAATTAAATCGATAGTCCCTATAATATTTAAAATTTTCCAACGACTTTATCAACAATTACTGATTTTTGTTGTTGAGTCTGTAAACAAAAAAATGAGTAAATTCTGTACGACAGTAAATTTTAATTAAGTATGTATCTACAAGCAGCGGAAGCACTGGACACAACGAATTTCAATTATCGTTAACGTAATTTGCAAAACTAAGAGCCACGATTCGAGCGATTGTGAATTACGTATAAAAGCGAAATCCGCGCCGCGGTTTACGCCATGATCTTTGTACAGGTGGTACCAACAGTTGCAATTAGGTATTTTACGTTTAGTTAACTCAATAGTGACACAAAGTCGATTGTTGCCTCGTTAACGAGACTATTTGGTTTCCTTTACAATGGGACTTTAATTCTCGACATGTTGGCCACTGTTGAGCCACGAAATGCCCTCAATAATTCGTTCAATCGAGTTCCACCTTATTACCTACCCCTTTTCCTGATACTTACATTAGTCGCCTTAACCAATAAAAAATAATGGGGTTTTAAAAATCATTCCACAGAGACGAGACACTATTTTTTAAGTTAGTTGCTGGCGCTAAAAAAAAAAAAAATAAACAACGAGCGAAGGGAATCTAGCAGAAAAGGGAAACGTTGCGAACAAAAACAAAGCTCCGGTGTTTCGCGGCAGTTTTTTGACTCGACTGTCGGCGTAATTTTTTTTGGTGATTTGTCATCGGCGTTGTTACTGGAAAAGGTGGGAGGAGTGGAATTAGCCACGCATGGTGGTCCAGGGAAGCGTTGCTTGTATCTATATACGTCGGGGCGTCCGAGCGTTCCTCCGGGACTATCCGTCGAGCGTGAAAATTCACAACCCAGGAGAGATGATAAAAAGCTACGGTAGCTCCGCGACACACACACACACACATAAACACCCGAAACGAACACGTTTAGTTCGGAGTGATAAACAAAAACGAATAGCGACGCGTGAGGTCGAGCTCTGGTCACCGGTGTGATTAATTCGGTTGAGGCTGCGGGTCAAGAGCCGTACGAGCAGACGAAACTACCCGAGTAAGTGCGACGACGCGATAAACCGGAGAATTATCGGTGGACCAGATTATCCAAGTAGAATAGCCTCGGAAAAAGCCCTTGTTTTCCCGTGTAGCGATTGGTGAACAAAGTAACCCAACCAGGGTTCGGCAATGGTGGGAATACCGCAGAGAACTGGCCCAGTACTGGCTACCGACACTGGCTAAACGGAACAAAAAAAGTAGTTGTACAAACTGATTTATCAAGGACCCAAAGAACAAGCGATGGTATCAGTGGAAGAAGCTGTAAGTCGACAGTAACCCGGACCAGCTGAGGTTGTAACCTCAAATCACCGGTTGGTTGATCCAACGAACCATTTGCATTGGACCTCACCTGTGACAGTTGCAGAAACTACGTCAGTTTAGGCGAAATCATTTTTTGCCAACTTGTTTTCTGACTTTGTATGCGATGAAACGAAGAGTGTCCAATCGAGCGAAGAGTCAAGGAAGAGGAATCAACTGAGAATGCCACACAAGTGGCTTAATTTGCTCAATCGTCATTGTGGGTTTTGCTTTGTTGCCTTTCTCGCCGTCGTATTCTTCTTCATCTACTAAAGAAGAAATACGAGATGATGGCCGAGGGTGGAGGAGTCAGTCGGGCCAATTGTTTGTTATATTCCGGAGCTTGAATCACGGACGTAGGAACGGTATCGAGTGATGGGTCTCGCATTACGATTTTCCGTCATCTCTCTTGACGGGCTCGCTGCTCTCATCTCGTATCTCGTTCCCTCCATCGTCCTGTCCGATCGGATAACACGCTTCGGCCTAATTTCCTCTCGGACAGCTATTATCCGAACAGCCGTGCGTATGCACATACACCTCACGTACAAATCTATGTGTATATATATAAATATGCACACAGGCAAGTGTGCATATAACATATATACATGTATGTTGATGTATAATGCTTTGACGTATGGTTAATACCTCGCGAGGGTGGAAACTCTCGGCGAGCACAATTTAAACAAGCTACTGTAGGATCGTAGCTGTTCGCCGCAGTGTTTGTTCAAGCTTGTGCATGTGCCTATTTAATCGTTGCGGCGAATATTCAGCTGTAATAGTATGTTATGTGGGAGGGGGTGAGCACTCGCATTTATTAGACTCCCGATCATAATCGCGTGACCGGATCGCTCCACGCAGTGAATCTAGTAAACGGCATCGGCATTAACGACGACAGCGAGATTCAATCACGTTGCGGTCATCCTCTCGGTACTGCACGGAGGTGCGATTTTATTATTTTTACATTTATTTTTTGGGCTTTTGTATTTTGCCGCATATGTCATTGGAAAATTATTGGAAAAAGTAGAAGAGACAAAAAACGTTCATCGTACAAAATTGAGAACCGAATGAACCCACACCAATGTTTGCGGTAAAGCCCGATTTATTATGAAAACGCAACCTCCGCAATGATACAGTTGTTATCGATGTTGTTAACTCCAATTAATCGAACATTCCGAGGATTATATCTCCCATGAATCAGGCTTTGTCTAAACTATCGGTTTTTACGGAGATCACGATGAAATTAATCGTTTTTGAGAGATGTCGATAGGATCAATAGTTTTTGAGGCGGTACAGATTAAACAAAGAGTTACAAAACTTCCGAGGGAATTTCGGAAAAAGTGAAAATTTTCGAATTTTTATTCGTGCACCTTATTGAGCGCCATGTCGAATGGTGAATATGTATACGCGCGTTGAAGTTTAGATACACGGCTATCGAATATTGCATTCTCGGTGGTTATCGAGACTTTAGAATCTCCCACCTCCATTTGCTCACTCCTGATGTCGCAGACTATACGTCCTCCCCATCGTTTCTCCTCCTCCCACCCCCTCGATTTCTCCTCCCGTAAGATCTTCCCTCGTAACACCCTCTAATACCACCTTCAACCCTCCTCGCTGTGGCACGCTACGCTGCTACCCTTCGTCTTCGTCGACGTCGAAGCCGGCTTAAGAAAATTGGGCACCGGAGATTCCCGGTGAACGAGGATGGGCCCGCTTCACGGATCACCCTTGCTCGAAGCGCTCCGTTTTACCCGCTCCTCCTCTCACGTCACCACCATGCACAGGTATGCCAGACTTGGCTCGCTCCCATCTCGCGTGCTTGCACGCTTCGATCCTCGAGCTTCCGAAATTACACGCCACGGATGCAACCCTCTGGCAGCGATGAAGCTGCTACCCGTTGCGACGGAATAGCACAGATAACGGAAATAACGATAGAAGCGACGATAGGAGAGATTCTTTTGGTGTCCTCGAGTCTCGAGAGCCAATCGCTCCTATAAATTCTTAATGTTCATTGAGAAATGTCACGTTTTTACCGCTATTTCACGTGAAACGAGAAGGCACGTGAATCGGGCGTTAATCAGATTTTATTTGAATCGTATTTGCCGATCATTGAGAATAAATTCCAATGATTATGGAAATGAGAGGGTAGAAAAGGCGAATTAAAAGCCTCTTAGCAGATTTTCAGGGCCGATATAACTTGACGATTCGTCATTTGAATTCCCTCGGAATTTCGGCGATATTAAGAGCTCACCGTGCACGGATTAATTAAAGGAATACCCTCCTATCGTATCCCACTTCGATTACTCGCAAACATTCGTCGGCGGAGAGATAGAGGGATCAAATGCCGGGGCTGGAATTTGGATTTCCGATTGGTCGGATCAAACGCGCTCACTTTACGTTGAAAGCGAATCCTTTGGTAACCAGGCAGACAGGAGCCGTGTCAAAGGTACGGGTTGCCGCTATGGACACGATTCCGATGTTCAAACCTCTCCGTTTACCGTAAAATTACTAAGAAACATCGAGTCAAGTTGGTTACGTTGCCTCGCTGCGTCCGGAAGTGATCAATTTTCCACTTTGCCATAACATATTTATCCTCTTCTTCTGGAAAAAATAAAACTTTCGTTACCTGGGAAAAAGAAAAAAAAATTGAAGAAAGCTAAAAAAATAGAATATCAGAATATCCGGCCGTTGTAAAGTGTCTTGTTGATGAGAATTAATAAACTATCGATAAAAAGAGCAAAAGCTCATTCTGACAGCCACGAAACAGGACGAAAACAGGATGAATACTAAATGAAATTTAACCTCCCCGGGCAAATTATACGGACAGCTCTAGCAACGACGTTAGCAATAACCCAGGGCTGTGACACTTTTTATTTTATTTTCGGTGGCCAGTAGCTCCGGCGGAACTTGGCTAGCCATTTTAAACGAGTATGCTTACGAGGCAGAGATGAGTTACGCAGATTGGCGGGCCCCGTGAGCGTAACACGTCTAGCGCAGCAGCGGCACGAAATAAAAATAAGATAAAAAGGTCCAGGAAAGATTGCAGGTGGAGCGGTTCAGGTGTGTACCACACCGAGAACCCAATTCCAGCACGTAACTACTGTCTGTGGTCTTATCTCTCCGGCGATTACCGTAAATTTCGGTACTACGAAATGAAATAAACTCGAGTCGAGCCTCAAGGCCAGAAAAATACATATGCAAACATTTTTATACCCTATTCTCCTCGGATATGAGTATCAATTTTATTTCATTCGGTAATCCGCAACGAGAATAGCCATTGTGCAGATGGAAAAACCTTTTCAATGTTTTCTCTTTAACATCGAAAATACGTACATCATTTTTAGTCCAAATTAAATTTCATCTCGCATTTTCACTGACACCAAGTTTTTTCTAGACGAAGAAGCGAAATGTGAAATACGTTTTTTATTAGAACATTTATTACAACACTCCTCCGCGTCACCAAGTTACTATCCGCTAGGTTTTTCGGTTGTTTCGTTTTTTTTTTAGATCGCCAGGCTGTGGAGTTCGTATACACACACACACATACACACACTTACGTCCTATGGAATGATAGAATAAGAGAAGGAAACCACGTGTTCCGCACAAACGGGCCGCAACTTCGGGACAAAGAGAAGAGCACCGCCGGGGCTGTGTCGTCTATACATGCAAAGGGTCTATGGTAGGATGGCGCGCCCTGAGACCCGGTGCGCTCGGAAACCAATATAAATGCAAAGGCGTCCGGGACTCGAACAGCAGAAACAGCAAAAGCAGCACATACCGTGTGTTGCCGGTGGTGCACACGCTCCTCGTCGTTTGGACGGTGCCTACAGCTAGTTGGGTTATTCGGGTTAAAAGGAGTAGTGCGAGTGGATTGCCTCGATTGATATTCCACTCAGGACATCCGAAAACCGGCGGATGTGACGATCGGAGCCCATCCACGATCTGGTTGCGCGGCTCTAGATGAGAACGAGAGATTTCGACAGGGCTCCAAATGGAATTGTGTGCAATCGCGGCGCGAATTAAATAAATTAAGAAAACGAGAAACGAGACAAGAGGAACATCTGGTTTAACTTCATCGAGGGGACCGAATTAATTTTCAGCGAAATTCGACTTTCATAGTCACGTTGCAATTTCCTATCCGTACTCGTTATTGCATTCTCCAAAAAAAAAAAAAAAAAAAAAAAATCGTACGTCAGTGAATCGGTGATTGCCTGAGAAAATGATTGTATTTGCTTGTAAACATCCAACATCGCATTCGTACGTTGGAATAGTTTTGAAAACAGCTTATCGGCTTTCGAATCGCACCGACAAGATTGGTTACATCCCTTTTTCCCTTCGGGGACGTGTCGTATACACTCCTTTTGGAATCTTATCAGTCGGAGTCCTTTCTTTTCTTCGTTTTTTTTTTTTCTCTGTATTTTTTTTTTTCCTTCGGTTCTCCTTTCTCCGTACCCTGAGGGAATATGTTTGGCTTGACTATAGCGGCGTCAGGGATGTGGTAAGGCTATTGGCGCGAGCGAAACGACACCGGGAAGCCTTCGGGACGATAAGATTGTCGCGGCACTCCGGAAACGCCGCTTTCTCCCTGCTACCTCGCGCTTTCTCGTTCCCCCGGCAAAAATATTAGAACTCGTTATCCTCGACAAATTCAAATTTCGCTTTTTTTTTTTTTTCCACTCTCCTGTGGAACACGCGGTGCAAGCCGCGAGTGTATATCCTCGGCATACAGAGCCTCAGGTGGGCGCAAGAATTATTATTCGACGCGAGGTTCAACCAAGTTCTCTCGATCGTAATCCTGCAGGCTAACAGTAAGTTGCTCGGGTTTATCTTTAAACTGATAGGTTAGCGTATATATATATATATATATGCATAGAGTTAGCGGAAAATAAAGAAGTGGCGGTTTTTAAATGAAGGAGAGGAACAAAAAAATACAAAGCTCGGTTTCACAAGGGGGAAAATAATCGACAGTGGTGAATCTGGCAAATAAAAAGGGTTTAAAGGTGCTGTTGGATACAATTCGAGGATTCAAAGTTCGCGGAAGAATCGCTGACGGAGCCGACAGTCGCCTCTCGTCGTTCTTTCTCCCATTTCGATGACAATGCTCTTTTCGAGCGCACACGCAACGCAAATGCATTGCGAGTTCGTGACGGCGAATCGGAATGAGGGATCCGCCAACACAAATTGCACCGGTGCGATGTGGCACACATTGCGCGGATTTCGCAGTGAGGACTGTTCTCGCATTCTCTTTTAGTCATTTTTTCTTCCTTCTTGGATTGTCCGAAGGGTCAATCGTTGTTATTTTCCTTACCCATAAAGAAAGCTTCGTTTTTGTGAAATTTTGGTCGTCGAGGTTTTCGTATTGATACACCGGAAATGCGTGGACAATCAAATTTTATTCGGTACGAATTTTGTAATAATAATTCATGAAGTTCTGATCGATAAGAGGCTTCGATTGTCAATGAGAAACATTTTGCGAAAATACGATTTCGTATTTGTTTATTTAGAAAATTATATACAGTAGAACCTCTCACAATGCTTTCTTACTTTTTACAAAAATTTGTCTATGGGAAAGTCAAAATGGTTTGACGTAGTTCCGCGCAAAGGTGGCTTTGTAAAAAGCGAAAGATAATGAGAAAGCACTGTGCAGGGTCTTTAAAAAGATTTTCGCGTTACATAAGCAACCCGCGCGGGTAACCTAATTGATTTTCGTTATGTTACTTCGTAACGAATTATTTCCACAATGGAAACCGCATGACCTGCGGTTTTTCGTGCGGTCACCGTTGGACGGAGCTGAAACAGTGTTTCTGTGTAGCGCACTCCTGAAATCGCTCATTTTTGCGGTTGGTTTGATGTGGATTTTTTGGTTTTTTAATTCACTTTTTATCTTTTCTATTTACTTTCCTATCACTGCGTGTATCTGTGGGGCATTGTTTATTCTCCGAAAAAATTGAACTGAAAGCGAGAAACGATGAAAAAAAAACAACAGCAATAAATATATCCGGAATAGAATTTTTTTTTTTTTTTCTCGTTTACTGTTAAAATGCATATCGATGGCACGAGGGTCGCGTCAAGTTATGAGCAATCGTTTGTATGGAACTCGGGAAAATCTTGCAGCGCCCCTCTTCGCTTTTTCCCATATTCCTCGGAATTTTACGATTCGCAATTTCCGCCGTCGTGTCTCCCGATACGTAAATATTTGTTATCCGCGTTTCATCCGACGAAAGACATGAGCGAGTCACGAGTCCTCCTGGCTTATCGATTGCTTATGCACATTTACCCACAATCTTCCTCACAATCTGCTCTGTATCTGGCTTAACGTCATCGGTGAGTTATGGGAGCCCTCGTATTTTAGTCATGACAGTCATTGCCTGTAGCGCCACTTATGGCTCATATTTCGGATATCTTTACAGCCTGAAATTAGCGAAATTGAGGCTAGTGAAAATTGTGCCGAAAAATATTGTCGGTGGTTTAAGAATTGGAACAATTTTTGTATAGAATTGTCGCCTCAGCGAAATGAAAAAAAAAAAAACTGTATGAATTCGTGACACACAGTGGCGCGTTCATCAGATTCAATTATGAACTTCTGCATCGATCGGTTAATAAAATAAGAGAATTGATTAGTCCAAATGAACGATTTAAGAAAGTTGTTCCTTTTGCAGTAGCAACGAATGACTCCACTCCTTTAATTCCTCTGGAAGGACCTTAAATTATCGTCGTTTTCCCGATAAAAGTCTCTTGGAGCTCGAAGCAAAAAATCCGCGCAACACATTCGTGCATATTTCGTTGTTTTTCTTTGACATTGTAAAGGATGGTTGGTACGCGAGTTTTCAGTCGGTGGTAGTGCTCGACGTACCTGATTAAATGGTACATACCGCTGTAAACCGGACACAGAGAAACGTGGTGGAAACGAGCACTGAAAATTCCAGTGAGCCCCCCCCCGTTTGTGCCGGATGCGTTTCGGCATTGTAAATTGCAAATAGACTTTTTTTGTTGTCCGCAGTCTCGTTGCCAGGGTTGTACCTGGCAACGGGTACGCGCACCTCGTCAGTAACGACCTCGAAGGTACTTCAAAAAGGCGTGGTTCTGCACAGGAGGGCAGAAAAGCTCTGGCTCACTCGTCGCATCTGCTGCTGGTGAAAACTCATCTGTTCGAGCCCGTCGTTCTATGCTAGTTATATATACATCTCTCTCTGTCTCTCTCGTTCACTATCAGCTCCTCTCACTCTCGTTTATCCGAATAACCGGCAGGATTTGTCGTACAACAAGCGAGTGAACGTTGTCGAAAGCGAAGGGAAGCTGTTCCGGAAACAGTGGTTGGAACGCGTCAGCTTTATGCGATTTTGTAATCTCTCCATCTCTCTCTCTCTCTCTCTCTCTTTTTTGCCCTCTCGTCATCCCCCTTTAGACCGATTCAATAGAATTATCCAATAGAATTACCGGTCGAATCGAATGACACTCGTAACTAAACGTTCGGTATAGGTAGAGAGGATGGACCATTGGATGCTGTGCGGAATTCCATCGAACAACCGCATTCCCTGTGAACCAGTTACGGCCTCGAAGCAAGGCCTCGAGTTTCTGGCAAAAGAGCTGCACCGGTACGCAAAACCATTGCTATATATGTATATGGATAACAGCTAGCCTGCAGTGATATGGCTTTGTCGATGGTCTCCAGCGGAATCGACCAGCGCCGCTACCAGATTCAAACGAGAATCTCTCTCTCTCTCTCTCTCTGCTGCCACGTTGTTTTCTCTCTGGATATCCGTGCGATATCTCCGAACAACGTGGACCGTTCGCTCGTGGCCACCATCCTCGTTTCCCAATTACATCAGCAACGAGAAACGACGATTCTTCATATTTTACAGACAGCCCACAGCCGATACTCGTTCTCTGCTTGTTACCCACTGTACTTGTCGTCGTTATCTAACAGCCAGCGTCGCGCATTTCATCGGCTTAAAAATTACGCTCTTTCTCTAATTTCGTCTATTAATAATCTATATTTTTATTCAACATGGCCCAATTACAATGTAAAGAAAATGTTTTTGACATTTAATGCACAATTATTGGAAGTTATTTATCCATAAATTGGTGCATAAATATTTCCAATATTTTTTGACAGTTTAGTTTCGTTAAAAAATGTATGAATGTTTTGTTGAAATGAAGAAAATTCGTTTTTTCATTTTTCATTAAACGTGATTAATCGTATGTTGGCTGTTGTGATTACCAGAAGGGAATTTTTAAGCGCAAACATATAAGAGACTATTAAGAGACAAACATGACACGATATATGCAGTTAGGCACGCATCCATGTACATAAAGAAAAATGACAATCGTCGGTTCGTGCCGCAAGTCGCAAACGGTGGGATGATGAAGCGATGGAGGAGAGAAAGAGGAAGAGGGTCCCTCGTAGTAGGGGTCGTTGTTACCCCATAGAACTGAGCCTGGCTGGTGATGGCGCCGCTCCATAAAACCGTCTCGTAAAATTTCAACGCTCTCCCTCTCTACATACCTCCACAAATACAAATACCTGCACCGGGAAAAAAAAAAAAAAAAAAATTAGTTGAAGTCAACTATGCTCTGAAATAAATTTATTATAAGCCAATTGAATACAGCTTCATTTTTAAATGGCTCCAAATGATTTTTCTTCACTCCAACTCGAGACTTTTTACATTCCATACATAAATTTGAATCATTTTGTTAGCACTGAAACAAATATTCTTTAGTGGGAGCAAAATATATTCAGAAATAACAATTTAATTACAACCAATTCGATTACAATTAAAATTTTTGAATTTAAAAATTTGAAAAATATGCCACGGCGTCTACTGCTGTGATTATCAGCTGAAAGAAAAATTATTTCTATTCTAATCAGTTTATAGTGGCGTATCAAGAAAAAAAAAAAAAAGTCTTACAGTGCATTTGCATTTTGGCATATTTATTTTCATTTGATATGCGAATGTGCTTTTTTTTCGGGTTCGTATATAAATGCAACACGAGTGACGTGAACCGGCTTATCCTCTGCAGAGTTTACCGCTCATACACAAGAGCGATCTATATACCGGCGTGTAGTATGTATTCCCTTGTGTGCAGAAGCTCTCAATTCGAGCAACGCCGCGCGGTATCGAGTTCAATCGTTCGAGAGCTACGAAACCGCCGTTGAAACGTGACGATACGTAAATTTCACCAGGTTCATAGACCCCTACAATTTTTTATCCTCTCTCACCTTCGAACCGGGCCTCGAACCACTCAACGTTTAAACTCCGACTTTCTCATGTATAATTGCCTCGCGTTATTTTTTTCTTTTAACCCGGAGCTTCGTGTAGTTTCTGGGATTTTGTTCGTAGCCAAGAAACCGTGAGAATTAACTACCAAAGGGGACATTTTCACGCTCCCGTAAGTCTTTTCCCTCTATGATACCCCACCTTAAGCGCTTCTTAGAACAAAGTAGACCCGCGAGGGATTGTCAGAGAAAGCCAAGCTAAGCTTTTCATTAAATTCAGCCTTACACTTGTTACCTTCAGCTCGACTCTATCGAAATTACCGCAGCTGAAAAATCCAACGTCTTTAATCCCAACATTTTCCGCATCCGGGATCTCCTTAAATTTTTCTTCCAAGTCTTGGCTTGCCTAATGACATTTTTTAAATTGCAAATTTACCTGGAATAACAGATAATTAATTGCGAGTCAAGAATCGACGGATTTCAGCGTTTCTCCGGTTCATTCGAGTGAAATAATCAGAAAAATTTATATCCGAGATTATTCCGACTTGGAAGCGTTGTTTTGTCAGGGTGTAAAATAGAGCTCGAATATCGGAGTTGCGCCGAAGCTTGAATTTAAAAAGCTCTGGAGGCACTGGAAGGTGCTCGCGTTTTTCGGGTTCCGGAATATAATTCGCAGGACCAAGTGCTCTTCGGGCAGGAGAGCAGCGGAGTTGAAGAGTGACACTAACGTTGCGTTTGTGTGAGAGAGAAAGGAGAGAGGGCTCAGAGATCGGATCGTTCACGAAAACCGCACTTGAGCGGACCGAGAAAGGAACGTTCGAACAACCGAATCCGAGAACTGAGCGCACTACCGAACTACAAAATCCACTCGTTGCTTTCAATTCTCGGCGGGCTGTACGCGTCTCGGCGTAAGAGCCTCAGCAAAGTTTTCGGATGGAGAAGTACTCACGGAACGCGGCTGGCATACTGTATAACTATTTATATAGCACGCTCACATATATACCTACAAGTCAAGTATAGAAACGGTCGATAAACTAGATTTTTTTCTTAAGCCTTTGCCACTTTCCGCTGGCATCAACATTTCAGCGGATTTTCATATCCACGCAGTTTACGGTACTTATTTTTCATGGAACAATTTATCGAGGTCATTCCTCCGTTAATCCTTCACCTTTCAATGGTCGTTGAACTATTTATTCGATGATTCGTAAATAATTTAGTGAGCCAGAAAAATTGCATTCAAAACAAAAAATTATACTTCGAACTGAATCACGAAATTGTGAGCGTCACTTTCGTTTTATTGTCAAACGAATCTCATTTTTGTAGAAATATTCGGTATTATGGTTTTTAGAATTCATAAATAAGTGATAAATTTTTTTGTCGAAAAAAAAAAAATGCAGCATCCGCATCATCAATCTTGGATTCCGAGAATATTTATCTCAGTTCAGTGCACCCAACGCATTGCAAGCAAAAAATCGGTGCCCCTAATCTCGCTGATGTTGCATTCGGTTATTTCCTTATGCCACAAAATCCAGTCCACTGTTTTATCTTGGAAAGCGATGTTAACGTGGGAAGCGAGGAATGCGAATGAAGATACAAAGAGATGCAGCGCTCGGTACAGATATAAGGCTAGCCGAGAAAACAGCGTTTCGCCTCAGTCGAATCCAATGTCTTCAGACAGGATGTAGCAGTCGAATTCCTATGGATTCCGTATTTTCCATCGTCCCTCTCTCTCTCCCTCTGCCTGTATATTTCGCTTTTGACCTTTGCTCGCGATTGAAACAGACTCTTCTTGCAACGTCGTTGTGATTTCACCAAGTAGATAGAGGGAGAAAAAGCAAAGGAACGTGGATACGATATATGGCTACTAGGGTAGGAGAAGAACGGAATAAGAATGAATGGTTTTCGCAGTGAGGAAGAGAAAGAGAAAAGCGATAAAAGCGAGAAAAAGCGAATGGCGCGCACATCAAGGGGAGAAAAAGAAATAGTAGTCGCGAGGGGAGAACGAGAGACAGCTACCGAACGAGAAAAAGGGGAGAGAGAGAGAGAGTTACGTATATAGAAAGTGCGAATGAGTGGAAACGAAAGTGCGGGAATCCCAAACGAGCGTTATCGTTCGAATAGCGGATTCGGGGCATAAAAAAATTACAATTTCAAATGCAATTCTTCCCACGAGGGCATGGAGTTGGCAAGAGTGCTGGCGAAGTAAAGGCGCCCACCTCAGGAAGGATCACTGCCATAGAGTGACACCATAAAATTGGCATTGGGAAAATGGTTACGTGCTTCGTGCGCGAGGGTGTACCTGAAGTGGAAGAAGATAGAAGTGCCCGAGAACAGATATATAAACGGAATCACCGAGACACGTGGAGGAGCATCCATTGTCCGTCACTCTCGCGGTGTGTCACGCTTTTATCGGCTTCTCCGCATTACTGGGATTAAATGCCTCGGGAAAGAGATGCTCTCCGAGGCAGCGGTAAACATTTCAGACACTTCTGACCATCAACGGTGAAGTTTACACGCCGAGATTGACATAAAGAAGTGGTCGTCTGAACGGAGCTTTCTTTATCCACTTACGAATCCTTGCTTCCGATTATTTCAAGGATTTATTTGTAAAAGAGAATTTTTCCAAAGATTTCGTTAGAGTGAGGTTCATTTCTCATTGTTAATTCAACATTAATCGATAATAGTGATGATTAAAAAATTTTATCATTCTTATTTTAAGCTCAGCCGTTATAGAATCGAACCCTGACTCTCGCCGGAAAAGTTGGAAATTTCTTTATACGAAAAAGAATTGCGGAAATCTTCGCCTGTGAAACGATGTACTTTTCATTGATTCCAACGAAATCACCTTCGAAACACTAAAAGCACAACGTAACTTGTCACTAAGGAGCTTTCGCAATTTCTCCCCATTATGCTTGGCTTCTCACGAAACTTTCTTCCCCGTGGGGAAGCTAACGTCAATTAGCATACTTCCTCATTGAGGTACGTTTGGGGAAAAAAGTGAAAAATAATAAGGAAGCAATGTGTAAATGGTTCCTCTTTGCGCGCTTATTTTCTGCTGGTTGATCGTAATATCGTGCTTGAAATTTTTTACGCTCTTCCTATTCGGTCCGATGACGAGGAAGGCGAGCAGCACATCGACACAACTACGCTACTGTTACTGGCTGAGGGGGCAGGGGGCGAATCTCTTAAGATAATGAAACTATTCCACGGTTTCCTGTAATTGGATTAAAGCAATTAACGGGACCACTCGGCGTCGGTGCCGAGTGGCTCTCGGGTGAACAGGGTGGTTCTCCGTATGTCGTCACCCTCTGCCCTCTCTCGCCCTTTTCCCCGTGCTTCGCGAATACTGCCGAATTACATTTCGTTATTAGAAATTTCGTTGACTCTCAAGAGGGATTCGAGTTTCGGATTCCAAGTGCAGCAACGTTGCTACGGCCCGAGTAATGGGTACCTCGACGTTCATATATATATATATATATAGGTATATAGGTACTTATATATTTATCAGTGTACCTGACCGCTCGGAAAATGGGACGAGTGCCAACAAGAGAATTGGTCTTGACGATCAGAGTAAAATTTCGAGGATCGAACATCGAGCAATTTAACCTGCTTCTAATAAATTTATATTGACAATAATAATTCACAAAATGGGACGTAGAGGCGGACGATATCCGGCGATGATATTTCGGTGAACATCGTATCGAGGATAGGATTTTGATAACGCGGATTTTCCCTTAAGAAATAGGATGCTCGATCGAGAGGAAGGGGGAGGAGAGGTGGAGAGGCGAGAGCGTACAATTTATGGACGGTAGCCAACCGAATGCGCAAAACATGGATGCTCTCCCTCTCTCTCTCTCTCTCTCTACCTCCATTCTGTTTTGTGCAACGCGCAGATTTATCGCTCGTTGTGCCGTTCCGTTTAGATCCACGAGACTTCCAACAGCGAGACTCTCTCCCGGGCTGTTCTGTACTCTCGTGCGCTTCTACCCTCGTAAGCGTGAACAGTGAATCCCCATTCTCGGTGGAAGCGTATATCCTCGAAGAAGCGGGGGCGGGAAGGAGGAGAAATAAGAGAACCAAACATCTCCCCCAACTCGGACCGTTCGAACCAGCTACTTAATAGAAGCCAGCGTTTCCTTCTCGCCCGTGCACTGCGCTCTATATATTTTCTCTTCGATTTATATTGTACTTCCGGTACATTGCATCCACCGGAAGCTACACGTACAATATGCGTCTGCAATTAAGTAAACAGCCAACGCTGAACATGTTAATTACGGTTAAGCGGTGCAAAGACAAGTGGAAGTACGAGAAACACAGTTGAAATTTGACCTGAAAATTAATTCAAGGATGCAAAATTGTTATTGGCCCATGGTTAGGTTGTTAGGTAAACCAAAAAAAAAAAAAAAAATGACCGCAGCAAAAAGTAATAAAAGTGACCGTAAAAATAATAATCTCCCATTACACAAATTCCAAGTGACGAATTGTCGCGAAAATACAGAGTCTCGCATGTGGCAAAGAGGACAGGTAGTGGTTTAAGAAAATAGAGGGCCGAGGTTAAGGATAAGGGAGGCGGTAGGTCGCGAATGTAACACGGATTTCCACGAGGTTCGGGTTAAGGTAACGACGTAACCGGTCATGTGTTCGCCATGTGGTATGTACCACGAGTGCGCATGCAAATGAGAAATGGTGGTGTGCTCTCGAGTGCCGGAGAGCCAATGGGGATTGGTGTTGGTGTGGCCAAACGAGTTTCCCGAGGGAGTCACGCGCCCATCCTCTACACTTGTTCGCACCGCGACTCGACTAAGTAGAAAACGACCCTGTCGGGTCAGACCGGGGGCCAGCAGTTCGGTCTCACCCTATTCTCCTCGTGCATGCATTAGCCCTTCCCGGCTATCCTGGCACATAATTGTTCGTTATTTTCCTGTTGCCTTTCCACTTTCCGAACACTCACGAGGACTCTTAACTACCATGGCCTCGTTGAAGCTTCGCCCGTGCGAAAATTTCGAGCGTAGCCAACGGTGGTGAACCCCCAAAGGGTCAGGGTCATTTTCGCAATCCCCGGAAGTCGAGGATATCACCTGAAGCTTAGATTTTTCAACCTCTAAGCTTCCGGTGGAGTGATTCAAAAGTGCACTTTTATGGACGGACAATTGAAAATAATTCGTCATTCATTTTTATGCGTAAATGTCGCTTATTGTAGGGAATCGAAATAATGAGATTCTGGGCAATGTAGGAAACGAATAATCCTAAGCAGGCTCTCGTTGGTTCAGAAAAATCAGGGAACGGTTTTTGGAGGGTCTTCACTTCTCTGGTCGTGATGCAATGTATATCAGGTGAATGATGCTAAGCGAAGGCTTCGTTCCTCGTACCGGAAGCCACTCTGCAATGAGGAGATTAGCTGCTGTGTAGTGGTGACGTTCTGGCGGTAACGGCGCGTGGACACGTGAAAGGGACCGTTGAAATTTAATACCAACGAGCCTATCGTCGTGCCAGATCTTCGTCGGGGGTTACAACCCTCGCGAGTTTTCCCGTCCCACTTCAACGATACTTTATAGGTCAATCGACCGAGCAACATCCTCAAAGACACCTCATCCAAATACGATTCCAACCGACTAACACGACTATGCTCTCGATCTAACTTATACGATGCCCTTTGTCCCACTGATCGGATCTCCAATGGAATCACGGCAGTTGTGTCACAGCCATCCGTCTCTTTTCTTCAGGGTTTTTTGAATCACCAAATCTACCTTGGGAACAGGTCACCACCAACCCAATGGAAGATACCGGCTAAGGAGATCTAGATCAATTTTTCGCCAATTTGTTGTTCATGGACATGAACCTTGTAACCTGCAGGAAAAAGGGCTTTCACCTACAACGCCTGCCTACTTAGGAAAAATTGACTTTGCCATTGCCCAACAATGAACAATAACGATTTTGAGAGGTATTCCTGGTTAAGGAGATCTAGATCAATTTTAACCAATTTGTTTTTCGTACTAAACATGGAAGGGTCAAGCGAATTGGAAATGAACCTTGTAACCTGCAGGAAAAAGGGCTTTCACCTACAACGTCTGTCCTTATTTTTTAAAAAATGTACAGTTCAATTATTTGCGGCACTTTCAGGCTTACCTCAACCGACGACCCCTATATACTTAGGAAAAATTGACTTTGCCGTTGCCCAACAGTGAAGAATAACGATTTTCAGAGGTATTCTCGGTAAAGACTCAATGCTACGTTGCACTAGGTACGGATAATGGAACTTTGACGGGGTAGTGGAATTGGAACAAGGCCCAGGGTCTCCGACTGACTTTCTAGCTCTTACCCCCGTTTCCGCAGACGTGTATACGCTCGTCGCAATGTATTTTCCGTGATGTTGACGTACAAACTGCAGTCGCTGGTTGTGTTGGCTGCATGATTTCGAGCACGAAACTCGGTAGCCTCGTCAGCATCACCGAACACACACCGGTCGGTAGGCACGTACATGATTCTGGCTGCGCGCCAACAACTTTAACAAGGACATTGCACGGTTCAACGTTCACGAGCCGTTTCGCGAAGGGTCGAAGCGTTCGGTACGTTTACCGATCGATCTTCCGTAAGAATAAAGGACACGAAGAAAGATAAACGTAAAAAACTAGCGCCGTTCCGTTATTTGTTCCTCGAAAAATCTCGGACGGAAATTGGGTTGCTCCAGAAGTTTTTTTCCCAAACTCATCCCCGGGACTTATTGTCAAAGTTTCCGTGAATTCGTAGATAAATTAAGTCAGTGAAACCGGGACGTTGAAACTCGATTCGTCAGATTGAGAAGAGGAATTCGTAATGGATTCTATCCTACCGCGGAACGTAGAATTCGATTGTCCCGAAACTGACGGGGCCTCCGCTCACGAATTTCCTCCAATTGCTGTTTGATTAACGAGAGTTTCGATCAAGTTTGTAGATTGCAAAATGTGCACATGCCGCTAGTTTCGCATTCCACTTTGGTGCCGTTTCATTGGCACACTCGGTTTCGACGGAAACGCTTTTCATTGCTGGAAAACCGGTTGAGAAATATTAATTTTTTGGCATTGAGCTTTTAAATGCCCTGCTTTCTCTAGGCATTGGATACCGACACTTTCAAAAACTGATCTCAAGTATTACTGTTTATGTGCGGCAACGTACATTTTTCCTGCATCGATGTACGACTCAATCGAACCCAACATTCCCTTGTCCCTAATTCCGCGAGGAGTCACGCGATGATACGTCAGTGCAGATAAGGTACCAAGAAGGATAGTCGGTGGTTTCCACGGCAAACTGCGTTTCAGTGCCGTACACAGACTCGTAAGTTGGTATTAGCATAGCCCGGGCGGCAATATAGAGGGGGCGTTTTACGTTTATCTCTCCTGATGACGAGTCGGGTGTATGTGCACTTTGATAGACCAAGAAATTACCATTTCACCGGCTATTTGTCGATCGTAAATTCTTAACGAGTCCGCCTCGTAAATTGAGGTAACCTTGGTAGGTTCGGTCCGAGTATACCTGCATCCTAAATCCACACAATTACCTGGAAAAATAGACACGTGTCTGTCCACTCTCCGTATCCGAGTCCGAGTTGATGCGCGTTTCTCATCCGTTTTCATTTATTTCGGGGGCGACTCAAGATTGGACGTCTATTGCGATATTTGGAATTCGCGTGTAGCGAAAGACACAGTGCGCTAGGATAGCAGTAGCGAGCGGTGCATTTAATACACTGGTCCCAGTGGCAAACGAAATGGTGGCGAGGTAGCAGTGAGAAATGTCCGCCAGTTATTACGTCTCCTGGCCATGCTACAGCGAGATACTGTGCCGCATGTATATGTACAGGGGAGCCCCTCGACCCTCTCTCCGCAACCATTATTCTCAATCCGAGACCGGACGCATTTTTTTATTCACCGAGCTTTCATTAAAAGTCGTCCTAGGGGTGGCGATATATATAGCATTGCTCCGGTCCGCAGTACTGCCGGATGCTCCGTGGCCGGGAAAATAAATTCGGCCACGAGAATAATCATCTCCGGAAGCTCCTTTCTTCTCTTTCTCGCGAGAATTATTCTCCGCCCTTTTTTGCACTCGAAAAATAAGATGGCCGCCTTGTCTTGTGCCGCGTGTCTTTCATAGCAATTTTTCGGTCAGCTGAGTCACCTGAAAATCAAGGTCATGTTTGTGATGACTTTTCTACTTAGAAAAAAATTTGTTTCATATAAAATGCTGATTAAGTGCAGTAGCATCGTCTGCACATCTTTAAACGTGCGCCAATATGATGCACCATCGCCGCATGCAAAACCCTTCAACGCCCTGCAATCCACGTTACACTGCCTCTTGACAGGCTCTTCCTGATACCTCGAATGAACTTTGCACCGAAACGATATGTCTCGTTTAACGCACCCACGCACGCAACGCCGCGCGGGCATGCGAGGCTTTTCACCCACTGTGCACCTGCAACACCGGAGCCCTATAACTCTCACTCAATGCAACCCAACGAAATAGCTCTTTCGGCTCTTGACGAACGTTGACGTCCCTCGAGCACCGCCAAGTTCCACCCCCTTCCGGTGTTTTGTAATGTGCCAGCACGCCAACCATATCTTGTTTGTGTTTAACCTTAAAGTATCCGCATAGGGTAGCCTACCCTTCCACCCTTCATCCTCACCGAGTACCTGAGGAAAATTTGGACCTTGAAACCTGCGTGTTTATCGTTACGATTAAATCCATCGATCGTTTAAAAACGTGCACCCGATAAATCATATCAGTGCAAATCTAATAAGTCATATAGTGAGACGAAAAATATTTTTCAAACATTTTCAGTCACTTATATACACTTTTTCAAAAGTATAAAGCACGCAAATCTACATCTGACTTCGAAAAAAATAAAAAAAAAAAAATAAAAAAAAACATCAGTGAGAATATTTTCAATCCAATTACATTTGTCGCATATCAATCTTCATACTTAGCGCAGTTTTATTATTTCTATTAATATAGCCTTGATTTTTTAAGGCCATATCACACGCTTTTCTGTCGCTCCTGTTCTCAGCTTTGGAATAACGAGAGCAAGAGAATAAAGTATCCCTTTCATACACCATTGAGACGACGATTTCTGTAGAGACTGGGGTACAGGAGTCCAAGTGATGGGTGACAACGACAACGACAAGCGCCAAGGTACATGAGAAGGGAAGAAGGGGGAAAGGGTCGAAGAACGAAGGGCTGCCGCGGATGGGATGCGATAGGAAGGGAGCAAGCCGGTGGTGGATCGGTGGAACGTTTTCACGAAGTCGACTTCCGGCCGGGAAGTAAGCCCTCTGTCGCCGTTTCCGGTTTCAGGTTTCGTTTTCGTCGTCGTCGTCGTCGTCGTCGTCGTTGTCGACATTCTCGTCTATCGGCAGCAGCTCGAAGGTACACGGAACGTGTGTCGTCGAAAAGATACGAAGAAAACGAGAAAGATGTACATCCCCTCTAGGATGGAGACACGTTATATTCCATGTAGCGAAAGGCTTGCACACAGTCTGTCGCGAGTTGTTCGTATATGTATCGCAGTGTGTACCGACAACTCCAACCTTTCCGTGCTGCTCTTTTTTCTTCTTCTTCTTCTTCTTCTTCTTTTTCTTCATATTGCTAGTATCGATACGTTTGAAGGCTTTGACAGGACAGAGAGGACAAGCACTCATGCTTAAAAAACGTCCTTCACATTCACGTGCCGTTATTTATCTTTTTACCGGGCCTCCAGCGCTCGCATACAGAATCGTTCAGCATTTCTGAGGATAACATTTGCATGCATTTTCGTCTTTACCGGGGTATTAAAGTCTCATTTTATTGGACATTTTCCGATGTGTGTGAATATACAAATTTTATGAAAATCATAGGGAATTGAAAGGAGGGTCAGCTGAAGCGCCATTTTTCAGCCCTTTTTCAAAGTGATCCCGCACTTGAAAAAATTGAAGGACTATAATGTGCTAATATCTCTGATCTCTTCTGGAAATTGAAAATCGGGATTGAAAGGCAGGGATAATTTAAAGTTACGAATCTGCACTATATGTAGACATTTCTTTATTTGTTTTTTGTTTTTTTTTTTTCGATTCTCAAAACAAACACGTTTCCAGAGTGCTACGAGGGAAAAAAGTTCATGACCCGGAGGAGAGCCTCGGGAAAGGTAGAAAAGAAATGACCGATATAAATATACGATGAGAAGGGTTGGGGAGTGATGAGACACTGACGAAAGGTGACTATAAGAGGAGGATACATAAAGAATAGTGCATGAGGGTAAATAAACTGACGAAAAGTAGAGAGTCCTGGATGTGGACGGACCACGACGGATAATACCGTACCCCCCGGGCACGTTTCTACTTCGTGCCGAGAGGACGAGAAAGTACCGGCACTAGCGCAAAAGAGCTCAAGAGAAAGCCACCGGAATGAAAGAAACGGTTTAGAGATGCCCAGGAAAGGACACAGCGGTTCGGAGGAGAGTTTAAACCTCGCAGCGAGGGATAGGGGCAAGGAGGAATAAAGAGAGCGTGAGAGAGAGAGAGAGAGGAGGAGGAGAAGGAGGAAGAGTTGTGCAGAGGGTTAGGAGAGCCGCAGCAGAGCTCGTTCTATCGGTTTCCTTTTATCGAAGGAAAATTGGAAGCTTTATCGCCGTTTGATTGGAAATGTTTTGTAGCTCCTCTTCCATTCTCGCCACCCCACATCCCTTCTTTCGTCAATAGTAATACTCTTGGCTATTCGTTGCTTCACAGTTTCAAGTACTTTTCTGCGAATAGGAGGTGAAGCAGCCCTGCACCAAGTCCAGGGAAACACAGCGTCTAATTCTCGCGGCCAGCTAATTTCTACCTCGAACGATTCCAAAGAAAATAAAAACAAACTTATAGCGAGAATTAGAGAAATCTTTACGTGAGCGGCATTCGGCAGAAACTTTTTAATCGGGTTATTTTCCTTTTTATTTTTAACCTTGAAATTATAACATTTTGTTACGTCAAAGTGATGATTAGTGTAGTGAAGAAGAAAAAAAAAAGTAAAGTTTTTTGGAACTCTGGGTGGAGTTCCATTGTCTAGGGGAGGATTGAACCCTCGGAGACTGACGAGCGTGAGCGTCAAGAGTCCTTTGCGCTTAGGCAAGCTTCCTGACGCCTCGGATCCTGCGGAGCGAAGGTCCCACTATCCGGTACTCAAAGTTCTTTCGACACACTGCTTAGGAAAGGAGCCATGGAACTCCCGAGGACCAAGTCGCCCTCTCGTGGCGAGGTTAACTCGGGAAAGACGAGTGCCACGAGAATTAAAGCTAGAGGAGGAGTTGCACCGGCCAGACTACAGTGTCACCGCATTTCACCAACGTATACAACCTTAGAATTATAACATTTTGTTACGTCAAAGTGATGATTAGTGTAGTGAAGAAGGAAAAAGAAAAAAAAAAAAGTAAAGTTTTTTGGAACTCTGGGTGGAGTTCCATTGTCTAGGGGAGGATCGAACCCTCGGAGACTGACGAGCGTGAGCGTCAAGAGTCCTTTGCGCTTAGGCAAGCTTCCTGACGCCTCGGATCCTGCGGAGCGAAGGTCCCACTATCCGGTACTCAAAATACTCTCGACACACTGCTTGGGAAAGGAGCCGTGGAACTCCCGAGGAGCAAGTCGCCCTCTCGTGGCGAGGTTAACTCGGGAAAGGACGAGTGCCACGAGAATTAAAGCTGGAGGAGGAGTTGTACCGGCCAGACTACTATGGTCAGTGTCACCGCATTTCACCAACGCATACAAACTCCTGTCGGCTGTTAGCCATTGTCGTGTACAAGTAAAAGCTTCGTTTAACGGTAGCTCCTAACGACTTTTGTGACCAGTGTACTCTCGGACATCTCGGCCGGAGAAATACGACGCCGACGACGGCGACGACGACGACAAGGACAACGACAAGCACGGTAAAACGACGACCAACTGTGGAAAGTTGTTTCGCCGGGCGCACGCTCACAAACTCACCGGACTCACTCGTTCTGCACTTAACTTTCTCGTCCGTTTGCCCGAGAGGCAATTCGTTTACCGGCGACATAGAGTGAGACGAGAGGAGCCCAGAGATCTACGTCTTATATTAACCGAAGGCAGCTGCTGCCCCTCCGTTTCGTCTGACCAAACAACGGCTTAACTACTAATCACGCTTACCACTAACGAAAATTACAGCGCGCCTCGCCTGTGGGACGACGAAATACGATTTATCAGCAACGATCGAAGCTTGACACACATTTCGGACGAAATTGTGCGGAGTTATCGACGATACTGAACATAACTCGTGACCTGTCAGCCCCTTAACCAAACTTTCGTTATGATTGTCGGCTATTACTCCGAGAATTGTGGCCAAACTTTGAGACTATCGCAATGAAACAGATTCTTTTTATGAAAAATATTGAATTATTCCGGGAAAAAAAACGACAGAATGGAGCAGATTTTTTAAATTATCTACCTTTCCTATTAGATAGATTGTAAACGTTAAAGCTCACGCTTGTAGATTTAATTCGCAGAAATCGAAAGTCCGACGTTATAAATAAATGGAAGATGTGGAAAGTTTGCAGCGATAATTTTGCTGCCGAGGTGCGACCTCAAAGAGAGAGAGAGAGAGGAGCCAAAGCTGCGGTTGATGCGATCAACAAGAAATATGCGAATCTACTAGTTTTGCTCGAAGAAACGTTGACAACATCAAAGGGTTCATTAGCGAGCATTTAGCTATACCCGCCCGGATTTTCATTTAGAAGCTTACGATGGCCAAAAAAGCATTGCTTGTTTAATGGTAATCTTAGTAAGCCGACTGTTAAAATTAGGTCGCCCTTTTAGAGCTTACTTCTCTTGAATCCTAAATGAAAATTGCACATAGACTTTTCGTCGGTGGTGCTCTGAGCGAAAGCGAGATCGAGATCTTCCCTCTACTTCTCTCGGAGGGAAAGGGACTTGCATCAGTCTCTCAGCCTTTACGCGTCAGTCTAAGTCACTCTCGGGATTGGAATTCAAGGAGTCGGTGCGCTTTCGGTCGAATATAATCGGTGATTCGATTAGAGACCTCGCAGTGCACCAACGGACCAAGGAACTCCTCTGTATTAAACTTCCCTTCGTTCTCGACAAGTTGTATATACGTAAGGGTCGGCCATTCTCCCGGCTCATACCTCATTCCCTTGTCCTTGCCTCTATTTCCTAACACAGTATTAATTATTCCGAGTCCATTATTAGTATTTTACGTCTTTATCCACTCAATTCGAATTCGGCTATTTATTTTCGTGAGAAATCGTCACTTTTCACTAAAAGACGAACAAAAACCTTTCGTCGAAGGTACTTTGTTTTGTTAAATTTTTTTAACGTGCTTAACATTGCAAATAATAAATTGGTAACGTCTTTTTTTAACATCATGTTAATGCGCGGATTTTCGTAACATTTACTTAATTTCGTGAGAAATCGACACTTTTCATGAAAAGATCAACAAAAAACTTTCATCGAAGGTACTTTGTTATGTTAAATTTTTTTAACGTGCTTAACATTGCAAATATCAAATTGGCAGCGTGTTTTTTTGACATCGGGTTAATGCGCCGATTTTCACGTTGCTTTATCCCAGACATAAATATTTTCACTTTGTCGCACAACCGGAGCGAGGAGCTTCCGCAAGAAGAGCTTGCGGATATATCTCGCCGCCTGATTAGAGTGCTCGGCAAAGGGCGGCGGTCGTTCAACCCGAACCCAATCCCGTCGATTTTATCTTTCCCGTCGTGAGACCGGAGAGCCGAGCATAAACCCTGAGGCGCCGCATTAGGTACTCGCATTTTCGCTCGTCCATATTCTCGGCAGAATGACGGTCAGACGTAATCCTCAACGCCACCTCGTTTCCATTCGCATTAGGCGAACGATTGCGCTTTCCTTTTTCTACTCTGCATCGTAGCGGAGTAGAAATGGAATGGCCGCGGCGTTATCATTCGAGCGTATTTTCAATAAAAATCAGTGAACCTCCGACAAAACCTCGTCCTTTCACCCTTCGACTTTGCAAAAAACATCTAAAGTATTATTAATGTCAATAATAATGGGAAAATATGGGATATTTGAGTAAGAAACCCGAGCCCAATCCAATTCCTGATCAGACTCTTTAGCCCTTACCCTTCACTTTCGATTTCCATACCTTCCCGGAGCTTTTGACCTTAATTTAGTACCTTAGTCTGTTTCATTTGATTCAGCGGAAGTTGAATAATGTACGTTCGACCGAATAAATATCTCCCAACGCCACTTTGAAACATACCTAGGGAAAAAAAAATGAAACCGCGCGCATAAGTTCGAGGCTTAAGAAAATATGGGATATTTGAAGTTTGCGGAAAGTCGTTTCCCGACTGAGGACAGTCGCTAGCAGTCGTTACCAGCTGCCGGATGATAAGAATAATAAAGAAGTTAAAAAAGTGATGATGAGTGGAAACTGAAATGAAATTTAGATGACCGGCGGATGCGCACGTGAGGCTCGAAGGTTCCTCCTTCCTCCACGTATAAAAAGTTCTCCGGCTTCCGTTGTGTACTCGGCACCTACTTCCTGGGTACTACATGCGGCCCAGCCCCTCGAGGTAAAGGCTCTTGGGAATACTCCACTTTTGAGTCGAGCTCCGGGCCAATGATACGGAACGAGTGCGAGCGAGAGAGTGAGACTGGGACTCCCTTATCCGTTTGTCCTGGGGCTACTTTGTTCTTCACGACTTTCACATAGCCACGCATCCTCATATTCTTCCTAAGCTCTCCATTTTTTACAACGCACATTTTTTTTATATTCTCTGCAGATTTCATTGAAATTTTTTCATGTTTATTGTAGTCCAAGATTATTTATGCGTAGATTTGAGAATAAAGTTTTTATTCGATTGGAATTTTTAAATAAAATAAAATGTCATGCAATGTAAAATATTTTTGTAACTGTTTTTTTTTTATTTTATTTTTTAGGATGCCACCTATTAAATTTAAAGTGATAAAAATATAATTTGTAATTTTTTTTTAAAGGAAGTGTTTGTTATAATAAATTAATATACAGAATATTGATTTTCATAAAGAATTTTTTTCGCAGTTCTCTATGTTAATAAATAGGAGAGAGCCAAGATGCTCCGCTCGCACCCAGTTCGTCGCTAAAGCGCAGGCAATGACGCGAGGGATGCTGGGGCAATAAAAATGTAAAGCTTTGCTGCCGCCGGTGTCGTCGGCGTTGCAACTGCTTGGTCTTATGTTGGCCGCTCGGTGCGCTCTATGAATTATAAATCATGACTATCGGCGAGGAGTGCAAGTTTACGATCCTCAAGCGTTAGTCGTCTAGTCATCTTTTATCCATTTTATTCTCCCTCAGTTGTTGTTTCGTCAACATCCATGGGCTTCTCCGGTTTATCGCGTGCAGTTGAAGCGCAATTTACATTATTTAACATTCAGCAGAAGCTGAACAATAATTCCAACGGAAAAAAGTACAATTCCTCAAATTTTCTATCAACGACCCAAAATGTATTAAAAATAGGTAAATTACGTAATTAATTTCGCCTAATCACAATTGAATAGTACATTTTTCGCTGAATCTGCGAAGAAAAGGGATTCGACATTCCGGATGTCAACGTTAAAGAAGTCCAACCGTTGGACGGAAATTTAAGGGTGCTGTTCCCCAAGATTTTATGCACACCTCTGCGCTCTTTATTTTTTATCCATTAATCAGAAAAAAATCAAATTTTCTATCAACGACCCAAAACGTATTAAAAATAGGTAAATTACGTAATTAATTTCGCCTAACCACAATTGAACAGTACATTTTTCGCTGAATCTGCGAAGAAAAGAGATTTGCCATTCCGGATGTCAATGTTAAAGAAGTCCAACCGTTGGACGGAAATTTAAGGGTGCTGTTCCCCAAGATTTTATGCATACCTATGCTATCTCTTTCTTTAGGTGCGCGAGTGAAGAGGGAGGCGAAGGGAAAGAAGCGAAGGATCTCGTTGACATATCAGTCTCTATCTCGCAGCTCGTGCGGTGAGGGATGCGGGGTTTTTGGCTTAGCCGTGTGGTTTTTTTTTTTTTTTTTTTTTCGCCTCAACCGCTACCACCACCGACACACCGACTCCTCCGCTATACCATGACCTTTACTACAGTTTACTGGCTCGTCGACGAGGGACCCAAAAGAAATTCTCGTCTAAGCCTCTCGGGACTCCAGCCCCGCGGTCCCTTCGACGATAAGGGCGGGCGGAGAAGTCATTTTTCACGCGAAACAATTATTCTTCGCCGCTTCATCCAACGTCGCGTTTTTTGTTCTCTCTTTCTCTCTCTCTGAGGCCCGCCACTCGGAAGGTTCTCTGCCCGGCCGCGCTTCCTATCAGCAGCTTCGAAGTTCTTTGCGGTATTCGTAGGCGACCATCCCTTCGCGCTCTCTTTTCAGCCTAATGATCTCTTTCACTGCCTCGGCTCTCTCCACGTTCCTCACTGCGGATCATTTTACCTTTCCCTCACACTTTCATTCTCGTCGAACGAATTTACTTTCATTAGTTAACCCGAATGCGTCGCTCTATTTTCATAAAACACACACTGTACCCGTGTACGGAGGTCCTTCTCCGAGGGATCCTTTCGTCGGGTCTCCCCGAAGTCACGTTTATATTAAACGTGACAGATCACAGTTTTTTTTTTGATCCTCACACAACTTTTCTACCATCAGATAGATGAAGAACCTTATTACCGTCACCATTATTATTATCAGTTGGATTTTTATTCCCATAAAAGGAACATTGAATTGTTCTTTCGAAACCCTCAAAATTTCATACCCTTTCGAAATGTTTGAATCGTAAGATTTTTTTTAGTGGAAAGAAAAGTATCTGAACATAAGGAAAATTCCCCAAATTCAAAGAGGATTAAGCGTGACAGGTCACAGTTTTTTTTTCGACCCTCATACAACTATTCTATCGTGAGATAGATAATTAATTACTGTCACCATTATTATTATCAGTCGGATTTTTATTCCAATGAAAAGAAAATTGAATTGATTTTTTCAATCCCTCAAAATTTCATGCTCTTTCGAAATGTTTGAATTGTAAGACTTTTTTTTTTTTTGAGTGGTAAAAAAATAGCTGAACATAAGAAAAATTCCTCACATTTAAAGAGGATAAAGAGGGACCTTGACAAAATCTCCTGAGGAAATCATACGAACTGCCGTCCATTAAGTCTCGGTAAGGGTGTGGATGAACGTAAAAAAACCATTCACCGAGTACAAAAGGGAAGACCAGGGAATAGTGAATCTCCTTTTGGGCTCTAAATGATTTAGGCTTTGGGATGTTGTCATTTCATTTGCAGTGTACAAGCCCAGAGGGTTCGTCTTCCGTGACTTCACTCGTGTTATATAGAGGCATGCGAGCTACTGAGATTGCGGAAACTGCAAAAAAATAAAGAGGAAGAAAAGACCCTGAGGACTTTGCTAGAAATGAAAAAGAAAAGAAAAAAAGAGTACGCCATCACCTTCCCTTGTTACTACTTCTCGAATACCTCGGCCTTTTTTACTCGGTTTCTCGCATACAGTAGGCCGCGGTATATCGGTACTTATGTAGCCAATGTCGAGGGTTGTCGTCTCTCGACCTCCCCAAGAACCACGAAAAACTCAGTCATCAAACCCCACCGACTTACTTCTCACACCAGCCTCGACGTTGTAGCTGCATCGTTATCGGGATTATTGTACTCGTGCAGAGTCGACATTGCGCCCTGCGGACTCGTGAAGCGGGTGCAAACGAAATGAAAGAAAAAAGAAAGGGACTGGAACGAGAAAGTACGAGCTGTCGTGGGGACAACGCTTAGCAAAATGCTCCGGGAGAAAAAAAAAGCGGAAAGTATAATGACATCGTGAGGTTCAGGAAAAGGGAAACTTTATCTGCTGCATTTTCAATTTCATTGTT
The DNA here is from genome assembly GCA_947507545.1 of Clistopyga incitator. NCBI lineage: Eukaryota > Metazoa > Arthropoda > Insecta > Hymenoptera > Ichneumonidae > Clistopyga > Clistopyga incitator. The sequence goes on along the minus strand of OX382171.1, from coordinate 1,386,065 downwards.
AAGACCGACACCGCTTAGAATTATTTTTTTTTTAGTAATTAAAATGACGTACTATGCTATACAATTATTTTATAATACGCTATTTACGATACATCGCTAATTTAATCTCACAACTTTGCTAATTTAAAGTTGAGAATTTTTTTTTTTATCGAGAGAAAAAAAATCATGGCTCCCATTTCCGCATAGCTTATTGCGCCAACTCCCCTCCGACAGAGATCACGAAGATTGACTCAAGTATCCGAAGAATCGATAACTTTTAACAACCCTTAAGATCAATTTCTCTCTTGACTACATTGTCCATTATCCATATTTCTGTACCACTCGAGTTTAATGCCGTGAATCTTGAGAAAAAATTGCGAGTATACGGCATCTTGTGCTTGGACGAGGGTGGATGCAACCCTGAAGAGTCCTTCGAATATCGTAGAAAGTCTCTGCAACGACAAATAAAAGAGAAATTCGACGCTGTCTCATTGTGAAATTTTTTCCGACATCGACATTCAATTCAGACACGCACAGAAATCGCAATCAACGCCTTATGAGCATAATTCAATATTTATATGCTCTTGAGGAAGCGCGAGAAAGAAACGAGATTTGACATTCGACGTATGAAAATAAATGTTCAATCGACAGTCTATCGCACGAGCAAATTGCACGCGCTGCTTATATTGCATAAAAAATAACTTACCAGCGAAAATGTTGTTGAGCAAGCACAGCAATCGCTCTTCTGGCCCTCCAGTTTTCACGTGGGGGCTCTTTCGCCTTTATGCTTGCAAATAAATTTGCGTTCATTGAGCGCACCGCTGCTCGGTAATACGGTATACATACCTTATCGAGTTCCCGTCATGTACAGCCGAGCCGGCATCGCGACGTCGCTACCTCCGGGACACGAGTCTCCAATAAATCTCTCGGTGGCAATGGAACAAGGAACTCGAAGCAACGAGCCATGGGACAGACTAAAAAGATTTTTCTCGTCGCCCACATTGCGAACATGAGGGATGAAGAGAAAACTGGAGAGGCACCGCCCCTCCGCAACGCACATTCACTCAAATTCTACAAGCTATTTTCCATTAGCGACGCGGAAATAACTGAACTAAATTATTTGTGTAATTTTTACAGCCTCTTCAGCCCTTCAATTTGTGGTAACCATTTTTTTTTTTTTTTTTTCCAAAACATTGTGAGAGAATAAAATGGAACAAAATACAAAGTTCAGTCTTTAGACGAGACGTTAAAATGCATTTGTTTTCCCAATCGCACGATTCGTTCTGTGTGATTGGAAATTGATTTTAAAAAATCGTTCGTACCATTGCGGCGCGAAACAGCCGAAAAAAGGTTTGTTTGACGGTTCTGGTTGCGAAGGTGGAAAGGAAGAAGAGAAAACGAGTGACTTACTACCCCCTGCGGCGAGTTGCTTCTCGAGGAGCCGAGGGAAATAGTAAAGAAAAAAGGAAATTCCGAGTCACGAGATAAGGGAAGAAGAAAAAAAAATGTCTTCTTGATTAGTACCATTGAACTGATTGCTGGCGTATTTCTCGGAGTAGTGAAGAAGACCTCCCCAATGCAGTGAGCAGACTAGCGAGCCAAACGTCGCTGTACGGTGGGCTCGGGGAAGCCCCTCGGCGTTAAAGTCACAGTCCTTAGGTTATTCTCTCTTTTTTTTTTTCCCCCACCGCGTCTTTACATCGCCCGGTGGAATCCTCCTCCGGCAAAGCCGTCCGAAGGAATCGAGACGTCACACCGGCAAATTCACGTAATTCGTTTCCCTGACAACTGATCTTTTCTTCGATGTGGGGTATATTTTCGACAGAGCCCAGAGAGCCCAATAGGGCGAGTAGGGAGGAGAGGAAAGGGGGCGCCACGGAGAAGATGAGGGATCGGGTGCACGTGAGCAAATCCATCTCACAGTGCGCCGAGCAATCCGATCTTCCTGTTTCAGTGCCACAGCATATACTTCCGGTGGCCTTCGCCCCGCCCCAAAACCAATCAGCTCCATCTACCTGCGCTACAAACGTGGCGCACGAAGATATATCGAAAACCGTCGAGGCCACTCATTGTCAAATCTCGCTGTAAGGTTCTTTTACGTCCACGTGGAAATTTATGTGAATCCATTTTTCCGTGGCCTCTTTTTACATACCCCGATACGTCACACGAAGCTCATGGACAAGAAAAAGTGAACCATAATCGAAGAATAGTAAATACTGGGAGCCTAGGAGCCGAAACAGCTACTGATTCACCGAATGGTAACGTAATAATCCCAATTACTTTTATCCAGAGTAAGCGAAGAGTAAGAAAGTGGGGAGACAGCGAGTATCACCTGAAAAACAATGACTCAAGCTCGGCAATAGTGTACAGAGGTAGTAAGGGAGGCACCGGTCCAAGTAGCAGCGCAATTCTCGAGCAATTCCTCGGTCTGCAGCATCTCGTAGATCCTGGAGAACCGGATGGTTCCGCGTTGTTCGCTTTGTAAATGACGTTATCGGAGCGGAAAGACGAGGGACACCAGTATACACGGGGGAAGACCACGCGGACGAAGACGATGGAGAATGCCAGCGGAGCTTTAATAAATCTGTTGGTGGGGGTGGTGGGTTCTAGGGGTATATGTAAGTCTGGCTGTAACGGACAGGCTCCTCAACCACGAGGATCGTGATACACCGAGAGTACACGACGAGTCCCCTCGTCGTCGTCGTTCATTCGACGCTGTATTAGTACAACGACGGTTCTGTACAGATAGCATTGTGCGAGCATAGAACGAGAAGTGGTGCGGACGGTATGAACAGTACGAAGTACAGACCATACGCTGTTCTCTGTAGCATTGGATAGTACGGTGCACGGAATGAGACGAGCACACCGCGGACAGCACCGAGAGAGAGAGAGCTTAATCCACGTCGAACGGTTCCGTGCGAACACTCGGTCTCATGATTAATGGCGCTTTGCCCTGCAAGCTCACTCGCTCGAATCTCTGCTGCTGCTGCTGGTGGTGGTGGTGCCAGTGGTACTGGCAGTGGCGGAGGTACTGGCTCGGCTATATCAGGACAGCGGCGTGAGCCTCGATCCGGGAATAGGTAATGCGCCGTGTACGCGTGTACTATTATACTCGCTTGCACAGGGTTAGTGGGTGAACATTGTATGACGGTTATAGTGGTGGTGGTGGTGGTGGTGGTAGTGAGAGCAGCATTCGAGGGGGAGGATGGGAGGAGGATCGAAGCTAGGTCAACGTGAACGAATCGTCGGTCTTGAATCACGAGAATGCTCTCTGTCACTGCGATAGTTGTATACACTGGTGAAGCTCCGACAGCAGTGCCTCTGCCTCGATCGGGCCACGGGTTTTCGCGATGCATTGATAAATCAAAGTCCGACATCGACGCAAATAAATCATAAGGGTAACAAAAGTTACAGTTCTGCCGTGATAAGACATTTCATTCGCTTTACCATCGCACCTCACGGTTTTCGATGAATCACATTTCTCAAGCCAAACCTCAATGTAGTTCGATTGAAATGCGATTAATTGTACTCGAAATTAGAAACACCTTCAATTGTGCCATTGGACAAAGCATAGAAAGAAAAATTTGATACGTGTACAGACTGGGACGATTGGACATTGTTTTCGACGTAAATCAAGTTTGTATTTAAATCTTTACCGAAGTGGGTTAGTGAATTTTAATCACCCTCAAGCCCCCTTTACTCATGCAATTTCAATTCACCACGTTTTTTTGATACAACCCGTGGTTACAATGTGGACTCCTTTATTCCATGGTCCAGACCATCGCGGTTCCACTTGATTAAAAACCGATTTTGCGTAGGTAATGTATAGCGAGAGGGGGGCGGGGGGGTGTAGGAAACTCTGTGGCAGGGGCTCGGTACCCCAGACTGAATAGCTCAGCAGGTACAACGAATGGTTCGTTAACATCCGTATATATCCGTAGGCGGGAGGATGATTGGAATGACGTGGTATACGGTTAATAGGATGTAGCCACGTCGGTAGAAACTCGAACCAGGTATCGGGGGGCACCGAGTCACAGGCCCACCAGTCCACACCACTGAGCCAAGTGCAATAGCTGGAAGATAGCAGTGCAGAGGAGGGCATCAGCATCAGCAGCAGCTGAACAAAAATCTAGAACCCACGTAAATCAAGCTTGTATTTAAATCTGCAATGAAGTGGGTTAGTGAATTTTAATCACCCTCCAGCCCCCCTTTACTCATGCAATTTCAGTTCACCACGTTTTTTTGATACAACCCGTGGTTACAATGTGGACTCCCTTATTCCATGGTCCAGGCCATCGCGGTTCCACTTGATTAAAAGCCGATTTTGCGTAGGTAATGTATAGCGAGAGGGGGGGGGGGGGGGGGGGGTTGCAGGAAACTCTGTGGCAGGGGCTCGGTACCCCAGACTGAATAGCTCAGCAGGTACAACGAATGGTTCGTTAGCATCCGTATATATCCGTAGGCGGGAGGATGATTGGAATGACGTGGTATACGGTTAATAGGATGTAGCCACGTCGGTAGAAACTCGAACCAGGTATCGGGGGGCACCGAGTCACAGGCCCACCAGTCCACACCACTGAGCCAAGTGCAATAGCTGGAAGATAGCAGTGCAGGAGGGCATCAGCATCAGCAGCAGCAGCAGCATCAACAACACAGCAGGGTGACCAGCCACCACCAGCGGCAGTGTCGGTCATACCCTATTTATCCTCACCGGCCAAATTGCCCGTGTCTCATCCGACTCGACGTTGAACGCCCTTGCCATGCAACGTTTCTCTTCCAGCAGCCGAGCTCTCTCATTCGCACACTCGTATATGCAACGATGAAGCCCGGTACACCAATTCCATCCAGTCGTTCTTCGTATGTAAATTCCGGGTACGTAGTCTTTGCACGTGCGATAACGTACCTATGTGTGAAACCATTGATATTCGTGGTCGCTCCAAGACCTCGCAGCCCCGACAGGAATAGATGATGTAATGTCGAGATATAACAACGAGAAAAAAAAAAAAAACTGAACAAGTTTGGCTTCCGTTGAGAATGTATGATTTAAATCAGAAATTCCTGGTGGAGTAGACATTTTATGGGAGCGGCGGTTCGTGATACGTGCAATTCTGTAAGCATCGATTTCATCGTATCAAGGAAATTTCTACGGATGCACAACTCATAAGTTGCCATACAGCTGATTATCAATGTTATCTGCTTTTTTCATTTTTAATTGGAATTTCGCAGAGTAAAAAATTCTTCTGCAAAAGGATTTTCGAACGTATGAATTATTGTGAAAAAAAAAAAGTGACACGAGATCAAGAGGTTATCGTAGGTAGGTCGTTATCCACTGTATACATACAACCAGGCAGTCGCAGTATCATAGCTAACGGGTAAATACAATTGTCGCTTCCGAGTTTAAACTCGAGGAGACTCTCTTGTTTCCACATTCTCTTCATCAACGAAGCTGGACTTGCCAAGGAACAATCCATTCTCCACACCGTCAGCAGCGCACCGACTTCAGGCAACTAGTTCATCGTGTAGTTGAGAAAACTGGAATGGAACTTCGCAAATGACACAGAATGGTTGCTCCGCTCTAACCCAACAACCCTTGGCGCCCTTGTACTCATCTCGGCGAGAACATAACCGTGCGGTTCCATCTCATTTTACAAACTAACCATACACTTTTACAGTTAGTCGTGCTCCGTGACTCACACTTGTGTGTTGAGACGTAGAAAACATAAGCTAAAGCCTAACGAAGCCAGAGAAAAATCCGATATATGACTCTATCGACGGTAGGTTTAAAAAAAAAATCTCAATCATCCTTCTGACCCAAACAGTTAACGTCTACCGCGCGCGAAATTTCTCCGAGCCAACTTCTCGATCTACCAAAACAAACAATCTCTTATCCTCCTCATCGCGGATCGAGCCGAAAACTTGAAACTGCTTCCAAGGACAAATAGACGAAGTTGAAAGCCTGTGAATCAATAGCAGAGGTGTAACTCGTTCTGTATACTAACTACGGCAAGGGGTGGGGGCTATTACACTGCAACGTCACAATTCAGGCCACATTTGACCCCAAAGTTGGCTAGACCCTTTGGGAAGCCGTCAGGTTGGCGTTGAGCGCGTTTATGTATCACGTCCTGGGTTACCTTAGCGCAGCTAGGTGAGATACCCAATGACGAAGGCTGAAAGTGGAATAGGAGGACGTCTACCCTGATACGGCTACCTCTGGGCACAAGCGTTAATTAACTCTCGAAGGGATAGTGCCAGTGAGGTGCCCGGACTGTATACGCATCGCATCCCTCGATGATGTGCTGTGCAGGTCCTCCGTTCTCCGTTCTCCGGTTAGTCCTGTTGGGTATAGAACCTTTGGAGCGTAGCGAGTGCGCGGGGTGTCTCCTTGCTTCGCTGATCTAGCTGTGCTACCTGCCGCCACCGCCGCCGCCCCATGTTGCAACTGTATACAGCGGGCACTAAGCGGAAGTGTTGCCCGTCTGATCGTGGCGACACAGGAGACAGACAAGGTCCAACATCGCATCACAGTCGCGGAGACTCCAAGCGTCTCCGATGAGAATATGTTGTATGGCCAAGCGATAGAGACGGTTGTAGAGCGGGGCTAAGCTATAGAACTGCTACCTCGTGCTATGTATACTTACATGTGGACATACACGAAGAGATATATATATATACACACATAGTACATCTATGGGATTCAGTCCACAGTGTATATGCAGCTAGGAGCTAGGTGCTCTGTACAGGATATATGTATATGCTAATCTCCGATCGATCCCAGCTAAATCGACTGCGCTACCTTCTCCCAAGCCACACGACCTCGCGATCTCTCCACGGGATACCGAGCTACGTTATGTGGTCATGGTATCGATGGAAACATCCACCGCGAAATGTCTTCCCTCGACGTCTTACTCAGTGTCTTCCTTTTACCTACGTGCCTCAATCGCTTCCGCTGTTGCTTCTCTTTTGTTGCGCTCCAAGCATGCTAACCGCGTACCGCATTGTAGTATGTACAATATGAAAAGGAATAGACGAAGGAAGAATGAGAACAGGTAGTGCAGGGATACGAAGGAAAGTCATTGTGGAATCCTTGGATAGTCGAAGAATCGTCGATCAGGTTTGAGGAAACGTGTACATTGTGTACGAGGTCAGATTGTCTTTTTCTTTTTAACGTACAACCCTTTGGCGCGCAGCTTCGATTGAGGTTAAGAGGTGCCAGAAGTGCAACTCCATTACCGATCCACTCTTGTCTCGGTCGCCTCCGAATCGTAGTTGAGAGACGGCCGAGTTTCCGGCTGGGGATGTCGAAGCTTCAAAAAGCTCGGGTAAGTGCGAAGGGTGAGTGGTCTGCCCTCTGTTCTACCGCGCTACCTCCTATCACGACGACATTCTCTCGTCCGTATTCGATGCTCCGATGGTCCGGAACAAAAGTTTCGTCCGACGAGTTTACACGAAGCAATTGCAGTGGTTGCGCAAGCTGCTAACGGCCAGCCAGCGAACCGGCAAACCTAGTGAGGTATGGAAACAACGTCCTGATTTTATCTACTCTGTAATACTGCAAATACGTGTGAATGCACAACTCGAGGCGATGTTGGTCGACTCGAGGCGTGCTGCGAACCGCGCGCAAGCGATTTGCGGTGCAGAGTTCGTTGAGACGAAAGCTGCGAGAAGCAGGGAAGAAGTTTTCGACCAACGGAGCCACGGATCTCGCGGTGCTTCTTCAAAAATGACGTGAACTTGCGAAGAAACACTTTTAAGAGGTTAATCAGAGAGAGCTTAAAACTCTCTGCGCGTTTCCTCATGTACGAAACTCACTCGAAGACTCAAGATACAGTGAATCGTCGGCAATCACAACGGAAAGTGGTGAGGGCAAATGGAATTGGGACGGACAGCAAAGAGAAACATGATTTTCCGCGCTCCGTGTGCGTGTCTGACGGATGCGTAAGTCTAACATCCCGGCGCCACTATCATCGCCCTCCGAGCCCCGCCAGCCTCGTTCCATCTTCTCCGATTTCTGTTTGCGTAACGCAAGATAGGAACGCGTCTCTGTATTCGGTACGTCCATTAGATGAACCAGCAATGCCGAGAAGGAAAACAGCTTAACCCGCTACTCTGCATCGCTGTTCACGACATCCATTACGCCTTGAGTCCCTCGCCACGGTGGCGACGACGACGACGACGACGATGACGACGTCAGTACCTTGTTTATGCTCACGTGGATGAAACGGTAGCACAATAGATGCTACATATATAAATATTGGAATTTACACTCGGAACATGTGAAGCACGCATCCATTACGCATATAATTTACGGAAAGCCACGTAATTCCATGTACACGTTAGATCGGCACAAGGATCTTTGTATACCGATGAACCGAGTCATAATTGATACAAGCTGTCGAATCGAACGAGACACCCGTTCATTTTTAGTTCATCTCAATTAGTTCATTGTGCGTTGTATAGAACGACCACTTTGGCCCGGCAACAGTGGAACGAACGATGAAGTGATAAGGGATGTTCCGACGAGTTGGCCAATTATCTTCTCTACCCGACACTTCCGGGGTTGAGATCGAAGTCTCTATATAATCGCCTCTATCCTTCGATACTTCTCACCCTCTGCGCAATATATATATATGTATATGGGACTATGTATTTGAGCATATATATGTATATATTTTCTTGGTCGCAGTAAACCTCCGTTAAGCCGATATTATCGAGTATCGATCGTTTCCTCCAGCTAAAACTGCCCCACGGCAACGCAAATGCTCCTCGCCTCCGATAGTCAATGTAACTCGGAGTATCCTCGCTTTTTTTAAAACTTCCCACGATTAACGCTTCGAGAGGAAACTTTCGCGACTCGTGGAAAAGTTAGATGTTGAGTATCGGCGCTGGTCATTATACACCAAAACTTGGCCTCCTTTTCTCGTCGAAAGCTCGAAGAAGCTCGGGTGCCACTGGACGAATAAGCTACTTATGGACTTATCTCAGCTGATACGGAAACGTATTGCGTGTGTTATAGATTTTCCTCGTGGAATAAATAATTTAGAGATAAGGCAAAAAAAAGCGTTTGTGGATAAAATGCAATTGTAATAAATCAATGACTGAATAAAGCTCGTGAAAAAGTCTGGAAATGTGATTTCATCCTTGGTCCACTATCGACGATGTCCAATATCATTTATTACCTTCTCCACTTGCCTCGACAATGAACGATAGCCTTATAAACTTGAGACACGAGTCTCGTTCGTAAAACGCGGAACATGCGCGCTCGGAATTCCCACGTGATTCATTTGTCACACGAAGGGAATAAGATTTTCAGATGAGTTCGTGCAAGAATCCGCGTGTGTGTGTGTGTGGAACCGGTTGATTCTCTCGGTGCGTCGCGGTCTGCCCATCTACTCCATACATACATCAGCTACTAGCGCATGGAATAATTCAAAATCCAGAGGAGACGAAGAGAGTCTGAGGGTAGCGAATAATGCCGAGAGCCAAGAGCGCATGGGGAGGAAGAAGAGAGGTGACGGTGCGGCTAGTCGCGTGGCGTAATAACGAAGCCGCGACGTGAGCAGCATGAGCGGTCGCTGAGGTTGACACCAACCGGTGCACCGGCTGGTGACTCCACATAGTCCGGTGCAACTTTCCCGCGTTGTCCTCCTCGACTATGTCCTGGGCAACGAAAGAGAGGAAACCCGGCCACGTGAAACGACGAGATCCCCAAATTCTTCGGCATCGAGTTTCGGGCTTTCGCGTATTACGGCAGCCATTTCTCGATCGATCGATCGATCTGCTTTCGGTACAGCTGGAGAACGTCGAGGGCCTCGATCCCGCCCGTGAATGTTTCGTGGTTGGGGAGAACTACGGCCCCCGGCGCGACTGGCAAGGCTAAACTGCTGCTGCTGCGCGCTTAAGGGGGGGATTGGCAATAGCTCCGAAGAGTAATGGCGAGCAGGCAGTTCCGTGTACCACCCCCTAGTCCGCCCTTCCCCAACATTGCTGTTCTCCCACTGGCTCACCGTGACTCTTAATTACTCGCGGTAGGTGCTGATTACGGCGACGATTAAATGCGGCAGGAGGCTGCCACCGTGTTGGCCCTTTCACCTCTTGAAATTAAGTAGTCAGAGCCTGTTTATTTCGGAATGAGAACGAGGGAGAGGTGGAAAAGGAGAAGTACATGAGAAACCTAAGCTTTGTAGGTTCGGTGTAGCCCGCCTTGCCATAATTATACCTAATCACCTCATCCCTCCACTGCTGGACCCCGGGAACAAACTTCCCGTAGCTGGGCCCACATGCACTTTAGACTCTGAAGGGTCTAGGCTTCTGAGAATACACATTGCACATTCCAGGTGAGCGTGGCTGTGACTTGAGCACTGATACATAGAGAGATTAGTGCTTTGCACCGCACTATGTAAATCTGATACTATATGATAATGTGGAAAATGTGATATCCAAAGCTTTGACACCAGTGACCGATATATTGGCAACCGCCTGAAGGTAAATGCGATGATAGATTCAAAACCCTTGAATTGGCCATCGATTGTTGTCAGAAATTAAAAAAAAATCAAGACACCTTAAGACACGAAGGGTTAAATCTCTCGATAGTTCCCTCGACTCACCATCTTCCGCCAAAGTCTCGGCGGAATCGAGATCATATTGATCCAGCGATGCACGAGGCCTAACATCGGAATGCCCTGATGATTTGCTCGAATGTTGCGCTACGAATGACTTCCACCCAGAATTTAATAACTGCGGCTCGCTTGGATTACACGCTGTGTTCATAACTACTGGCGATACGGCGAATATAAGTCCCAGCTGAGAGACAGCCCGTCCATAAAATAGGTGAAACCAGCGGCGCAGGACGGAATATATAGTGCGAGGTACTTTACAGTAAAAGGATTGCGAATGTAGACGCTTCTTCTCTCACCGGGATCATTCTTCTTCCGTGGAAAGTGCGGTTACATTGTGCTACTATAGATATATGTGCCGGTAGGAGAGGTGCGAAGTTGCGATTTTCTCGAATCGCGATGCGGAAAATCTCTCGCTATTCCGAGACTGTTGATGTTCCAGTTGCTGCGGGGGTTAGATGGTCCGTATTCCGCTGCCGACCAATTGTCGAGGCTGTCGGGGCGGCTTTTAGCGGGTGGAAAATAGAGCACGGCAGAGTGCAGGTACGAGTTAAGGTAAGAGAAACGGGGTGGGATACAATGCTCGAGAAACGGAAGGAGAAAGAGAGATTGTGTACTTTCGTACGTCTTCCCTACCCGCTTCTTTTCTATTCTGGATTCATAATACAGGACAATGGAAATAGCTTCTGGCGTTCTTCGAGGCGTATACACTGGCCCCATTGTTTTTACCGTGCGCGGATTCCACGAGCATGCCAAGTTTTCGAATACCGAATGAAAGATTCAAGGCCCGAATGCGAATCGTGAAGCGAGTGACTTCAAGAACATCACGCGCGCGACTTCAGGAAGGACGAGCTTCCTCAGCGGATTATTAATTCGAGCAATCCACACTTTTGATTACGTACAGCCTGGACCGAGAAGAAAAGCCCACCGAATATCGCACCAAGTTTGCGCACGGATTTCGGAAACGCGCTGAGAATTCGAAATTAGATTAATCTCGCTTCTTAATCAGTAAAATTTTTGCATTCAACGGATTAGCTTCTAGCGTTCGTCAAGGCGTGTACACTGGCCCATTGTTTTTACCGTCCACGGAATCCAAGAGCGTGCCAAGTTTTCGAATACCGAATGAAAGATTCAAGGCCCGAATGCGAATCGTGAAGCGAGTGACGTCAAGGATCACGTGCGACGTCGGGAAGCATGAACGACGAGCTCCCTCAGCGGATTATTAATTCGAGCAATCCTTACTTTTGATTACGTATAGCCTGGATCAAGAAGAAGAGCCCACCGAATATCGGAGCAGCAAGTTTGCATACTTAATCTCCATTCGCGCGCGGATTTCGCAAACGCTCGGGAAATTCGTGATTGGATTAATTCAGTTCCGTAATCAGTGAAATTATTTCAGTCAACGGATTAGCACATTCGCCCGAAGCCTTTTTCGTATCCTAACTTCAAAGTATCGACTGTCAAGAACAAGATCGACAGAGCAACGCGATTCAGACTCGCGTGACTCTACTTTTCAAAAAGTTGGAGCATTCGGACGTTTTGGGTTCACCATTGGCACATTTATCTTTCCGTAGAATGCAGTACGAGATACTTCTATCGCTATACCGATTTCCAACTGGAGAACCGTCGTCCAAAGCGACGACGGCAAGAACTGCGACGCTCGAATTCCCAAGATTAAGTGACGATAAAGCGGTGCGCGGCACGAAGAGTAAAACCACGGGATGGTCAGAGGACGTTTAATTTATGCCATTGCCAACCCCATCGGCACACCGAGGTAGACGAAGAAGCCGTGGGTCGCAAGGGAGAGGTCTTCGTTGCCGGGGTTTCCACAGCACGTTTCACCGTGAAAGAAAAGTGGTCCCGTATAACGAGCAAAGTTTCTTTTGTCCATTCGTTTCGAAGATTAGCTTTCTTTTCTTCGGCTCTCGTTCGTTTTATATCGTCCTTCGTCGTCGTTCACCCCTCGCCTTTCTTTCTCCCAGGGTCTTTATTCTTCGGGAAAACGAATGGACTTCCACGGCCGTTTCTTATTCCCGGCCACGTTGGCCGTCTCAAAGAAAGAAAGAAAGAAAGAAAAAAAAAAGAGTAAAATAAAATAATCGTTTCAACTCCCCGATGAATTTTTCGATCGGTTCTCTTCGGTTGCCAAGCCTTTTTTTCGTAATCCACCCAGTCGAACCTTTGAACCCAGCGGTCGACCAGTTGCCCACTAATTCGCGCTAAACATTTCGTCACTACACTGGAAATATTGTTCAGGCTTTCATTTTGAGGGACGTTCGAATGTGAACATTCGACCATACATTTAGTTTGAATATCCGTAGCCGAGCAACCGATTTTTTAGCCTCTCGAAAAAATCGAAGTCTTCTTTCGTAATCCAGTTAATTTGCGCTAACCATTTCGTCAGTACACTGGAAATATTGTTCAGGCTTTCATTTTGAGGGACGTTCAAATGTGAGCCTTCGACCAATACATTACGTTTGAATATCCGTAGCCGAGCAACCGATTTTTTCAGTCTCTCGAAAAAATCCGAGAATGTAGGATGACGTCAGGGTCCTGCGGTGGACAGAATCGATCCGCGAATATACAGAAAAGTCAATTGCACCGGTGACGATAACTCTCGACGTCAGATGGTGGGCCAAAAACAATTTGCAGCTCAATCGGTCGAGACACAAACGGTCACGTGGCAGCCCAGTGACTGCTTTCATTTTCTGCCTCTCTTCTCCGAACTTTGAACTCTCGATCGGGGCCTCCCTCTGTTTTCCTCACAATGTGACGATGTCGTCTCGCTGTCGATGCTTCGTTTCATCCACCCCCGTCCCGCCTCGGCTCTCTTTATCATTTATTTCTTCCTGCTCACGCCCATCCAGTCGCGCTGCGCTTTAACCAGGAGAAGACGTAGAGAAGACAAGAAGATGCGCGATTCGCTCGGACGGCAAAATAGAACAGTGAAAGGGGAAAAAAAAAAACGAGTATAGAATTCTGTAGGAGTCACGCCAATTTAAAGTTAATAAAGCGCGGCGTCACATACAGAGAGTAGCCTGCGTGCCTGCCTCACCGCACCGGAACGTCTTTTCCGTCTGCACTCCTCCTCCCAACTTCCCATTTCTCACCATATCTTACTCCGGTACTCGTGGATTTCTCCACTCCGTCGAAGAAAAGAAATTGGATGCGTTGAATGCTCATTTACCGGTGTACCACCACTTTCCTTCGGATCCCTACCCCCTTTTTTCTCAACCTCCTCACAACTATCACCGTCGGAGCTTCCGCGAGAAACTCCGATGCTCGTGCGGCGATGATGGTTGCCTCTCCTTCAGACCACGCCGTTAGCAATTTTCCCAGCATCCCGAGGTGGCCCCCGTCGCTCCCCCATTACACGACCATTCTTCCCTGCGTCGTTCCCCCGTCGACGGTGGTGTGTATATCCTACGGTCCGCGAGACCACCACCACCACCCCTTACCCACGAAACTCTCCGCAGTCTGAGCGACGAGCTGGAATCCTTAATATAGTCCGAAGAACTCTCGAGAGTCGGTGGAAGATGAGAGAACTCGAGCGAAATAGAGATCGAGTGAGAACTGCGGGAGCTTGAGGAAAAGAGATGGCACCAGAGACCCAGAGAGAGAGCAAGGGCTCCGAGCGAGGAACAGGGTGGAGGGATTCTCGGTGAGAATGACATTCCACTGTGAACCCCCCCCCACCGACCCTCCACGCAAAATTACGTGCTCGAGCTCTGTGCTATGCCGAGGGATGGATGGACCGAGAGAGAAACTGAAATCCGAAGTCAGAAAGAGATGCTGCTGATGCTGCTCGCTCGTGAGAGCATTAGGACCCGGTAGCAATGGAGTCGACGGTGAATCGCCATCCTCCACCACGATTTTTCGTCGTGGAACTGCAAGACGATAACGATACCATTATCGCAGCTCAGTCTTCCTGCTACTAATATCACGCGGATTATTCTTTACTGCAACTGGAGCACGACAATTATTTTCAAACGTTGGAGACAAGTAAGAAGAGCTTCGATTAAAGCTGTGGACATTGGAACCAATGCGTACATGTCATGCAAATTTATATTAATACATATATTAATCTTCCAAATATTTGTAACAGCTGGGATCGGTGGCGAGTGTCGAAATAATCGCAGCTTTATTTAGGCCGTGATTTTTAAATGAAAGTTTGTTTATTTTCAAATGTTGAAGACAAGTAAGAAGAGCTTGGATTAAAGCTGTGGACATTGGAACCAATGCGTGCATGTCATGCAAATTTATATTAATACATATATTAATCTTCCAAATATTTGTAACAGCTGTGATCGGTAGCGAGTGTCGAAATAATCGCAGCTTCATTTGGGCCGTGATTTTTAAATGACAACCCCACTGTTCATTCGACAACGGAACTTTCGGTTCACCGTGAGATCGTCTAAAATTCTGAGGAAGTATCAGAAAAACACTTCCATAAAAATAAGTTTCCGTTGTAAATCTTGGAATTTTTTATGGAAAAAAAGAGTTACGGCCGCAGTAGAAATGTAAAGTTGTTAAACCGGCACCCGGCTCGGATGCCGGGACGTCACTTCTGAGCATCCGAACAACGGAGCACCAGCCCTGAGGTGGTAAAACCGAAATTTGTTTTTGAAACAACGGGCTTTTACTGTAGTCGGTGTAAAAGTGATATATGTGCAGTGGTGGGTGCGCCGTTGGTCGTCGTTGTGTGCGAACACGTGGGCATACAGCCACTGATGCAACTCTGCACAGAGAAACCCAAAGAATTCTTCTCTACGGATGCGCATATACGAGCGCGGTTGCAAACCGGGGATACTGCTGGTCGAACGACTCTAACGGACCCATTTGTCGACGACTACGACGACGACGAAACTCTTCGTGATCGTAAAAAGCAGAACAGTGCGAGGACGCGTACAGCACAGAATACGTAGAATACGATGATCCCTTTGTCCTTTATTTCAGGATCGTGTCAGGGTAATTTGGTGTGCGAGCAGCCAAGATTCTCTGCGAAAGGTTTGTGGATGCGGGCACCGTTTTCTCGGCAAAACTGCACAGCCCAGTAGAAACGACAATGGCTCCCGGAGAGAAAGAGAAACACGCTGTATTTCACGGCTATTGGAAACTCCCACTTTTACGTTCTTCTTCCCACTCAAATCACGATCACGTGGCCTAATAAAACGTCCATTCAACGTATCCGTCACATTTTTTTCTTCTCCACTCCATCTATCGTTTTATCCTGTATTAGTCATTGGTAGGTAGTTCGATTTAACCCACATAAAAAAAAATCTATATGCACGATAAATTCGACGTACAGAATTTATTTCGCGCCTTGATATTGAACATATGTCAAATGTACATTTTTCCGTGTGGGTCAATCAACGGAACGATAAATAACAAATAGAATCTGATTCGATATAAAGCAAAAGTAGTAACGAGATTAGAAGATAAAATGATAATAATGAATCACTGCTTCTTTCAATTGGACACCTTGAATGTTGAGAATTTAAGCTCCGATAAAATAAATGCTGTCGTTTTCTGCGAAGCGTGAATACCGTTGGAATTGTTGCGCTTTTGCCGAAAAAAAGGAGTATTATATCTCTATAATAAGGTAAAGTTCGATCCGCGGCTTAAGCAGTTCGTACGTACGTTTTATTATATATATATTAACCGATAGCAGTGAAAGCGCAAGAGTTATTTCTCTCATCGTCGTTGTTTTATCAGGAAGTTGGTTGCACGCCGGGCATTGAAACGCGTAACGTGGAATCGCGTCAAACTGGGAAGCTCGATTATTTAATGGCGCGAGAGAAGGAGGAGTGGGCGCTGCTAAAATGTCCGACGTGAAACGGGACGTACGGCCAGCTACCGGCAACTGTTCACCAACTATCGACAGAAGTTTCCGTCCCGCGAACGAGAACGCGAGCCAACATTTAATTAAATATCGGACGCGCGCGCGCGCGCTTTTGCATTCGCCAGCTGCATGGGCCATATATATTATGGGCCATTCCACACCGCATCGACAGACAGCTGCATTTCCTTCATTATTCCAAAGACTACATTTTTATTTATCATAAAGAACTAAAAATACATTTTTTTTTTTTTTTTTTTTTTCATTTTTTTCCCCCGGTAAAAAATAATAATTGGAATACATGCTCTTCTCTCCCATGGAAGTGTCAGTCATTTTTTTTTATACCCGAAAACATTTTTTAAACCCGAAAAATCGTGGAAATTCGTGATTAAACACAACATATCGACATAAAGTCGAAATAACAATCGGAATACATGCTCTTCTCTCCCATGGGAGTGTCAATCCATTTTTTTTCTCCCTTAAAATTGACCATATACTGGCGCGAGGCTAAAATCTGTCGATTACTAACCAACCAATGCTGATTTTAATGAAGATTCGAAAGAAAAAAAAAAAAAAATTCAGCAAAACATTTTTTATAACCGAAAAATCGGAATACACGCTCTTCTCTCCCATGGGAGTGTCAGTCCATTTTTTTTTCTCCCTTAAAACTGACCATATACTGGCGCGAGGCTAAAATCTGTCGATTACTAACCAACGAATGCTGATTTTAATGAAGATTCGAATAAAAAAGTTTTTTTAAATCAGCAAAACATTTTTTATAGACGAAAAATGGTGGAAATTAGTGAATAAACATAACACTGTCGATTCGGTCTGAAATGTCCTATATGAAGGCATGTAAAAAACCATATAGTATGCTATATGTAGGATATTGTGCACCAGCATACACAAACCACGGTGAATCGGTGCTGTAGCTGGCGTATACACTGATGCACGTGAACAACATCGCCGTGAGGGCACTGCACGTGTATTTGTATGATCGTGACGAAACTGGACCAGGGAGTGCGGAAAACGATAACTGCAGCATGAACCGCGGGGCTGCACGAACCTCGATCATGCATTCCCTGTGCGCCACCGGCAGCGGATAGTCTATGACGATGCTACGTAACTAAAAATTGGAAACGATAATTCCCACATGCCCACCCCCCCGTCATCGGCCCGCGGCCCGCCAGGAATTTCATAATTATGATCCTCATTTTTTTGTGCGCAAATTCTGCGGCTTTTTATCCACTATGTTACCAAAAATTTATATTCAACACGTTCATGATTTTTCATCGACTTATACTTTATTGTTTGAAACCGTAATGCTCGCATACGAGCAGAATTTATTTAAAATCATCCCGCCAAAATCTACCTCTCGAGTCATCAATTGCATAATTCGTCAATCTCAAAATCGTTAAAAATACTTCGCCACAAATGTTGTGAAATTGTTTTAACAATAAAAAAAACCATCTGCACGGACCCACTTGATTTTCTTTAATATACCTTTTTTTAATACACCTTATTTTCCATTTCTGGTAGAGTGATAACTATAAAATAGTAAAATCAGCCCGCCAAAATCTACCTCTCGAGTCATCAATTGCACAATTCGTCATTCTCAAAATGGTTTGAAATATTTTCTCATAAATGTTATGAAATTGTTTGAACAATAAAAAAAACCATCTGCACGGACGCACTTTGATTTTAAAAAATATATATATATACCTTTTTTTAAATGTACTTTATTTTCCATTTCTGGTAGAGTGACATGATATGAGACTTTAAGGATAAATATGCTTTTTGTATTAAAGTAAAATGGGAAGAAAATGTCGGGGGGCGTTGAGACGTCGCCAAAGCTTTTTCCTTAAAAACAGCGGCCTCCTAAAATCACTCGGGTTTTGTATCCCAGCGTCCATCATCAATATTTATACGGTTAACAGGACTTTCCTTTCACGCGCCGTTTCACCGCGAACGTGGCGTAGTCGCGTTACGAGCAACCCGTATACGACCCCATACGCCATGAGAAATCGTCCACAAACTCCGGACCTTATTCTCGCTCCCGGCATCCATTGCTACCGGCAGTCAGCCGTTGAATCGTTGACGTGTGTAACGAAAGGCGAGCATTCATGATTTAAACAGCAGCCATTATTTAACTGCATACCCTACGAACTAACTTGCGACGACAACTTTTCTCGATCGCAGCATTATTCTTGTCGACTCGTTTTTTTCCCCCCTCATACTCATTGGCTATGATAATCCTTGCTGTAATGCTGTAAATTATATTTAATGCTCGTTACCATTTCCGGTAACTCTAAATTGATTGTCAAATTTTAAACTGCTTCGATGAGAAGAAAACTGCAAATAATTGACCCATTGGTAATTAAAATGGAATTGCTTTGCTCCATAATTTGAAAAAAAAAATGTCTTACATCTTCGTACTCGGTTAATTTGACTGTACCGCCTTGAAAATAGTGAGCAAATCTGTTAGGCCATAAACGCTTATACTTTACAGTATATTCAGCAACGTAAAGCTTTTGTACGGCGAAATAAATCCCTCATCCAAGAGGGCTACTAGCTGTGGACATTAAATACCTCGTCTAATGCAGCTTTAAAAAGTTGTAAGCGTAGCGCACATTTCTGAATCGATAGTGTGTGTCGGAAAATATGAGCTATTAAAAAAAAAAAAAAAGCTATAAGCTGCAAGCGATATAATAGACGGTAACGGCAGAACGTGAGATAGCAGAGTCGTTAACGTTGTCTTTTTACGAAAACCGCCAAGGAACGTGATCGAATCTGTCATCTATTTTTACTCCAGATTACTTTTTATATCTCTATTCATTCACACTCAACAAAGGGTAACGGCGTTTTGTCGCTCGCTTAACGGTTCAATCATTCCTCATTTCACCCCACGCAAGCACACACACCATTTTTCTATTGAAATTTTCACTAATTCTCTGAATGCACTTCGCTATATTCGTTATACTAAAAATTCTATTGAAATTTATCAAAGCCTGTGTTTCGTATTTGTAATGATATTTGCAATGTTGTATTTGTGATTGGCAAACGAATGTTTCTATTGAAATTTGCAATAATTTTCTGAATGCACTTCGCTACTCATTACATTGAAAATTCTATTCAAATTTATCAAAGCCTGTGTTTCGAATTTATGATGATATTTGCAATTTTGTATTTGCGATTGGCAAGCGAATTTTTCTGTGATTATGTTTCAAATTTTTCTATTGAAATTTTCAATAATTTTTTGAATGCACTTCGCAACTCATTATATTGAAAATTCTATTCAAATTTACCAAAACCTGTGTTTCCAATTTATGATGATATTTGCAATTTTGTATTTGTGATTGGCAAACGAATTTTTCTCCGATTACTCGATAAAAGCTTTGACTCTTGAGCTTTATCATCGAACATTGGGAGAACAAAATGCGAAGGCGTCGTTGCTTCGTTATTTCATTCTCTCATCGGAGCAGAGGCTTCTATGGATATTTTTGAAAAATCCAGAGGGCTTACGGGTGTGAATGCCTTTACATAGGCACACACATACCTATATAT
The DNA here is from genome assembly GCA_947507545.1 of Clistopyga incitator. Lineage (NCBI taxonomy): Eukaryota > Metazoa > Arthropoda > Insecta > Hymenoptera > Ichneumonidae > Clistopyga > Clistopyga incitator. Next base: position 1,366,070 of record OX382171.1, on the reverse strand, counting down.
GTACACATAATATGTATCTGCAAGCCCAGTGGGAGTTTGGACGATCGATAGCCGGACTGCGCGTCGGACCGCAAAAACGCGGCGGGCAAACATCGGGAAAAATTCGTAGTCGGTCTTTCGAGCATCGGTGGTTAGGGCCGAGTGAGGCTGAGACGGGAATAGGCAAAACCGCAGAATTGTCCAACGATTTAAACGGCCAAGTACAACAGACCGTCCTCCCGGAGTTTCCCTCCGTAGTTTTCCCGCAGCTCTCGAGCGAACCAACATCAAGTGGGCAACTTTTGTGTTACTTTTTTGTTTTAGCGGCTTCTCAATGTCGCGCTCATATGTAGGGCACTTGAGCCGAAGCCAGCATGGCCGTGATTCTCGTAAAAATTTTTAAACACACCAAAATGTGTTTTCCCGTTATATTGTCGTAAAAAAAAAGGTAACTTTTTAAAAACGCGCGTTTCAGGAATTAAAATGCTTCCACTTCCGGATGAGTTTCCAAGTTTGACAAAAAATGTGTCGGCTACTCCAACGAAATTCAGTGAGATTCATTTTTTTTTTTCACTCAGCTGTACTTTTATATGAAGATATCGATTAGCGAGCTCATTGAATTTTCATCTATATGGAAAACGGTTAGCTCATGATTATTATTATTATTATTATTATTGCGAAAGCAGAAAGAGAATGAGTGAGAAGATTGTAAAGAAAAAGGCATCGATAGGCAAAGCACTTTTTTTCATAGCCACGCCGTGAATCTCTTTTTCTATCTGTGGCCTCATTTCTTTTGTGGCCGCCGGTGTTGGAGCTTGGCAGAATTTTTAGCGGACGCAAAACGAGAACATCAGCCACTAGAGGACTCAACACGCGCGTGTGTCTGTGTGTGTGTGTGCTGCGGGCCTGAGTATTCAGATTCTCTTGCAGTGCGCAGAGACGGAGAGCTTTGCATTCAACATGCGCAGCGCTCGCGACGATATCTCACACTTCTATCCGAGTAATTAACGCTAGTGAGGTGTACATATATATATATAGGCACGCGAAGCACGTCGAGTGAATAAAACGAGCGGCCAGCGCAACATCAACTCCCGTAGCGTTTATTAAACGATAACGATATTCGAGTACGTATTCACCCTTTCACCCTTCGAATCCCCGAAATACCCATTTTATATTTCAACTCAATGGCATACTTTGCTGTGATTTCTCGGAAATTCCGAATTTAATTTGTTGAATTTACGAGAAATACATTATTATCTATACCTATCGAACAGTTCTATCAATAATAACGGTAAAACAGTTTTAATAAATTGCTTGGGAAAGAAATTAATTTCACTCGTTGTAAAACATGAATTTTTTCTTCATACGATGAGCTGTATTATTGTTTTTTTTTTTTTTTTTTTCAAATTTAATCTTCGAAAAGATTGTTAATGAACATTAATGTGATTATTAATGTTTGCGCCGGAGAAAATAAAATTTGGCCAATCAGAAGCACAAATTCAATGGATTTAGACGGAAAAGCGGTGAAACCTTTTGATCTGTGCGGACGATTAATAATTGGTGGAGAGACGAATGATGGGGAGTAGTCGGCGCAGCGACGGTAATACGTTCGATTGGACACTCGGTTTCGCATAATTAATGCATGGAGCGTATTAGCGGAATAATGGTAAATAATGCCTGGAGCTTCCAGTGAGATTTGGCGGTGACGTTGGGCGTTCAGCGTTTCGCCGAAAATCGTGGCGGGGCTATTAAAAAATTTGTATATTCACTGCGGTACCGATGGAGTCGGATAAATACATGCGGCGGCCAAGATGAAAGCGACGGGGAGGCGACTAAAAACTGCGGCGAAGATTTAAATATTCCGAGAGACGGATGAAATATTCCGTTTGAGATACGAATAATATCGTTAATGGAGCACTCGTCGGATTGCCGGCCACCCCCTTTATGTCCCCATTCCCAGTGTATACTCATCGTTCCTCGCTGTTTAGCCTAAACCGAGGTCGCAAGATGAATCCCTCTTCCAGATCTCCAAAGCGTTTTTCGCTCTCTCCCAACGTCCAAAGAATTTACCGGGGCAAATAAAACATTTGAAGACGGGGAAAAACGATTCGACACCGAGTGCCTCACGGCCGAGGAGCTTTTTTTAGGCTCGTAAAAAAATCGTCTCGTTATCTCTCCATTAAATTACTTTGGACTGACGTCTAAGTGGTCCATTATGGAATTTTTCACTACGTTATCAAAATAATCCCATCAATTTATCGCGATAAGGACTTTGTTACATTATTCAAAAATAATTCTATAAGGAATTGGATTTAAAGAAAATAAAGTACTGTTATTTGAGAATTAAAAAAAAAATCTTATATTTCAGGATATGAGAGTTTTCGATGATTTATTTTAACAAGATACTTAATTACTCTGTTTTCCATTAAAATGTTATCCAGCTCCCGCTCAGAAACTGGCGAGTACCGAGAAGAATTGCGAATTAAAGGGCGTCCGGAATTTTGAAGTGAGTTAATAGCGAAGCGCAGAAGGAAACGAGGTAGAAGAAGAAAGTTAGTCTGAGAAAGGTTGAATCGGTGCTGGCGGCTAAGCGGGGCATAATGTCTCTATAAATTTTTAAACAACTCGCTCGACATTTAGCCTTGAGGGTGCCGTTGTAGTGCCTACGAATGTTTCATTTTTTTTTTTTTTTTTTTTTTCTTTTCTTTTTCATTTCCCTGTGATACAAGGTAGAGCTTTGACTGTCGTGCGTGACTCGGACGTGACAAACGAACCAAAAGGTAAGAGATACACAGGCACGTGAATACGTGCAAGACGTACAATGAAAACGGAGCAGTTAAGCTGCCGGGAATATATGCCTTAATGGAGCTCAGAGGATTCAGCGCGGAATTGGAGCGCGGCGAGCACCAGTGGAAACAGCGCCGAGGAAGGAAGGACGCAAATGAGATAGCGGTGAAGGGATTCTGGGTTTCGATCGACCTAGACATCATTATACCGATGCTTTAGTCCGTTCAGGATACGCGCCTCTACCCTTAAAGCCCTTTCGGATGAACCACGCCGGAAATTCCACCGGTACCCAAAATTATTCCCAAATTATCCCTACTCTGTGTGATTGACGTAAGGTTAATGATTTATTTTTTATTACAGTTTATCTAGGGACTTGTGTGTGTGTATATATATATAGTTCAGCAATTTCTAAATTCCTATGTGCAGCCTTTTTGTTACACTTTTTGACAGCATTGTTAATTGTTAATTTAATTTTGAAAAATTGTTAATATAACCATTTTTTAAATTTAGTTCAGTGAAACGTTTTCTCCGTGTGTGTTAACACAATTTCTACATTCGGAGTTGTATAGAGTGTGAAAAATCAAGTCAATTGAATTTGAAGTTGTTTTCGGTGGTGAAATCTCGTCGGTGGCCAACATAATGTGAAAATCATCGCTGTTTTGTACGATGGACGTAAGGTTAACGAGACGAGACACCGTCTCTTTGTAATCTGACGAGAAGATAAAAGGGTCGTACAAAGGAACGATAAAGCAGTAATGAAACAAGAACAAGAGGATATGTCAAAGGTATTTAATCAGGGTAATTATCAACGCCGACCTCCCGGTTAACCCTTCGCTAAGTGATGGATTATTTGGAGAACAATGAAGGCTAATGTTTGGCTTGAAAGGGAGGCGAATCCTGCAAAGGATCATTGAGCTCGTGATCGTAAAATCGTCCACGTAATCATCCGGGCCTTCAATTATCGTGGGAGTAAGCGAGGATAACTGGGAATTAAAATGTTAGTGTTCTTGATTGAGATGTTTAGCTGTGTAACAACTGTCGAGGCACTGCCGCCGCGGCCCTTTAATAATTCGCCGTTCCGCTTGGGCATGATTAATTTCATTGGGGTCCCGACTGTCCGGATGGCACGCGAGACGAACAGCGTGGGCGATATATAGATGAATAATCTGGTTTGCCGCGTGAATGCAAATAATCCTTGACGTTCTGCTCGCTGTGTCTCCTGCTGCTACCGCCAACAGGGGCCGTTAGTTACATTTGCCCTAATTCCATTTACCCACGACTCATGGAATTCGCTTCGATATTTAGTAACGATAATAATTTATAAATAACCGTAAGGGAGAAAGAGGATGTGGAATTTAAAAAAAAAATTTGACACAACAATTCTCATCGAAATATCATAATATCCAAATAAAATTGTACGAGCATCGTGTGATTATCACATATTTTCACAATAAAATGTAAATTAATGAATGACGAAAAGTCGTATTATTATCGTTATTCAAAATTATTTTTCATACATATTTTTTTTTAATAATCGAAACTCAATTTCTTCCGCATGATCGAAACACTCTCGAGAACAATTAATCGCAATACCGTGAAAAAGAATTTTTTTGGCAATCAAGAAATAGGACTCTCGGTTATTCCTGAATTCATTGAAGCTTCCTTTAATGCCCTACGACGAGGAATGTCTCTCTGATCGATTGGTAGAAAGCTCATTTCGAACATTTTTTGAAGAAAAAAAAAAAAAATGTATATCGGCGAAAGAGACAACAATTTGTGCCAGTCTCGCGTTCCTTGCGGCAATCGCCAAGAGCGGCGCTCACAGGCTCTGAAGCACGTTCATTCTTCAGGGTGATAGCGGTTAACGGTAATATCCGAGGGATGTCAAAAGAACGTCGAGGACATTAATCGCATTCCGAAATATCACGAGACCGTCAGACTCAAATGGCTTACGGAGGTAGGAACGCTTTTTGGAACGATGCTCCTCCGCCTCGAGTCACGGCAATATACTTCATATTAATCGATGTCATATCGAGTCCACGATGTCCTGTTATTAAATCATCTCTGTTCATCAGCCGTTTCGAGCGCATAGCACAGCCATTAGCGCTGGCAAGCCGAGCTTTGGTTATACAATGCAATCATAGTAACCCTCTAGGAAGTAATTAAACGCAAGAGGATACGCTTGGCCACGGGATGCATTAGCGTTATGAAATAAATAAACGAGATAGTGGAGCGGCGGCGGTGGACGAGACTGGAGAGTCGGTATGCGCGTTATGAAATTGCGCGAGGGGTCCGGGGGAATTACATGGTTTGCTATGCTGGATTCGCTTTTGCCGTCGACCCACGGACATTCCCCGGCGCAACACGCTTAAACTATTATGGGACATCAGTGGTCATAGAGCATCGTCACAATTATTCCAATCCCATCAATAAATTGCCCAGCGATTCGTACACTGACAAATCCGTTATATCCATTGAGGTATCGTTACCATGAAGAACCTCAACAGGCTTCGAAGTGTGTGAAAAAATGGTCACAATGCCCAAAATAACCTCTAAAAATGATCAGCTCCTTTTACCGGCCTCTCGTTTACCGCGGTGTGACAAAATACATATAATCTTGGAAATAATCATGCTCTACTTTCGTCAATGATGCCGCGAACGTCTATCGCGAATAAAAAGTCGTTGAAAGAGTGGTGCCCGTCGGGTTAGAGCGGATTCAGCGGTTCTACGGTGAAGGACAGCGCCGAGGGAGACTCGGAGTGGTCGAGCTCCAAGACCGATTGATCCGTCGGATTTCAATTAACTGTCCGTAGGAAAATGGAGGAAAAAGGTCAGCTGGTTTTCGGGGGGGCCGGTGGAACCACCGAACCGCAGCGGGCATCGGGGGCCTCGGTTCGTGACGACGATGTACCAACGGATCGGTTGGTTGGTTGGATCGGGTCTCCCGTAGGTGAGGATCGCTACGATGTGTACGAACTTGGCTGTCCACGTCCACACACTCGAAGGACACATACGTAGATCCTGTATGGTCAGAGGGAGACCCGGTGCTCGGGTTTACAAAACCTTGGGTGGGCTTTCATCGTGGTTGCAACGAAGCATAGAGAGCGACGTTCCCATGTATCCTCGACTCGTACCACACACGTCCCTCCGTCTCCCCTTTGCCTCTCCCGCTTTCAGTCTTTTACTTTTACTTTTTCCTCACTCCCCTTCCCAACACGTCGTCCTCCACTGGCTGATGTCTGCGCGCCCACTGATTTGTCTCGCTTCTCTCTAATTCCATCGCTCTGCCCCGCGCCCAAAGCGCAGCATTGTCCTGTCGGTATTCTCTTTGCAGTTGCCCAACACTCACTGCGTGTTTGCCAACGACCACCTTCAGTCGTTGATATACAGAAGAGAGGAAAGGAGAGCAACGACGACTAATTGTTACGAACTGTTGTGTTTTACGAACATGAAACTGCTGACGTTGTGCCTCTGTTGCTTCTCCACTAGTTGAAGAGGCCAACATCGGAACGGGAAGATTGCTCGCGTCCTTTTACCGGCTAACCCCCTCGTTTCTGACCTGCCTCAACGATACATTTTTCGCCAGTCGACTCAAATCGACAACTATGCTTTCGACCATCGATGGTCTGGCCAAATTCTCCACGGTCGGAACGTTCAGTTACATTCTGGACTTCGGATCGTGACATTTGTGTCACTGGGTCTTGAGGACACGCTCCGAGGTTCGAGAATGACATCACCGATTTCCGGACTCGAACGAATCCACTTTCTGGGTGTTGACGGAAATGTTTATTTTCACCCGCTTCTCAAAGTCACTCGGTGAGTCGTTGAGGTTTTTTGTTGTTGTCAGAGTTGATTCTTAAGTGCGTATAATGAGAGAAAAAACATCCTCTTTAATGCTCTCTTCGTACGTTCATTACCTCTCGTAGAAGATAAATCAGTGCGTTATACGTCGGCCCTTGTGTGGCATTCGCAATACGACGCAAAGCCTGCATACTTGCGTGATATTGTAGTTACGCTCGCAAACGTTAGTAAGTACCGAAAAGGTATGTAGGCAAAGGGCTAGAATGTGCATTTCAAGCAACCGAGCATGTAATTATCATAAAACTAGGTAGATCAACGTAAAACCACCCCCACGGGGATATGAGTTGCCATAAAGCTTACGAGACGCTGTAAACTGCAGCGAGTATTCCACGTACTATACGAGAAAGGAAGGGATAGAGTTGGTTTCCTCTTCCGCTTCGCTGCCCTCACATCATCTGGCTCGTCTTCACGTCTCTCGCTTTTCATTCCTCTTCGCCTTCCCATCACTGACTCTCCTGTATCCGAATATCCGGGCTACCACCATCGTATCTTTCCATTTGGTTCGTGGAAAAAGTTTGACGTTCCAGTCTGAAGCACGCGCGGTATCATCTCTGACTCGATGTAAAGGGTGACTGCTGAAAACAATAGTCAAGCCTACAGAAGTGTATTTTTGAAAGATAACGTGTAAAATTAAAACAACAGTTGCTGCATAATCGGTGCGTAGCTTCCGGTGTTCCCCAGGCTCAAATTACCGCTAAAATTTTAATTGCCTTCCTACTAATTTTAGTAATTCAATCTGTGCGCGATGCTGAAGTGCGATTGCTTTTTAATTAGACCCGATTTTTACTTTGCTTTGGATTGTCGATTGCCAAGAGAGCTTTGTAAGATTGGACATCAAGGGATGGAAGCAGATTGGAGACCAAGTCCATCTTGGGGACCGTGGATCCAGACAAGTTTTTGTTTGACGAGAATCTTTGCGACAAATTGGAGACGGCAAATAAGTGGAAAAAGCGAGTTTGAAAGCAAAGCTCGAGCCTGCTCAAGCGACTGCAACGAAAGCTCCTCCGATGGCCAATAAATCGGGAAACTAAAGGAGCACATCTGTCAAATTCCAGGGGACCAATCGGACAACAGATCGGGAAGGTCGATACATCGAGTTGTACGAGACATCGAGAGGAGCCCGATACTCACGGAAAAATAGCCAAACTAACCAACGAATGAATAGAAGACCTCAACGAAGGTGAAGTGGAGATAATACACAGGCTTAAGTCGCAAGACAAACTTTTCAAAATCTCGAAAATCTTTATGGTCCAATGATGGCAAGATAAATTTCTTCTTAAGTGCTTTGATTTCATCTCGAGCAACTATCGAGAGATCTTTAGGATCGTAAACATAATTTTAGGTTGATTACATACATTTTCACGCGAAATTGCCGAGCCACCCGGTATACTCGTGTCTCACGAGCCCATAAAGGAGAAGCAAGAGGGGGCGGATCGTTCGTCGTGCAAGAACGACGACGAGGATGAGGTCGACAACATCGACATGGAAGACAAAAATGCAGATGGGTGAAGCAGGCAAACAAAATCCATATATACGATAAAGTTAGAAAAAGGGATGAAACATATTTATCTTAGACTGTGCTGAATTACGCAAATGGTGACCTGGTCAATTTTGTCAATGTGATTTTTCTTCCGACGTCAGATTTATTTTTTTTTCTTTTCTTATTTTATTCCATAAATCGAACAAATTGGACTATAAAATTCGTAAAAAATGTGCAAATGTTCCGTTCGAGGTGATCAGTGAAATAAAAAAAATTAGGAGAAAATTGGAGTCGTTCGGATGTTTTATTGTATGGAATGTCGTGGAATACCTCGTATACATGTAGAAAAGCCGTATAAGCTACACATATATATATATATATATATACGTGACACGGTAATGGACGGCACGGGAAATAGGGGTGACACGAGACGACCCAGCCATTTCGTCCAGTGGCCATCTTCCGTGATGTTATCACTCCAGCTGACGTTATCGTACGTCACTTTGCGATGTCGTATCCGAGCGAGCTCGACAACTATGTCGCGTAGGACAAGAAACGTCAATCGCTCGAACAACATATTTACGTGGAGGCGGCAAACCTTCTCCCTACAGTATTGAATCTCGAATCTCCGAATTTTCCTGCATCTCAGTAATGACTTATATTTCCTTATCCGCACCTGTATATTATCACAGCCTGTTGCTGTATTATGTACATGAGAAAGTGTTCAAGTATTGCATCCTTCACCCCCTCCCCCCGCCCTCACACGTAAGGTCTAAACCTTATCGTAGGACAGTCGCGGAGGCATTGCGTCGAGAGTGAACTTGAGCAGAAATAATTCCACGAGTCAACTATACAAACAACTTCCCGCTATCTGTCTATATCTCCATCCGACATTCTCCGCAACTTATCACGTAACTTCGAAACGAGGCACCCCGGGAAGCCTTATCGACAGTGCGTTACTCGAGGGTAGGTGTATTTGGCCCATTGCAAACATTCATTGTCCGTACAACGTTCTACGATGTCAACTTGCACATTACACCTAGTTATCACCGGTCGAGCAGCATCTGCGGTCTGGTACAAGTGCAAAGCGTCAGGTTGTTATGTGAACCCTCGAAAATTATTCGGACTAACGCCACACAATTCTCGTAGAGGGTTCGGGCTGTAAACAAGGGTAGGAGAGCGCCGGGTGTGCCGTGCACTCATTGGCCTCGCTACAGTGGTTAGCAGTGGCTCAAGTCGTTGCACATAAAGGCCCACTAAAATGCCAATAACTGTATTTTATTGTCTTCCCCAGTGGCCAATGCTCGGGAGGTTAGTGGCAACTATTCTCCCGAAACATATGGCACTTCCCGTGCACCCTATGCATTCGCAGGTGTAACATAATACGCTTCCCGCAGAAGCTCTGTTAATACATCACGCTGTACACCTACGGTTTGTTGAAACCGTTGATTATGTTGCATTTGGATGCAATCACTGTATCGATATTACCGATCTAATCTATACACGCCGAGGAAAATGTGCTTGATTGCATTTATCAATTCGAGGAGTCGCAAATATCATTACTCTCGATCAGTCAATTTTTTGACTTTAAAATGATGATATTCGTAGGGTATATCATCTACGATTATACCGACGAACCACGATCGATATGATTATGCAATAATAGTAGTGGAAGGTTGTGACTCCAACTGGTCGACCCCTCATCTCCTCCATCGATTCGTGATAGGGCAGCAGCAGCATTTGTCAATAGCACGATTGCAATTGCACAGCAACGTTTCATGAGGTTCCGATGAAAGCGTTTGACTTACAACACATGTGTACTCGACGTAAATTGATTGCCGGCTATTCGCCTAAAAGTCTTCTGTGCTTTCCCCGCACTCCAGTCTTCAAAGCTGCCTTTGAAACTGCACTATGCCATTACAGTGTACATATTTGTTAGGGTTTTAAAATAGTACTTAACGCCTTTAAAATAGTGCTTTACGTCACTCGTGTGATCGCAATAACTCGGCTTTGGCCCCTGCGCACGCATTTATAATAATTTATTATAAATTTTCATCAGACATCTAATTCTGTTTTCGACAAATATCGTCAGCAGTCGAAATCTATCCACTGGAAATATCGTTTTAAAAAAATTGAATTACTAACAAAAACGTGTTGCAGTTAAAAACAATAAAGGAGAGAAAAAAAAAAGCACCTCTAAACGGTCGACAAACAAATGCCTGTATAAATGTAGTCTCCTGTTTCATTGGCAGCGGGTCGTCCAGCTGAAGCATTTATGAGTCAAGCTTTGCCACGAAACTCAAATTGATAATAATTTATTATAAATTTTCATCAGACACCTAATTCTGTTTTCGAAAAATATCGTCAGCAGTCGAAATCTGTCCACTGGAAATATCGTTTTAAAAAAAATTGAATTACTAACAAAAACGTGTTGCAGTTAAAAACAATAAAGGAGAGAAAAAAAAAGCACCTCTAAACGGTCGACAAACAAATGCCTGTATAAATGTAGTCTCCTGTTTCATTGGCAGCGGGTCGTCCAGCTGAAGCATTTATGAGTCAAGCTTTGCCACGAAACTCAAATTGATAATAATTTATTATAAATTTTCATCAGACACCTAATTCTGTTTTCGAAAAATATCGTCAGCAGTCGAAATCTATCCACTGGAAATATCGTTTTAAAAAAATTAAATTACAAACAAAAACGTGTTGCAGTTAAAAACAATAAAGGAGAGAAAAAAAAAGCACCTCTAAACGGTCGACAAACAAATGCCTGTATAAACGTAGTCTCCTGTTTCATTGGCAGCGGGTCGTCCAGCTGAAGGATTCATGAGTCACGCCTTGCCACGAAACTCTGCGCCAGTTTGGCAAATGCATGCGTACCCCGGTTTGCACGGCATATTTGTGACGCGGGACAACCTCGTGTGTGTGTGTGTGTGTGTGTGAATAGAGAGTTTGTCGAGATGAAGGTGAGAGAGAGAGAGAGAGAGAGAAAGAGGAACGGGGAGGGTCGGTTGATGTTTTGCGAATGTCGGGGATTGCTCGGCTGCGAGAGTTTATGGTATGTAGTGAAGTGGGATGAGAGAGGCGTCACGAATACTCAATTTCGTTTTACGATGACTCGGTCGGACAGAGTCGAGCCAATTGTGGAAACCGTCGATTCTGCCACCGTTACCGCGACTCGGTTGCACCGTGAGAATTGCAAGGGCGTCGGTGGTGTATATACGTATAGCTCAGGAGAGGCCAAAGGTCCTGGGTCGCACTGTAAACGACGACAATCGTAACCGACGTTTCGCGAAGTAACTTTGGTCAGCCCGAGCCACTCAACCCTCCGTTTCGTACCCGATCTTCTCTCTCTCTACTTTCTCATCCCGAGCATACGAATATACACAAATACGAGAATCGAAAGCTGCCTCATCGTCCAACATCAACTCACTCAACGTTTTCCACCTCGAACGCCTATAAATCTCGAGTCATGGTAATTCATGGAAATTCTGGGATTGAACGACGGGGTTGGTTATCGGTGGGAATATCCTCACGAATTTCCGGCTGGTAACCGCGAGAAGTGGATGCGATAGATACGTAGTATAGTTATGGTGCATAGTGCTGTATTGAATCGATCCCCCGCCGGCCACGGTATCGACGCTTCGTATCCTTTAAACAGTAATATCAATATAATGTCTCAATGAGGGTGATACGGTAATAGAAAAATATCTAGATATACATAAAATATAAATAGTTGCGATTTTTTATCCTGGCTACGTAAAAATACGTCATTATATATATTTTTTTCATTCATAGAGTCGAAAAATAAAAGAATTCATTAGACCGGATATATCTTAATACCCTTAGGGATTTCCCGCGAGCGACGATATCGACGCTTCGTATCCTTTAAACAGTAATATCAATATAATGTCTCAATGAGGGTGATACGGTAATAGAAAAATATCTAGATATACATAAAATATAAATATTTTCGATTTTTTATCCTGGCTGGATAAAAATACGTCATTATATATTTTTTTTTCATTCATAGAGTCGAAAAATAAAAGAATTCATTAGACCGGATATATCTTAATACCCTTAGGGATTTTCTCGTTGAGCCCCCGAAGGACGCCGCGGTAAAGAAGTAGCGAAGTATAATAGTATAATATCTTTGTAAAAGATATTATACTTATAATAAGTACAATATCTTCTACAAAGATATTATACTTCGCTTCGTTATATTTTAAATTTCTTCTTCCCTCGCTGACAGCTACTTTGCATAGATCGTTTCTGATCTTTGGACTTTAGTGCGTGTCGTTGATACGACGAGAAGTCGGGATGCTGATACTTGATTCCCGGTAAGGGCCAAAATTACCCTTTTTCACTGCGGGGGTGGGGAGTGGAACCGTTGCACGGAATTAGCGAAAGCGGTTTATCGTCAAAGCGGTCTCGGGTATACCCCAATTAATTTGTCGTTCGGGCGATCTTACGCGGCGACATACGAGTAACAAGAATTGTGTACATGGATATATATATATATATATATATACATATATATTTTTTTAATATAAGTGTAACCGAAGAGACTTACCTTTGACGGCGTTGAGTTTATTGCCAACCATCTGCTTCGCCACGAAAGCCGCCATCTTGCTGCTGCCTTTTTATCTCTCCTCGTTTGTTGCTTCTTCTCCAGCTGCCTCTGTACTGGTTACTCAAGCCGAAGAGGCTCAGGAGTCTGCAAATACATGAGGAAACAGAGAAATGAGTAACCGAAGAGACGGAAAATGAGACAGAGGCGGATTATTAGTATTCCCGGGGAGTGATATTGGCCTGGGAGGCACAGAAATATGACAAGGTTTACGGATACCAGAGCAAGCTTTATTATTAAGTATTGCGCAGAGTGCGAGAGAGTCGGAGCGATACACCGAGGAATCTCGGGCTTCGGTATTTCAGGAAACAGAAATCCGTTCGTGAACGCGAATCCCAGCGGGGCTGATTCCCAACGGACGTCGAGGGATAATTAAAAGAAATATTAATACCTCCTTTCCTTTTCATGCCAATCCATTTCTCCGCCACTGCTTCCGGATATTTATTTAAACGCGTTGTTCGCCAACCAATCGTTCATTCACCATCGCCAATTTAATTCTCCTATGTTCGTCTCTCGATGCCGTCTGTCAAAGAGCGCATTTATCGATGAACAATGGGACGATGAATCGACGAAAAAATAAAAGTTCCGTCTGGGGAGGTGAACAGAGACCAGGAGGGAAGGAAAAACATCTTTTTGCTGAGCTTTTGTTTGAGGCAAGTTTTTACAAGATGCATATTATACCCATGGGACAGCGATGGTCCTTTTTTCTGCGAGGCCGTCCAGGAAAAAGCCACACCATTAACTCGCGACACAAGCACGTGATGCTGTCACTGGGCGACCAGCGCTTTAATGTCCTGCCGTATATCCTGCGCTTACAGGACAAAAGGAGCGAGGAGAAAGGGAGTGTAATGGAAAAAACGGGACCCATCGCGGATAACGACAGCGAATCGATGCGATAGCGCTTGTGGGAATATAAACAAGTGTATATGTCTGTGACGATGACGAAAAGTATCTCCCTTCTGAAGGACAAAATCGAAGGAGGTTGAAAAAATAATAATTTCATAATTCAACCCCCAATGTCATGTTAATCACTTAACACAAATATTCTACTATACGAGTTAAGTTCTTCGATAAAATCGTCATTGGAGATAAAAAGACACTGAATCGTGGATAACAAGCCATTTTTTTTTCCACATAATTCAGTACTAACGCGAATATAGGCCACTAAAATCGTTCGGCCTGTATCTTTTGCTCCTGAAGATGAAACCCACACAGTGGGTCGTCACGAACGCGGTGCTGTCACAGGACTCATATTCACAATTTTTATTTTATATTTGAAAAAAATCGTGTAAAAAGGTCAAAGAGTTGGATGGAAACGCGAAGGGATGCTTCCAAGTGTGCTCACGAGTATTGCAAGGGCCGGTTGTACTTTGTCTTGCGTCTCTACTTGTCGTAGCGGAATAAAAAAAAATGTAAGCTCGAGAGTAAAATGAAAAATTTGCGAGTGAGGGTGGGGACGAAAGTGGTGCGAGTGCGTACATATTTTTTGAGCACAGAGACGCGTTTTCTCCGGTGCCTAGAGCGAATCGACAAACAAACCCGGCTAAAGGGGGAGGGAAAAGGCTCGGAAGGGTGAGTTGGGTGCGCGGAGAAAGCGAGAGAGAAAAGCCTCAGTCGGGATTGGGTGTCAGAGCTTCGAAACGAGAGAGATCGATAGGAAGGTACCGGAGGCTGCGAAGACGCCAGGCGCCGAGACGTCTCGGCGCCTCGCGTCGCCGTCTACCCTATTTTCATCCCTCTTTCCACGTGCCGCGTCGCGGCGCTTTCCTGAGAGCCTGATTTTCCAACAGCCCGTGACAACATCAACTCGCACATACACACAACCGTCCAAACAACCGATCTCCCTCCTTTTCTCCTTGCGGATAAAGCAGTTGTACGTGCAACGTGTAGAGGGCTTCGAGTGGAGCGACTTTAGGGAGGGAATAACCGGTGAAACATTTGCCGGGGGATGTCCCCGTAGCTTCTATTGCCCATCATCCACTGCAGCCCAACAATAAACGTGACCCCTCTCTTATATTTCGTCTTCATAACTATTACTTCTTTCCTCTGACTGAAACCACTACACCGGAAGGTAAAGAAAGTCGAGGGTAAAAAATGGTTGCCCTTTTTCCCCCACCCTCCTCTTCGATTTATCTATTTATCCATCAATCTGACCCGGCAGACGTGATTCCTCGATGTGTCATGAGTAACGACGACCAGGAGCTATTCAATCTCTACTTGGCGAATAGAAAAAAAAAATAACGAAAAAAAAAAAAAAAGAGCGCAGAAGGGAGAGCTGAGTTAACAGAAATGATGGACGACGGATATGTCACCTTTCGGGGGCGGAAACGAATCAGGATTAAATGATCTGAGGGAGAAGTTCACTAAGGTGGACAAAGCGATTTTCGCTCGCGAACGTAAATTCGTTTAGAGATTCGATTCGAGCCACATTTTAAATCGCTCACGAGCGTCCAATCAACGGTGAAGAATAGTTTTCGTTTCTCGGAGGTGGAAAGATTGCTATGTACGCAAATGAACAATGCTCTCTGCATTCTTGTACCACGATATATGGAAATAATCTCTGTAGTTGCCGAATAAAGGGAAAAATAAACAACGGACCTTTGCTGAGTCAACAGAAATGATAGACCATGTTTTTGGGTCCGGGTTGAAGAAGAAAAGGGAAAAAGAAGCGAGATTAGATGACCCGCGGCAACGTGACTAGATGCACGAAGGGTTTTTCGCTTACCAAGGTAAATTCGTTTGGAGATTCGATTCCTTGGAACTGACCATAGCTCCGGCAATTCAATCATCCATGGTCGAGGAATAGTTTCGCTCTCTCATTGCCGGAAGAGATATGGTTACGTACTCGAATATATGCTCTCTCTCTGTCTCTGTATCCGAAGCGTTTCGTGTATAGTGCAGTAAATTACAACACTGTGCCGGAACGAAGTTTTCGCCTGGCGAACCTTTCGACTGAGCAAACACGGAGAACCAAACCAGGAAGTCAGAGGGAACACAAGCGTGGAGACCAACGAGATACGAAGCGAGTAACTGGTCTGGTTGGTTGATCCTCTGATCCGTGGTCGTAGTACGTGGCCACCTCCAAAAAGTCGCTTTCCTCCTCGTTTGCTGCTCCTGCTGCTGCTGCTGCTGACTTCGAGAGTTCTAAAACCTGGGTTACGTATTATAGGTCGCTACTACTATGGCATCTCGAGTAGACGGCGTGCCGATTCAAATGCTCCGATGCCCCTCACTGCACTCCGGAATGCACCAGCAGCAAATTTTCTTCTGAATTTAACGTCGAGGCAAATTGCTCGACCAGCGAATCGAGTGAAATTCTCTCGACGAGAGGATTAGGAATGATAGACAGTCGTTGATAATTAAAGTGGAAAAATTTTGATGCCATTTGATGCCAGAAAGTGGAAAAAAACGTAGCAAAATGGCAAGAGATTTGGAGACCTCCGAAACCTATCGAAATAAATGATATTGTTTTGGTTTTTGGTACTCGGTGCAATAATTTGTTTGCTCGATTTTCTGTTCTGTTGTTATATATATATATATTTTTTTTTTTATTATTATTCTGCTTGTCTGCGTCACTGCTTATGATTCTGACACTCAGAGTGAGGCTCAAATGAGAGAAAGCAAACGGTAAAGATTGAGGAACGGTGAGGAAGCTGACGCGAAAGGTTGTCTCATCGAAAACCATTTGTTCGAATCTTTGGGTGCTTACATCGATCGGGAAAAGCCTCTTCATAGGAGAGAGAGAGAGCGAGGACAGAAGAAGAGAGGAGGCTTTTCCTCGTTAACCGAACTCCTTGGCAATCCAGGGCTACTTGAACCACGTTCTAATTAAATAGAATAAGGGATTTGAGCTTCGACTTCTCAAGGATAAGGCTCTGGGGGCCCTGCAAGCTCTGAGTATTAGACTGCCTGAGGATCGGAGTGTTCTTCAGATGGATATATATAGAAGGGTTGAAGGGGTGCACCGTTCTACTTTACTCTCATCCTTTGGCGCCTTCGTCGTCGACTTCCTACCAGGACTTGACAGTCCTACGCAAAAAGCTTCCAGTTAGAGAACATCGGATGCTCCGGTAATTGCAAGCCTAATTCCATAACCGATAAAGACTCGATCTCGTTGCCAAAGTTAAAACAGTGCCACCCCTCATTGGCACTGCGCTAATAATCGAGCACTACAATTTTTACAAGACTGCACAATTATAATATATTGATATATACTTCATGAGAATTGAATGTGGGATTTAAAAAAAAAAAGGTAACATCTACAGAATTTTTATCTGACTTTTTTTCAGGTGACTCGATCCCGTTAATGTGAGAAGTAGATTTAACTCGAAGATAATATTGGCAGGAGAATGAAGTACCGACAGCCGCAAGATTTGCCGGAAAGTTAGTGAAAATATAAAACAAGAGCCAGCGTTATATCACTCACTGATCCTCCGTGAAAGGTTGACTGTTATTACCCCTGTTTCTGTGGAATCGTTGAAGCAAGCAACTTTTTCCACTGGCGGGGAACCCTCGCTTCCTGAACTTCAACCCCGTCTACAAAGCACCGGTACATCACGGTATAACAGGGAAAGCCACAAATATAGCTACAAATGGCGACCCACTTTTGTCACACGCGCTTTCACCTCCGCCGCCCCTCGCCCACGCTTCCACTCACCCTCGACAATCTCTCCCCCAAAGAGCCGCCCTAAATCTCTTCCCAATTTTCGAGAGGAAATATTTATATCCGCGAACTGTCGTTATGTGAAGATATGTGAGAAAAAAAGTATAAAAATTGCGCGTGCTCTCAACGCGTCCATGTTCCGCACAGGGGTGATCGATAGCTGATATTTATGGGCTGACAGTGAAAGCATCTCTCTCCCTCCTGCCTGTTGAACAAAAAAACAAAACATATATATATGTATGTGTGCGAAAAAAAAAAAGGATTGAATCGAGTACCCGGTTTAATCTCTCGACTCGACGATTCACGCTCGCGTGCTCAATATTTCTGTCCACCTTTAACTCTCGGTGACTGTTAATTAATCCGATAGTCTGTCAGAGTAGCCCCTAACGTTTTTCCAATCTGATTCAAGTGAATTATACTCAGGAGGACCATTCGCGATGAAAACACGAGCCCATCCCCGGGAACAAGATTTTACTGTGGTAGACTCAATGACAAGGGATGCTTTTTATTTTATTAAAATTTATCCAACAATTGCAAATATCGTGAATTTTCTTTTTTTTACTCCTTCAATTTTTCTGCCAACGAGAAATTTACTTCGTCGTACTGGCATCGTTAGGAATGAAGAAATTAAGCCAGTCGATTTTTCTTATTTACACGCAAGATCCAGGTAAACATTTCCGTTTATTTTGAGCATCTAGAAAAAGTGTGAGAGGCCTCCAATAACGTAATAGGAGGGACGTGAGTCCGAGAGGAAAAGCGTAAACGGTAAAACGTCGGCTGACCGAATAGCCGGCGGAAGATGGATGTAAATAATTACTGAAACGTCGACTTTGCTACCGCAAAAAAGAAACGGCAGGTGCTCAACCCTCTTTACTGCCAGTCTCGACTTCGGGGAGAGATCGAAGTGTAATAAGATCGGCGTTGGTTTTCCCGGCATTCCAAGCGTTTTTAATTAACCTGACACAGCCAGCCTCGCGTTCAACGAAAATAGCGGCTGAATTGGAGAGCCACGTTGAATGTCGATGATGTTAGTAATTAATAATAGCACATTAGTTATGATATTGAATGGAGTACACTGTCAGTGGCTTGGAGAAATATTTCATTGAAATAATCGCCAAAAGCTATTGACGTTACTCTTCGTACACACGGAAATGTGTGTGACGTGCAATTAATTAGTGATTCTGAATAAATGGCTTTGGATAGATAGCAGTAGTCCAGCGAGCAATTCTAAGGGGGTCTCGTTCTTTGACTGCACATTTGTGTGTCTCTGAGACTCTGGAGTGGCTGGAGAAAGCTCGCCACCCTTTCCCTCTTGTGGTTGAAAGGTTGCCCTTGCTTCACTGGTACACGAGTCGTCCAAGGAACGCACCTGCTGCCTCTATATATCTACATACACTTCTATATATCACCTCCCACTATTTCTCGAGAACATCAAACAAAACATTAACACGAGTCTGCAATTTACCGAACCGGAAGTGCCGTTATGAACTCCATTCTCATGGGATTTTCACCTCTCCCAGGGGGACCCTATTCGAGACTCCACATTATACAGATGAAGCGAAAGTTTTCAGCTCAATTGAGAAATGTCACTTGCAGACATATAAAAATCAAACGTCCCCACGAAATAACATATTTTTTAAAAATATTTCTCCGCTTTAAAAATGAAGAACTCTGCGACTATAGTCGATCTGCGACAGCAAAATTGTCATTGGTATTTAACAAGTTATGTAAAACAGGAGCTGTAAAATTACAAAAATGCCAGTAAGGCAACGTCGTGACTTTAGAGAAAAAAATAAAAAATAGTATCTCCCTCTATTTTTGATGCCGCTCTCGCGTTGGGAAGCTGGTAGTGAAGATGAGAACAGGAAGAAAAAGGGTAGAAAAAATGGTGCACCGAGGGAAGAAGAGGCGGCGAAGGGCGGAAGGCAAAATGCCGGGAAATCCCGGGAACGGTGTAAAATTCGCTCTCGCATAGTTTGCCAGTTATAAAAGCGCCGGTCGTTCGTAATTGATAGACAACAAATTACGCCGTTCGAGTAATATTCGCGTCACCCTTCAGCTCAACATTTTTCCTCCCCTCCTCGTCCATCCTCTCCCTCAGCCCTCCGAGTTACCCCGGCACACGATTTTCGTTCCAGCACGGACGCGATGGTTCGATTTACTTCCGCTTTCAATTATTCTCACGCTATGGGTACAAATATTAGCCTTTCTAAATGGCTACGAGATTTTCATCTATTTCATATTAGACCTTAAGTCCCGGGAAAGGGTCTCTCGCTCAGGCTCACAATTCAGTTGTTCCAGCATCGTTCACTCAATGGAAATTAAGGGGGGATGTTTTAATTCAAAGTGCTGCTTGCTTATCCTCTTTCGCACCGTGCGCAGATTTTTTTTGTCCCCTTTTTTAAACAATAATTATATATACACCGGTCTAGTTACACGTGACATGTCTAAATTGTAACTCCGAATGAAAATGCAGTGTGCAAAGTGTTTCCGTTTCACTTGCATATGAATTTGTCTGTAAATATGCACCAGGAAAAGGTATTCATGGGCGCGGTGATATAAAAAAATGTACAAAACAATCTGCGCAGTGAAACAGCGAACAAAGGGCCACTGAATGCAAGAGATGTACCTGAGGAACAAACGTGTGAGTTGAAACGTAGAATTTGGAGAATTTTACCGAAATTAGCAGGAGTGTTTGAGGGGCGGGTCTGTTCGTCGGAGGAAAACATGTCTGAAAAGTTGCCTTGACTCCGCTTTCATCCCACTTTATCTTTGCCCTGCTCTTAGGATTTAGCACAGAGTTTCTCCCCCACATTCTCTCTTCCTCATCGTTTCCCTCGAAAAATCTCCGTACAACCTCCTTCCCTGTATCGACTTTGTCCACGAAGAGCTCGAGAAGAGCGCGCTTCCGCGGCACCGCCTCTCAAGATGATTGAGGAAATCGTATCCGCATTAAATTTGATTACCGAGAGAAATAATATTGCGAAAGAAAAAATTCCCAAGACACTCGGGATGAGAGCCCGACGAGCGCCACTTCGCCTAATCTATTTCACATTTTATTTCCTTCATCCACTTATCACAATTTTAACTCCGTAATCAAAGCGCAGGACGCTCGGGGAAAAAAGTTTGCCAGCGGAAAGGTAAGTGAATTAAGTTTGAAATTAATATAGAACTCCGCCCTCGCTGCTCGTTTTGTCAAACGGTGACCACCTTCGTCTCAGTCACGAATTGTCCTAATGATTTCAATCATTATCGCACTGATAAGAAATCCCCCTTTTATGGAAATTTGTATTATAAATCTGTATATATACAAGGTATTCCGTATCAAGTTGACTAGATTTTTTCCCCACTTTTCTAAGTCTCCCAATGAAATGCCCTACACGGAATATTTCAGGGTCGAAGGGCCCGGCATTTTTTGGGTCCTCCGAGCCTCCTCCGCTATACCGGATTTTTTTTTTAAATCCCTTAAGGATCTTCTGAGTCAGGGCAGCCGAATTTCGAAGGTTCGTACCACCTGAACCGTACTAAACCCTAGTGTATATATATATATACACGTCCGTATTATAATTCTACAAAGCGTTCTATATACAGAACAACGCCTCGCGGAAGTTTATAAGCACCCGATTGCGAGAGCCCTTCACGCGATCCTGCAATACCGTTGTAAAAGTCAAGACAAAAATTTGTATAGGGTCTTTGTGCTTACTAGGTCCGCAGTCGTGGTCTGAATCGCGTGGCAAGCAAAGATAATAACACCCCCGATCCCGTTTTGGCCGACGCAGAAGGTAAAGGGTGCGAAGGCACACGACGTATATCATTTGCTAATCGCTTTACACGGGCACTTTCACGCAAAATATGTTAATTCCAAAAGCAATCTTTCTGAGTTTGAATATTTCATACTGATATGCATAGGAAAGCTCAACACATTTTACCTTTTTTTTTTTTACTTAGAACAATTTAGTTACAAGACGAAAAATGTTAATTAATCATTTTTTTAATGAGAAAGAAACAATTGTAATACAAAAATACGAGGTCCTATCAAAATACGATCCTGTTGGTTTCACGAGGAACAGTACATTCATTATATCTCGCTACGTAGCACAACATAGATTAAAGCAAAAGCTCGATTTTTACGTTTCCTCAAAAGTTGCACTCGAAGGGAGAAGGATCAAAGCGTTTCTATTCTGGTCTTGGCGCCCTGATAATATACACCTGTGTCCGAAGCTACCGCACAAGCGTATATCCGTCAGTTGCCTAGCTCGTGTTCACCCAGGGGTGGGTTTTCATATTTTACAAGCTTTGAGGGCTCAACGTGGCCCGGACCTCTATTGAGTCTCTTTGGCTATCTGCACGAATCCAAAACCAGGAGACTTCCTTTGATAATGACGAGGACTTGTGTAATGGTCACGTTTCGTGGTGTCGCAGTTTTGACACGTGCAGCTTTTACCCCTTTGAATCCTAGTGTCCCGTGGGTCTCGTAATTCTCGTTGCAATCTCTGCAGCGACATCATCGACGAAAACCTCTGCAACTCGAAAGACGTGAAAACGACGACTGGTCTCAACCGAACTTCGTTTTCTCCGCTGCTGTCAAATTCAGTTCAAACGTTTTGCCCGCTGAGCGTTTCTGTAACATTGCGTAAAAAGAAAATAGTGGTGAAAAATATAATGCACGAAAAATGGCGAGGTATTATTTTGACGTTTTCGAAAAGGTCGTCTTTTATCTCCTCGCGTATTTTTTCAAATACTTTTTTCAATGCATCATGAATTTTAATACCGAGCCCAAATTATTGGTCCGATATTACAAATATGAACCATCGGTAGTCCCACATTTTCACTGAATGGTGCAACTATAAACATGACCACGATTCCATTATATCCACGTGAAAATCGATAGCCACGACGCTGGAATATTGCCAGTGAACGTGGAATATTTTGATTAAAAATGACAATAGGAATAATAAACATATTCATAATAAATATGTCAACTATTTCCTCTGATTTCGCGGCTTGTATTATTGCATTTTATTCTCCAAATTACCGTCCATCATTGACACATCGATGAAAGTACTTCGTTCACATTATTTATTCATATACTGGCAATGAAAAAAGCAAATGGATTCGAACACGTATGACTCACAATATAGATTTGGAATTAAAAAAATCTGATTTCTATTTTTAATTTGGGTGACTGGAATTTTTTAATAAATGTCTAGGTTCTGAAAGATTCTTTTTTTTTTTTTTTTTCACTTGTCTAGCCCTCTAAGTTTTCTCCGTGAAGCGTAGAGCTTTTTGGAAGGACGAGTGAACAATGGAGGTGCCCGGCATTGGCGTCCGTGAGTAACGACTGGGAACCTTTTCGCTCGGGTTTCCTCGGCAAAAGCATAAGGCGCACGAGGAACAGCAGAGAGATCGAGAAACTGGCACACGCTGTGTGTTTGCGATGTCCCACCCCCTCCCAACCCCCGTCGGCAACCTGAGTTATTACATCTTTTACGGATAAGGCAGAACAGGAACAAAGAGAGAGAGAGAGAGAGATACGCGTGAGGGAGTGGAACCAGGAAGTAGAAATGAAAACGGAAGGTTAAAGAACCTCCAAAACGGAAAACGTATTGTGGATCCTATTGGAAAAATTTTCCCTATGACTGTTCGTTTTCACAGTAAATATTAGCCAGAAGGGTCTAAATTGTTTATTTAGCCAGAAGTGTGTGTGGGAGGGGGGGGGGGGGGGGTTCAATAAAATTTGAATTGGCTGCAGTTTTTTGGTTTGTGTTCATTGGGCCAATTGCTATTATTATAAGTTTAAAAGTTTGAATGCGTTGAAAGAAGTGATTCTTGTGAAGAGTAAAGAGGAACGGCGAGTGAATGTCTTGGAAAGAAGAAACCGCGAAAATATTAGAAGCGTGATTGTTCCTCGGTCGCATCGTCCGGACGTTCGATGTGATTTCCGGTCTCGGGGTGGCAATCGAATGGGGCGAGTGAGGGACGAGGGGGAGTAGGAAAAAAAGAGAGAGCTTTTCACGAGCGTCACTGTGAACAGCCAAGTCGGGGTTAATTAAAGATGGGAGGAAAAAGTACGATTTCCGAGAGCCGCTGGTGAGGAGAAAAAGGGAAAAACGTGGAAAAGGGGAGAAAAAAGGTAACGCGGACATTGCGCGGGAGTTCTGGTTAGACGTCGACGTACCGGAACAAAGATGCGATTTCGCGGGGTCGTGACAGTAGTGAGCGCGAGCTATTGGCTCTGTCAGTGGTCGAGAAAAAAGAAGAAGAAGAAAAAAAAAAGTGTATGGGGGGAAGGCGAATGAAGGTAAAGAAAAAGAAATCGAAGGAGATGGAAATGAAGGTGCGCAGCAAAGGGTAAAGCTGCTGGGAGCGCTTGCAGCTATGCGAATTTTAATCCGAAGTAATTACGACAAGCTCCATTTGACGAGACTAAATTCTTTCATCAAGTCCAATATTTCTAGGTAAAAGAAGCTAGCCCTTACAGATTTCTTTTTGTTTCAGAGCTTCTTTTACAGCAGCTTTTACATGGACTACGGACGAGAAAGGTTTTAATGACTTGCATATTAAATTACAGTGCCATGAAACAAGCATTACGAGAGCCCGCCAGGCTTCTGTCGGTTCATTCTCTTTTTCTACTCCTTTTTTTTTTTTTTTTTTTTTTTTTTTTTTCATCGCGGGAGTGTGTCTCTCTCTCAATATAAATCCGACTACATTTTAATTGGCCGTCTGGTGCTCCTTTCGATCCTTGAAGCTGATGCATTTCTAATCCGCCGTTCAAGTATCTCTCGCGTCAGTTATATTGTTTCGCTATCATTAACCGCTTTTTCATTAACTCTTGATAAGCCGGGGCAACCCGTAATCACTGAAAGAAGCACCGAGCTCGGTACAAGTTGGAAATTCAACTCAATTGCTTTTATGACCCTTGGTATGAAATACGCATAATGCAATTTATGGATATTAAAAAATTTTTTTCGAAAAATATAAGTTCAATTATCCGGTCTAATGGTTTTTTAATCGTCGTTGAGACTGCGTTTGATATTTTATTGTAGTTGTACAATTATAATTGGGAATATTGTCGTCATTATTATCGTTGTTACTTTTATTTGTATTCATTCTGAGATACGGTAAATAATAACGATCATTGGGTAAGTTCATCGGCGCTTCCTTTTTTTTTTTGTTCATAATAAGGATTCGAAAAGGGTCTTGATAATGCATATTTCAAACTTGCTAATAGGTCGAGAAAAAAAGCAAAAGATGGACCGAGAGCCGCGGGCAGAGATACTTTATTCCTTTGACTGGTTAATCCTTATAAAGTTCCTTGCAATCCATTTATTGTGCGACATGCAATTATCCGATGTGTACCTCGTTATTATTTTTTTTTTAAACAGATACCCGCCTGGTCCATGTGGAAAATATTTAGAGCCACGTTATCTAAAAATTTCTGTAGAAAGCATTTTACCAAAAAATTAAAAAATCTTAAGCAACGATTTATCCAATCGATATTTCTGTAATTCGAGATCATTTTCCACAAATTCTTATATCAGAAATATGAAGACACTGCAAGAGCTTCTGTTAATGAAATATTTGGATGGTAAAAAATCATGAAACTGACAGAGAAATGAACGGATGGGCATTTCCGGGAGCGCGTATGCAGTTCGTTTGTGTCAAATAACTCGAGAGTCAACAAAACTCGAGCAAGTACGATGTGGGCGATGTGAAACGTAATGGCGAGATTAAGTAGCGTACACTCTCATATCGTGGGCTCGATTTAGTGAGCTCGAACTCCAGGGGATACTTCTAGACGGCTCCCATCGAAGCAAAGTTCCACGAGAGTTCGTCGTGTCGAGGACAATCATCGTTACGACTTAATTACGAAAGGGTCTCGGAGGAGAAACGTTGCATTTCTGGACGGTGTGCATTCGTCTCAGTCGGAAATCCGACTAGTGCGCTCGGTTATCAGGAGAGCCTGTTTTCCCTCGTGCGGAAAGGAAATTGTTAGCTCATCTTGCGGGCCAGAAGCGACGATTATGCCCATCCCGCAACCCTTAAGCTTAGATTTTCATCACCACCATCCTATTACCGAGAATAATTCATTGAATTTAATTGAAACAGTCTCTTCCCGTTCCTTTTGTTTATCCTGCTTTTCCCAAAATTACCCTACAAAATAATAATTGCCTTTGCAATTTTTGTTTTGTTCAACAGCTCTTCATCATCTTTTAACTTAACGTTACATACGCGACCAGAAACGCCTTAAGGTCAGATTTCCATCAGAGTTTCACTCTGCTTTTCCCAAAATTGCCAAAAAAAATAACAATTGCCTTTGCAAATGTTTGTTTTGTTTTTTCATCATCCTTCAACTCAACGTTACGTACGCAGCCAGAAACGAGACTGAGCTTTAGCAAAACGTTGTGCGAGAATTTGCGAGCAAAGCGCCGAACAAACGTCGTTAATAAGAGGACCGGGCAATGGCGCCTCGACGTATCCGCCAGTAGCAGGGCCAAGTTTAAAACGATGTCGCAAATATTCGGCGCCAGGGCGAAGAGCGTCGTGAGCCCGTGTGGCCCTAGCAAAGTCGATGAGCGAGAGAGGAAACAGAGCGTGACGGAGATAGAGGCAGGCAAAAGCTACGTAATATAGCGCAGTGGAGCTCGAGGAATATTGCGGAAGTTGTGCCGCCACTGCCGCCGTCTCCGCCGCCCCTCGTCCGACCAGTAACGACTGAGCAGCTGTGCTCCAGAGATTGTCCCGGGTTTGGCCGGCATGGAGAAAACCGTGAATCATTGCGGTCCCTCGAAATCGGTAGAATCCTGTTCGCCAGTCGCACGTGCTTTTCCGCCCGTACGTACTTCCGATACGCACGCGTTTCCGCGCGTTCTGAAACTTTATAATCTCATGCATTTCCATCGACGACGCGTGAAAAGAGAATAACCCAAAAAGCTCATATTCTCCGGAAGATCGATTTCCGTTGATTCATCAATTCCAGAACAAAAGTGTATATGAAATACAAAGAAAAATTGAATATTAAACAACAACAAAAATATGTATCAATTGTTAACAATATAATATCCGAGAGAAAGTCATTACCTAAAAACTTGCAAGCATATTTTAAGTTATTAAAAAAAAAAAAAATTATTCCAAAACATTTCCAGTGGTACTCTCCGCAAATAAAACATCGCTTCTCCGAACAGACTTTTGCATTGACATTGATATTCATCATATTTGTGACTCAACTAGTATTTAAAAAAAAATAAAAAAAAATAATATCCATGGAAGCCTTGCAACTTTTTTTCCTCACAATCATTTCCAATTACCAAAAGGTCATAAGCACTACGTTTGCCTCTCTATCGTACCGTTTAAAAAAAAAAAAAAATCCTCAACAGCCAATCTTGGAGCCACTGCAAATGGACATTGGTAATTAACCGCCATTATTATTATTGCCCGGCTATCAAGAGAAGCCCGACGTGCGCTAACTTTTCATATTACCCGTCGTCGCAATGAAGCCACCGGATGGGTAACTCTGAACTATGAACTTCGGGAGGGTGACAGAGGGGCAAGGAGAATCTGGCGCAAGAGTGAATACAAACCACACGATCGAGCCGCACGGAGCACGGAGTATGTACCGAACCCAGGACGTGGTGGTAACTTCCCAGGTCGGAAACTTCGTGGGCGTCGTCGTCTTCTCTCCTCCGAACGTTGCTGCGGTTCGCGCGTTCCACGCAGCACCGCCAGACGCTAAGAGTTTTGGTAGTCGCGAGCGCCCGTCCACGTAAACGCCAACCGAATTCAGCCTCGAATACTTGGTCGAGAATATATCGCGCGTGGAATATACTGTGCCCTATGAACAGCATCACAGACGTATGCCAAGTCCCATTCTCGACGACCAACAGTACAGCGTCACACCGGAAACTATTTGTGCAACGTCTGCGTTAAATTGCTCGTTAAATTCGATCTAATTTATGCGCCTCTGCGAGCTACACTCGAGAAATTTAAAAAAATCTCACTACAATATACCCGAGACTGTATTACAGACGAGTAATTGTGTTTCTACTTGACACAATGTCCGGGCGTTTACGAGAATATCGTTAAAATCAGCGAGAAAGGGGAGCCAATGGAAATTTAACAGGAACCGGCGAAATTCTAGAGTCACCGTTCGCTTCGTTAATAAAGCGCGCCAAAAATTAATTTCAACTTTACGGACTGCAACGGTTTGACAACTTGAGTTCAGTTTTGTTATGGGTATGAGAAATTTTCAGTTTACACTTATTTTGGCTACCAATGGGAAGAAAAAAATTTGTTTCTAAAATGTCGATGGTAATATTTAATTGCTACCAATGAGGAGAGAATATTTTGAAAAAAAAAAAAAAATCTTGTCGATGATAATATATAATTAAATAATATATGAATAATAGTGATAGCCACAATTAATTTATTCCCAGGTCTTTAAATCGTTTGGCTGCACACATTCTTCATTCGAGTTGCAATTTGTCGGAACGTCTTGTTAGACGACGAAGATTGCAGTCGAAGGGCAAAGGTACAAGGTGCTCTTCTTATGTCCCACAGAAGTACACATTGTGACATGTTCATAGATAGAGGCAATGTTAACAGAGTTGTCGTTTTTCTTGGTTAAATATCTCGTGAATAATTAGTTTAGCCACAGGGTTGGATTGGAGAGGGGGAGGGGGGGGGCTAGCGATATAAAGGGTGACACGTCTCGGGATATGTCTGCGCGAAGATTGTCAAGCTTATAGAACGTCGCGCGCTCAGGCCATCGGCTACTGAATATTTCAACGTCAACTTTGCTCATGGGCCTTTTCCAGCGAAGCCGCATATTGTCTCGCTCTCCATCTCTCTCTCTCCCTCGCTCGTTCGCGTTCGATAGTTTGAGCTCAGACCAAACTCTATACATCGACGTCGACCTCTTCCTCCGTCACTACCACAAGCTCTCCTCCTCCTCTCTTCCTTCTCCAACTACTCCAGAGCTTTCGCCGCGAGGAAGTTGCTTCGAGTACATATACACAGTATGCCCTATCGATTTTCTCTATTATTAGCCTAGCGTCGACCCCTATTAGAATCGTTGGCTTCTTATATCCACAGAGCTCTCGTTACCCTCGCGTACACTCCAACTTAAATTCATTTCCACGTTCAACCTATCTTCAATGGACAACGGACAGTCCGATTTTGTTTGTTGGGCCTGGATAGATCGTCCTTAAGAAAGCCTTACGAGAAATTGGCATTTTTTTTTTTTTCGCACACTTTCTAAAACAAAAATAATATATTTTCAATTCAACGAAACACACGGAAAAAAGCTCATTTCATAAAGACATTGGGTAAAGGAGAAAATTGTTGAAAAACAATCGACGAAAATCCTAAAACTGGTTCATGAAAATTCCGTGGCATTTTTCGAGAAAATTTACGACTTAAAAAAATTCGAGTAAAAGGGGTTTGAGAAAAAAAAAACGGAGTACTAAAAATAAGATAAGAAAAATCTTCCAACGACATTAAAATGGTATTTAAAAAAGATAGTAATTAAAGTTGTCCGTCCTTGGGTGAGATGGCTGTACTTAAACCCCCATAAACTCTCCCGACACTCGGGAACTATATATCCTCTCGAAAGATTTCATTACGTAACTTGGCGTCAACGACGACACGAGCGTCATTAGTCATAGTCGAGACTCGGATCCAGTTTGCGGACTCAGCGAGCCCCTTGCAAAGACGCAATACACTGTAGTAAGTAAACGCGTTGCAGTCAAGCCAAGAGAGAGAGAGAGAGACACTAAGTTTTCTCTCAAACTAACAAAGACGACGCTCCTAATCCATGAAGTACGAGGGTTGCAAGGTTGACACTAAAGCACAGGTAGAGCACTACAAGCACAAGCCGGAAACGTCTCAACAGCATCAGCAGCCTGATCGTCAAGCTGACGCTGGGCAAATAATGAGAAAGTGCAATTTTACAGCCACATTCAGGCATCTTATCACGTGCCGAAGCTTCCGAGGTATTTAATTACCGCGGTAGGATTATTTTTCGGGGTGGAAGAAAAGTAAAAAATTAAATCTTTCGAAGCCCGAAGAAGAGAGCCCGTTTCGTTCGCGACCGCGACGCGGCCATCAAACGAGGAAGAAAACAGAAAGAGCCCACGGAGCTTTTCTTCTCGGCTCCCCCCACGGTCACGCGCCCCACTTTACGGCCCGTATCTCCGGCTAATTTAACGAAAGTTTCGCCTCCCTATCTCCTCCTCTCGATGGTAAAAGGTAGGAAATAGAGGCACCGGAAGAGGGATAAAGAAAATGTGGCGCAGGATGAGATGGAGGAAAGTGAAGGAAGAGGCTGTGCTATAGAATGGGTGGCGAGGATTCTCCGATGAATTTCGGTGAGTGCACTCGACTTCACCAAGGCGGCGCGGCGGAGTAAAGGCAACGCCAGTTACCCCGAGCTCGCTGACACCGGCTATTTATTTTTACACGGCTTACCTATACTGCAGCAAATTCACTAGCTACTCTCTCTCCCTCTTACTCCCTTGCTCCTGCGGGGAGGAGGCTTTTCGCCCCTCTTCCCCGCGCCGGTACTCGCCACGGGACTTGAGTTTCCCGGTCACGAAGTGCCGTACGTTCGATTTAACGCTTTTACGAACGATCGGAGGAAAATTAAACGACGGCACCATTTAAACTCGACGTTCCCCATTAGTTGGCCTCGCTATACTCGGGCTCGGGGTTTCGCCCTCTAATAGCCTTTTCGCGAATAGCCGCCAGCGCAAAAGGGCTCGACGACACGAATGAATTGACGAGAAGAAGCCTCGAGGTAGTACACCTATCGCAAGTACATCCGATTACTCGACCATGGGTTTGATTAATTGCATCACCCATCGACCACCTCCGACCAATCATTCTGCAGCTCGGGTTTCATTGATTCCTATGGAAATGCTGGAATATTTGGAAATTTTTGAAAATTCCAATGGTATCGAACGTTCCTGCAGTTCGGGTTTCATTGATTCCTATGGAAATGCTGGAATATTTGGAAATTTTGGAAAATTGCAATAGTATCGAACGTTCCTGCAGTTCGGGTTTCATTGATTCCTATGGAAATGCTGGAATATTTGGAAATTATGGAAAATTGCAATAGTATCAAACTTTCCTGCAGTTCGGGTTTCATTGATTCCTATGGAAATGATGGAATATTTGGAAATTATGGAAAATTGCAATAGTATCAAACTTTCCTGCAGTTCGGGTTTCATTGATTCCTATGAAAATGATGGAATATTTGGAAATTATGGAAAATTGCAGTAGCATCAAACGTTCCTGAAGTTCGGGTTTCGTTGATTCCTATTTGAAACTTTTGGAAAATTGTAATAGTATCGAACTTTCCTGCAGTTCGGGTTTCATTGATTCCTATGGAAATGCTGGAATATTTGGAAATTTTGGAAAATTGTAATAGTATCGAACGTTCCTGCAGTTCGGGTTTCATTGATTCCTATGGAAACGCTGGAATATTTGGAAATTTTGGAAAATTGTAATAGTATCGAACGTTCCCGCAGTTCGGGTTTTATTGATTCCTATGAAAACGCTGGAATATTTGGAACTTTTGGAAAATTGTAATAGCATCGAACTTTCGATTGGAATTTTAACCTGTGAAGTGTCCTGTATTTCCATTGGGTCTTACATTTTTCAGGGGATTTCCATCTTGTTACGTTGGTAAGGAGCGCCCGGTCAAATGGTTAATTTAGCATCCGAGGAACCACAAATGGAATGCTCTCTCTGTGCAACGGGAATGAAGACGTCATTAATTTTTGCTGGAAGCTCGGAGCATCGTCCCGTTCCCTCTGCTCCGAGGTTCGATACTCAGACAGAATTCTGTGGGTTCTAAATCGCGTATCCCGAGCGTCTACACTCTGTGCTATAGACAACGGCTACGAGAGCGGAAGTATCCAACGCCACGAGCTTGCGGTCTTCGGGATTCAGCGTGCGGAATTCGAATTGTCTCGGGAGAGAGCTTTATAGGATTTTCTTCCCACGCGCGAACCGGCACCGCAGACGAGACAAAGACAAAGTGTTGCTTCCCAAGAATTTCGTGGAGAACCGGAAAATTTTCGAGTCTCGAAGGTAGTGGATTTTCCCTTTAACTTCCGATATGATTTGCATCTTAAATACAAGTTGGAATTGAACTTTTTTATTTATCGGCAATGCTCGTTTAACGTAACAAAATAAACGGTACATTGTGCGACAAGTGCACGAGTTGGGTGATTAAAAGTGAGTATGACACGAGTATGAGTTGAGAATCACCTACGGCGCACTCGTTTTTTTTTTTTGTACCTGCGTGAAAAGTTTCGTTTTCGAGTTCCATTAAATCTGTACTTTGTAAACTCCTTAAAAAGTATGAAGAATTTTCACACGACTAAAAATCAGCAGTTCACTCTCCGCAGCTCTGAGCCCGATTAAAAATCGTAGCGAAACGCGACGCAACACTTTTAATCGATCGATGATTTTCAAAGCTTCGTGCAGCACTTTTTTCTACCGAGTCAAAAGGCACTCGGCAGACGATGGAAGCGCCCGTTGGTGCGTTTGGTGAAAAGAAAGGAAAAGGGAAAAGCGATGAGACGTTGAGACCTCAGTTTCTGAGGATCCACTGGGGGCGGGAAATAAAATGGATTCTCCAGGGGTACGTCCAACGATCCGGAATAACAAACTCGTACTTTGTAACCTCTTTAAAAAGTATGAAGAATTTGCACACGACTAAAAATCAGCAGTTCACTGTCCGCAGCTCTGAGCCCGATTAAAAATCGTAGCGAAACGCGACGCAACACTTTTAATCGATCAGCGAGTAGCACGACGCTCAACTTAGCGCAGTTTTATCGGGATTTCACTAGCCGGATATCGGTAAGTAACGTTTTACGATCGGTCCAACTGCGACTAGACACGAGCATGGACCACGGCGCCATCTCGAAGCACAGTGGAACTATTCGATGAAATATATGCGAAGGAGTTTGGCGGTGTTAGTCAGCAATAGCGATGGGAAAATCCGAGTGCTTGCAACGTATGTGTGTGTGTGTGTGTGTGTCCGGAACACAGATTTAACGAGGGTGCCAATGTCGAACATTCACCGGTTGTTCCGTTACGGTTGAAAGCGACCAGTTTTAGCGGGGATCGATGGGAAGCAGGCTATGAGATAGGTCGAAGCTCTGCGCTTGCCATTCGAACGAGGATAAGGTCTGTCGGCATCAGAACCGTGGATCCTGTAGCAGACGGGTTAACCGGAATGGGACAAGCGCGGCAAGACGCAGCGCTGGATGCATTTATCACGAGGCATTATCGTCAGACAGAGACGAATGATGGCCGGTCCAAGATCTCAAACCCGCGCTGACGTTACCGGAGCCTCTTAATTAATGTCCCTCGCCGGCAAGTTCAAGTTCGAGGCCATCGTTTTCTCAGCAACATCCAATGAGCGATCGCGATTGATTGACACGGCTGATTAATTGTTTCTGTCTTCGGAATCTGAAAGAAAAGCCGGATAACACGCTTTTAAGTGTTACGGGAAAATTCATTTTGATTGATCTGCAAAAAAGAAATTCCCGATAATATATTATACGGGAAAATAAAAAATGAGCTACTGCGAAACTTCTTGATAAATGGAAATTGAATTTTAAGAGCTTCACATTTTTACCTCGTACCGCGACCAACCGATTCCTTGCGGTTTTATCGATAAACATTTGATAAGCAATTTTTTCGTATTGTACGGAACAGATTTTCCAGATAAAATCCATGAAAATTTTCGTTAAAATCAGAAAACTTAAGCGAAAGGGAAAACGAGTCCGGAAAGAATTGAGATTTCTTCAATTGAGGTGCACAAAGAGGATAACAAGCCTCGTGGTGTTTTTTTTTTCCGCGTTGGTTAGTTCGCTCTGTAGTTCAGTGTGGTGGAAAAAATCCGGATCGTCTTAATCTTCATTAAGAGTTGGCTCAAGGAGCGTGGATCGCACAGGGGGAGAAGAGGGAAGAAGAGCGGGCGGAAAATGTCGAGGCGGGGCGAAATAGTGGAAAGCACTGAGGGATCGTTAGTCACTTGGGAGAGGAAACTAAGAAGCTATACATCGTAATGCGGCGGTAAGGAGGTTGCGAAAGCTCGCGCAATGCAACCGGGGGACGACTGAATCTTCTCCGACGCTTAATGGGAATAAGTAGTGGAGTTAAAGATAAATTATATTAAACAGGAATGACCGAGAGGCGGAAACGACTGCGATAAGTAAAATGACAACGAGTGTTTCTCTATTATTCCACTGTATCCGAAAGGGAAGCTTTAAACCGGAAGTGTACCGAATGAGAATTGGGTAAGGAAACGTTATCTCGTAATCCCTCGCGACACTCGTCGCACCCTTTGTAGGACAACGACGGCGGAGGCGGCATTCTAGATCAACGTTGGAATCTTAATAGACACGATAATTATAACAAGGTATTTAATCAGTCGGGCTAATATAAAGCAAAGGTGACAATTGGATACACCATATATATGTATTTTTTGTTTTTATTTTTCTTCATAATTTGCAAACCGCTAGCCATAAATTTCGCTTTATTTCTCTTTAATCATACAATTATTATTATTATAATACAATTGTATCGTAGATATTTGTCTTTTGTTAATAAAGATGCATGAAAATGTCGAGAGAGAGTCCACGTAAATGTAAATGGGAGGTGGGGGCGAGAGGAGATGGGGAAAACAACGGGAAGGTGGCCAAGAGTTCGAGATGGAATTTCGCACGTCGTGAGTTTGTAAGCAGTGTGGGTGTGTGCGGGAGAGGCTCATGAGGTCACGTGGTGGCATCTGGCTATTTGGGTTAGTTCGTGCCGTGGGCGAAATTAAATTCGCGGGGATTGGAGGCGGGGGTGTTGTGGGTTGGGAGTGTGAGAAGTGGAGGATGCAGAGGGGTTTGTGTGCAAGTGGTCCTGGTCGCGGAGCGAGAGAGAGAGAGACGGAGAAGGGGTGAAGGGAGTTGGGGGGGTGAGAGAGAATCGAAGCGGTTGGAAAGCACTCGCGTGCCGCATGTTGTGGGATGTCTACTAGGGCACAGAGTTATCGATCGACCAGCTTCTCCATGTAAGAGTATATATACCGCGTTATATTTACATACACGCGCCTATATATCCTAAAGTTGAGTGCAACTAGCTGCCTCGCTGATTTTCAAAGCTCCGTGCAGCACTTTTTTCTACCGAGTCAAAAGCCACTCGGCAGACGATGGAAGCGCCCCTTGGTGCGTTTGATGAAAAGAAAGGAAAAGGGAAAAGCGATGAGACGTTGAGACCTCAGTTTCCGAGGATCCACTGGGGGCGGGAAATAAAATGGATTCTCCAGGGGTACGTCCAACGATCCGGAATAACAAACTCGGCTTCTGCCAGATAATACGTCATTACATCAATTGTAAGCTGGCTTTCGTTGCGCTTATATATATATATATATATATATATATCTACCCCTCAAATTCTCACATTTTTCCATCATCTTTCCAAGCCAATAGACACACAACCTGCCGCTTATTCCTTTTCTAATCCCGTCGTTTATTCGAAAGCACTGGATGAACAATCAGATGGTTATAAAAGTGTATCAAATCATCATTGGCCCTCCCTATCTGGTAATCCATGTGCCATGGGAAGAAAAAGGTATTTAAATGACTGTGTCCCATCGCCTATTTTGTGTATTTTGTGTAAATAACGAGGAAAGGAAGAAAGAAAATTCCTTCACTGGATTGGCCCATCCAATCTTCCGGAATAACAAAGTGAACCAACGCGGGACAATGTGTCATTACATTAATCGTGAGCTCAGTTTTATGGAGCTTAAATATCCACCGCTCAAGTTTTCGCCCCTTGGCATCTGGCGATATAGGTTAATTCGTGCCCTGGGCAAAATTAAACGGCACCGAGTTCCTGATGCCGTGGCCTAATTGAAAGGATAACCGCACCGCACCACGATCGACCACCGGCGCCACCAATATTGGCCTCCAGCGAGATTCCTTCGAGTAATAGCTGTTAACGATAAAGGACTTAGCATGATAACCGATGTACGTGCTCCGCTGAGCAGTTCATCATATTCCAGTGATATTGTCCGACGGCGCACTGCATTTTCTACTTCGCACGAATTTTCATGACATTCGGATTTCTTATTTCACTGATTATGAAAAATTTGATGAAATTTCTTTCCGTAAGTCAAGAATTTCAAGCTGCATCCCAGAGAAACATCGATTTTTGTTATTTTCGAAGCCAGATGGAATATCCCTCGAATTTCAGGCTGAATGTGACACAACAGTGTCAAAGTTACAGAACAACGTGCTATCTCGTGTGGCGTGTCTCGTGCTCCCCGCGGCCACTATATTTTTACGGGGCCTCAGAAATTTCATCCCGTTGTTACGAGCGGCACACGTGAAGTTGCGTTTCTCATTCGGTCTTGATCCACTACACGGCAATACGTAGCAGCGAAATGAAAGGAATGAGGGTGTCCTGAACTCCTCGGAGTCGAGAACCGACGTTTACAGGTCAGGGCGGTAACGGAAGCACCGATAACCATCGGATACACTTTCGGAAATGGATGAACCACCCAACGATTCGGCGAGAAAAAACGCCACCGAGACCTGGAAAAGCGGATATCCTTTCCTCTCGGATACACCGACTTGATACAAAGTCCAAACGTATCTATTATAGATAGCGGATACTGCTTCGCGAATGTGAATGCACGATCTTTTCTACTCGGACCAAAAAAGACTCCGCGCGGTCGTGAATTGTCCCCTGGATGTGTCCAGGGGCATTAGGAAATTCATCGAGCAGCTATGCCAAACTCCTCGCCAGGTAAAATGATGATGAACGCAGGAGGAGATGGAGAAGAGACTCTCGCTGATGTGCCTCCACGTATACGACGTCACGATGATTGTCATCAAACTTTCATCAGACTGAGTGCTCTCTGACGGTGAACAACGAACGCATCGAAAGTGCCTCGTAATGAAATTCGAGGCGTTGCACCGTCACCTGGTACACCCAGCGAAACACCCTGATGCCCTCGATATGCTTCGATTCTCACCTTTGCATTACCCAAATTATCCAGTTTCAATTGATTCCTCTCAGCGCACCGAGAGAAATAAAGCTTCGTGGACTCTCGCGTGTGTCTTTCGCTTGTACAGCAGGAATGACGACACGTTGAAATGTGGCGAAACGACATTAAAGCCCTGGGCTCTCCCGAGAAATCCCATACACACAATCCCCCCATTCTCGGGGTATATTGACGTGTGTGTGTGTGTGTCAGTGAACACAGCAGCTTTTCCTCATCTCTCGGAGTGAAAACACTCATAAAAAGCTCGTTGTATTTATTAAAAACCGAAAAACTTCAGGTCGGTTAACAAAATCATGACGAAAGTTATACGCTGTTAAAATAGTTGTGAAATTCACAGCATTTTTCGTATCCAAAGGTGGATAAAATGGACAAGCCGAGTGAAGAGACGATTCATTCATTTATTGGACAATTGAATTAACGAACCTCATTGATTGTATTGTACTTATGGTGAATTCACTGTACGCGAGACACACTATTAAAATATAGTTGAAGCATAATCTCAACGTGTGTATCACTCGAGAAGTCCTCTCGATAAAGCACTTATTAAACACAATCGAAACACACACATTCCAAATTTCACAAGCGGAACAATAAAACAACAAGAGAAATTCTACGCGTGCGTATTGAATTCAGAAGAATTTTTTTTCAACAGAGTGCGCACAAAAAACTGCACGTGGTATTCATAAATAATAGATTCCGCGTATCCAGTGCCTCAAATGATTTCACAATGGCTATCATATCGTAGTCGCTATCTCCAACATTCACCACAAGCCGCGCGTACCTCGTTAATCTCTAGCACGGCGATGTTGAAACGACATTAAAGCCCTGGGATCTTTCGGGCAATCCCATACACACAATCCCCCCCACATTTAGCCCCACACAAGCTTGTGCTTTATGCACGTGCAGTTAGTGAATATAGCTTTTTCACCGTCTCACCCAACGCTCTCTCCGTTTAGAGCATTAGATTAGCATTAACACCTGGCGCCGCCAGAGGGCGATGCGAAGCCGCCTTCGCTTTACTCGCGACACGTTTTCTCACATGACTTTGTTTTCGTAGCTTGAATATGCATGGGCTATGTGCAATATGTATATTAATCTCTGTAGGTGGGTGTACCTATCGCACTCCCGACTGAGTGTCGCCACACTGCTGCTCCATCGCTGTATTTGTGTATTACAGCATGTGGCGCTGGCAGCTATCGACACCACGCAGTCATGTGGAGGAGTCGGGGTGTCTCCTGAAGAGAAATGCATGAGCTGTGGACGAGCTTCGAAGCCAGGCAGTGGAATGCGCAAATTCTATTTAAACTTCCGACAACTGCACACTCACCCCCTTTACTACTCTCTCGTATACAATATACCACGCGCACTGGAAAAGCCCGATTAACCCAAGTTGAGCTATTTTTGCGACGAATTAAACACGTGTTTGGATCGTGAAAATGATTTATATTCAAAACTGTGGGTAATGTCACCGAAATAAAAATGACAATCCTCAGTTACGAATTCGTGTGAATTTGGATTAGCCTTCGAAGAATGCTTCAATTAAAAATAACAATGGAAGGTACTTTTTATGATTATCCTGGATTTTCTTAACACAGATTGCAAATTAGCAAACATTGCGTCCGGTTTCTACTGTATTGAATTCCGATGTAAAAAATGGAGGTCCTGCGCCTGTCATTTTGCGTTTTTTTCGGGTAAGAGATTATTGTCCTGGATTTTTTTGACCAAGTTGGCAAATTAGCGAACATTTGATATGATTATCATTTATAGTATCCTTCGGACTCGAAGTCTTTTGTAAATTCGCTTTCTACTGTACGGAATTCCTATGTAAAAGATGCAGCTCCTGTGCACTATTTCCTGTAACGACCTACTTAGTATCCCAGGAAATACTTGTACCGAGAGAAAAATATTCGTACTTCGTTTCTTCTTATCTTGGCGATTCTTTAATGTTTTTTTTTTTTTTTCTTCTTTTTTTTATAGTCTTCTTTATTTCGTCTGTATATACTCGGCGCCGTTGTCTCAATGACAAATACTGCACGCGCGTGGTGCTCCATAGTAATCACTTTTTCTCGAGGTTCTCTGGTTTATTTCCTCCTGACACTGCACGTTCGAAGTTATTCCAGCGTAATCACCGGGGCAATGTTCGCTCAGTGCTGTTGGGAGTAGGTGATGCAAGAGAAAGGGGTGGATTTTTTCTTCGACGTCACGTAGCGAGAGGGATGGAAGGGATGAGGGACTGATAACGCGAATACCGAACTTAGGGAGCGACTGGTGATGAGAGAATTCCTGAAAAATATATCACAGCTTTCTTAATTATCGGACTTGACGTTTGTTGTCCTGTGGCATTACATTGATTTTTTTTTCTTTTTTTTTTCTCAAGATACCAATTTCACGTCGACGCCCTATTTTCCTGCGCTATTGCGTCAACATTTATTTGACATCTCTTAAATTTAAAAAATCGTTGAAGTACACAGAGAGAAAATAATTAATTGCCTCCAAAGAAATGAGTGGTTGAAGTAATTTTCTCATTTACTTCAATGATTTTTTTTTTTTTTCCCCAAACATCTAATTATCCATAGTCAGTAATACGATAATTAAAATAATGATCCATTATTTCCCGTATTAGCCATCATCGCTCTTTTTATGACATTTTTACACGACATTAATATGATCCAAGTTTCTGCACATGTTCACCGGTAATTGTCGTTAATTTTAATTGCAAAGTGCAATTTTGTATTTTATTATTGTCCATATTACACGCGTCGAGTTATGTTCGATTAAATTCGTCGTTCTGATGAAGTTTTCACAATTCATCGTCGTAAATTGCGGTGCAAAGGATCCAAATATGAACATTATTTGTGGGATAAATGAATGAAGAGTGTTTGAAAAGTAATAGGACGGTTACAGAAAAGTTGTTACAGCGAGGACGGCCCCAGGGGAAAACTGTGGATTGGATCAGCAAAGCGGCGGACGGCGAGGGCGGCTCTACGTCGTCTTGACGGACCGAGAGTCGCAAGGCGATCGAGCAAGCTCCGTGTACATCACCCGAGGGATATCCTCGGAGCGAGACGCGCCACCTCAGCCTCGGCTCTTTATTAGTCTCTCGGTATTCGGTGACGCCACTACTCGTGTTCTCCAGCGACCTCCAGCATCCGGTAACGGACGTCGAAGCAAATGTACCCTTTTCCACTTGGCCTCTAGGGGCCTTCTCGTTCACTCTCAACTTCTCCTTCTTTTTTTTTTTCCTTCCAGCTTTCCATCGTCTTTCATTTTCCTCGTAACGATGTGGAATCTCTCTCTCTCTCAATGTCTACATATTTCTCAAGATTTTACACATTTCACGCCGTAAAGAATTTCAACGAAAAGAAAAATGAACTGCGTAACCTTCGATTTTTGTAAATTCGCCACTTTCGCCGGGGTTTTTTTTTTTTTTTATTCGACCACTTTCTCCGGATATTTTTTTCAAACTCGGGGACAAGAGGCTGCAATTTTTGTGGGACACGCTCTCACGGTTCACGTCGGTGTCTCAATTATGGATCTATCTACCCAATGTTTTAGAAACAAAAAACCTTTTTTATTTGGAAAATATCGTTTTACAGCCTCCCAATTTTTTTTCCCCTAAGACCAAAGGAAAAAAAGTTGGCAGGAGAATCAAAGCAGCGAAGGAAAGAGATTGGGAAGTACACGAAGAGATGAGGGCTCATACTCGAGCTGCTGCTGCTACTCAGGATGGTGGTCATCGGGAAGAACGATTCCAAAATCACTGGCGGAAGATATTAGCGCGAAACAAAAGGCTTTCAGTTTTCCGCCCTAGTGTCTTTCCTCATTTCTTCCTCTTTCTCGCTTGGTCGCGCGGTTCATCTCTTCCTTTTTCTCACTAATACTCTCCGCCACCTCGGCGTCATTCTTTTTCTCTCATTCTCGTTTCTCCCGAGGTACCTCGAAGGTTGTCCTTTGCCGCAGTCCCCGACTCATCCGCCGAGCGTTGGCATCGCGAGGACGAGACGAGATCCGCGTCCCACTCAGAATCTCTTCGAGGAAAACTATTCCAATTATTAAGCGTCTCTTCTGCGCGAGCTCGAAAGTCCCGGAAACTACGATTGCCCATCTCTCGCGGAGGTCGCCCGTGGAAATACGCGAGCGCGTCTCCGCGACCGTCCCACCAGTTTGCGGGTAAATTCTCTCGTTACGATAATAAAAGAACAGTGAAAGGGAGTGGCGGTAAATAAGAATGAGAATCTCAACCCGCGGCAGATATACTTATACTTGGAGCTCTTGGTAACTTAAGAATTCACCGGCTTCGTTTATGAGAAAAGAGACTTATGAAAAAATTGTATTTATTAATCGCAAAATGAGCCATTGAAAATTCATTTACCCGGTTATCTTCGTTGAAAGGCTGAACAACGCTACGAATTATCCTTCGTACAGTGCAAGAAACTCTTTTAGCTCAAAAACGAGTACAGAAAATTTCCTCAACGAGTATAACGTTAAATTGACGTACAATTCGATCTAATAGTCGAAATTAATTGTCAGAAAGCACATTTATTGATGCACAGGATACTAAATATGCCCATACGTGTAATATTTTAAATGTAAGTAGACTTTAATTTTCAAATGCCCTCCTCGATGTGCTTGCAATGTTTGTAATGTTTGACATTACGTCTATTAATATTATTAATATTAATTTGAGAACACGCGTGTGATAAAAGCAACTAAGCAGGCCAAATGATTAAACGACGCAATAAAAAGTACAGTGGCGTTGTTATGCAACGATATATCATCCCCGATAGGGATTTCAAGTCTGTAGCACATCCTTCCTGGTTATGGCTAGCGGAGAGGCGAAGAAGCTCGTGATTCTTGAGAAGGAGACGTGCCTAGGGCGGTGCGATAAAAACTTTCTCTGCGAATCCCCACGAGGCACTACTTGCCTCGTGTGCCTCCCCTTTTATCCACACACTGTATGCTATATTAAAGTGAGGAAAAGTTGACGCAGCGAGAAAGCTCTTGACCGTTAGTGGGGGAGTGGGGCAGCGGCGGTTTTGCACATCTTGATTTTTCCTT
Organism: Clistopyga incitator; assembly: GCA_947507545.1. Taxonomy (NCBI): domain Eukaryota; kingdom Metazoa; phylum Arthropoda; class Insecta; order Hymenoptera; family Ichneumonidae; genus Clistopyga; species Clistopyga incitator. Next base: position 1,324,537 of record OX382171.1, on the reverse strand, counting down.
GGAAAGGAAAGTTCAGCGATTTGGAAGCACGCTCGTCGCGCCTCCACCCTCCGATACATAATACCCGTAGCGGCTGACACAGAGTTCACCAGGCACGTGTGCAAGTCACCCGAGGAACCCACCAAATTATGGGAGAAACTCGGCGGCGAGTCTCCGCTATTTCCCTCATTTCCCTTTAATGTAATGTATGGACCGACCGCTCGAAAATCTGTCCGCCTTTTCCATACACCGTGGGCGAAAAAAGTGCTGCGACGGCAAGTGAATATGCAGAGTATACGGGACGTCCCGACTCAAATCTTGAAGCTCTTCTTAAAGCTGTTTTTAGTTATCTTCTTCAAGTACGTTGTGGATGAACTAAAAAAAAAAAACAATTCGTTGAATTATGGAAGTCTTCGTCAAGGAAATATTTCTTCGAACCAATAAAACGTTTTTCATTGATTTCCGAGAAATCGTCTACGAGACACGAAAGCAAAAGACAAGCTATAAAATTATGTTATTCGGTGCAGTACTGGATGTATTAAAAATAAATAAATTAATTGAAAATAAACAAAAATTTTGCTCAGAATTGCCCGTGTGCAAGAATGACGACAGAGTCTACGCGAACGTAGGCGTAAGTCGAGCTTACAAGCCGAATTTTCGTACGACGTCACAGGGTCGTAAAATATGCAAGTAAAATATACACATAAGGTGTGCGGGGTAAAGATCAAGTGCGTGAGGATGACCGCAGCATTCACCACTTGTGCTTGCATTCCAAACGTGAAACTGCGAAAGAGTTTTTTTTTTACAAAAATGCTAAACCGACGTGTGTCGTTCAAACTGTCGTAAAAACGCTCCCCAAGCCGAGGGTTAAAACTCGTATATTCTGTATTACGATTCCAAGCTATGAATGCATATTATACGAAAGTTTGTTGACTGGCCGAGGTGAATAGAAATTGGAATGTGGATATAATAGACGGGAGAAGCTCGAGACTTAAGGCAGAAAGGGAGAAAGGCAAATTCACGGAGAGGGCGAAGGCAGACGGGTCGAGAGGGGGAGGAAAATGGGAAAAAATGGAGCTGAAGGTGGAATCGGGAATGCCCGGACGTAAGTTCCGGCGGATAAGCATGAGCGAGAAGTGAAAAGCCTCGGGCCTCGGTTGTCTCCTCCTTGTCGGTTGTCTCGGGCTGCAAGCTCCGTGTCACGCGAGCCGGAATGAAGAAACGGCCTCGACCTCGCCGCAGGGATTTGCATTAGCATGCCTCACAGACATTACCCAAAACGTCGCGTCCGAGATATTTCTTATTTCCATGACACTGTGGAAAAACGTTTCTAAAATAGCCCCCGAGATTTTTAACTCCCTCCGCGATACCCACGCCCGCGTATCGCCGGAAATCCCTATGGAAATGCAAGTCCCGAGAATCAAATTATACTTTGCCTCTTTGGAATTCAAATTATCTCATTCGCTACATTTTTAATTCGGTGGGGATGAACTTAACCAATGAAATCGTTGAACGTAAGGGAACGAATGTGGCTTACAAATTAGAAGGACCTGGTCACCTAATGTAATTTCTTTTTCAAACTTAATCAATATTATATCGTTCAACGTAAGAGAACAAATGTGAATTACAAATTAGAGGGACCTGGTCACCTAATTTGATTTTTTTTAAATAACTTGATTAAATAAATTATGGGTACCTCTTCATTTTGCACGGAGTTAAAAATATTTGAGTGCTGTAATGTCGTCATTTAATTTATCTCCATCGTAAAATAAAACTATAGCGCAAGGCTCTTTGTCGTTTGCCATTAGGAGCAAAATTGCAAAACACTTTAGTTCCCACCGACTTTTCTTTGCCTTCTTTAGAAACGTGACTCGTCACCGTTCACCCAGCCTAAAATTATTCTCTTCCGCTCCATTACGCTTATTCGCCTTTCACCGAGCGAATCTCCTTCTTTTCCTCTTTCACTGTCGTAACGGTAAATGAGAGAAGCGACTAGGTTGGTTGTTGCAAAGTCGAGGGTTCGTGAGACGAAGAACCGGAAAGGGGCCCTAGCTTCTGGCTCCGAATTATCCGGCAGACTCGAGGAGCCATAAAAAAAACGGCGGCTACTTCGGCATGGGCTGAGACACTCAAGGGCCAAAACCCGTCGAAGGCATCCACGTAACCCATGACTCGAAGCTGTCGAGCAAAATGCTCCATCATCCATCACCGAGTCTCTTCCCAGCATCGCTCGGGCTTTCTCAATTGTTTTCAAGAAAAATTACTCGAGCGAGAAAGTGAAAAACTGCGAATGATAGAAGCGCGTTTCGTTCCTCCTCAATTTTGCCAATCCATAACTTGGCTCAACCGTGGAACAAAACCGCGAGTAATCGCGAGGTAATTCCACGTGACGTCATTTTAATAAAGTACTCATGTAGCTGTCATTTTTCCGATAACTCTACCGGGTCTTAGTGATAAAACGAATAACGAGAAAAATGAAGAAAGGACAAGTAAAATAAAGGCCCTCGGCCACGGGAACGGATCAAATCTGCAAAAGCTCAGCGAGCAATGGGAAAATGATCTTTCTCCACATCTCCAGCGAAAGTTGGTTAATTGATGCCAGACTGTGCAGTTCAGGGGCAAAGATCCCTTAACCCAACCTCCCACTTTTCTCTCGAAACTTTAATATTTTTCTTTCACCTTGTTGCCGAGCGGGATGGAGAGGAAAAAAAAAAACGCGAGCGAAGCCAAGACCTGCCAAGAGCAAAGTCGCTGAAAAGTCTCTTTCCCGGATTCCACTCGCCGGCGTGGAGATGTGTATTTTAGTCCCGTGCGTAAGCCCAGATTCAGGATTGCAGATGGTTCGAGTTTATCTTGAAGAGAACTAACGAAAAACTGAAAAAGAAACGAGAAACTGTGGGAATTGCTTTGGCGGGGAAATTATTCGGTACTCAGAGATTTATTACCTGCGCCTAATTTTTTATTTTATTTTTTTTTTTTTGTTGCAGGGGCTCGAACTTTGAAACGCCATTTGACAACTTGACATTTCCCGATTTACAGACATCAACATTTTAGGACAAAAACTCTTTCGAGGAAATACCAAAAAAAAATTGAAAATCGTATAACCAAAAAGGTTAAGACCCCTGAGCCCCGAGTGTAGGCTTCGTGAAAACTTTTGAAAATCGTTCGGCAAATGTACCATTCGGGAGAGCATTTAAAAAAAAAAAGAGCCCTTGTGGGGCAGTGAATGGGGGGGGGGGGGGGGGGGGGCGGAGGAAAAATAGCTCGGTAAAAGATTATTTTCATTTATGAGTTGGCGAAGCATATGCTGTCCACGTTCGCACTGCGTTCCGTGCCCTGGAAAAGCCGTGCCATTAAATTCCAAGGGAAACGTGAGGTTGACTCTGGCATGGGAATAAAAGAAACCGATCTTACGCAGTCCCTGCTGGGTTCTTTGGGAGTGGGAGTAGGAGAGGAAGAGGCCGGCAGGGTGTATAAACTTAAGGCAAAAGCCACAGGACCCGCAGGGATATATTCGTTGCTTTATGGGGTCAGCCTGATTGGTCCATAAAGCTTCGCCGACGTGGAACACGTTGTGTGCCTCCACCGCTCGCTGGTCCACAGATACTTGATGCTGAATGCCGTGTGCGGATGCTGTAGCAGCGTCAAGCTTCTGGGAGAGCCCCTCCCCCTCCCACCCAAGCTTTGTCTATAGCGCAGTTCTCCTCGCGTCGACGTCGCAGTTGTAGAAATCGGTATTCGGGAGTAAAAGGGAAGGATGGAGTAAGCACAAGTCGTACTTGTCGCCATTTCTCTTGGTCCATCCATCCCCGACAGGCAGTACAGTCACCGAAAATCCGTTTCTGTCTCCGACGACGACTGCCCGACTTTACTACTAGCTCGGCAGTCATCTACGACGATCCGGATTGGAGAGTATGCTGCGGTAGACAGAAAGACGTGTCTTGAGGGGCGGATGTATAGGGGAAGAAGATTGCTCTGCTATGATCTGAGAAATAGGACGATGTCTCATCTCAAACAGCCTTGTCAGTCTTGTCTTTCCCTCCTCAATTCCTCTCGTAGTATACTTACAGAACGTTCGTGATGTTTTATGGGGCTATACGAGATATCGACGGGGTTGGCTCGTATACAAGCGCCATCAAACCCGACATTTTATGGTGGACAGTGAGACCATTTATAATATCATCCTTGAAATCTATACATTCTCTATAGGGAATTTTTTGAGCACATTGAAATTTCATTAAGACTTAAATTCGAACTTCTAATACCGATATTAATATGAGATTAATGAAGCTAGAAATTAAGTGGATAGTGCAAAAGTTTCACGAAATGCAATCATCATTTTGTGATAGAATTTGTTGTGTTTTCCCGAGGGTATTTTTAATTGCAACGGGGTTGGTGCGTATACAGGCACCATCAAAGCCCACGTTTTATGGTGGACAGTGAGACCATTTATAATATCATCCTTGAAATCTATACATTCTCCATTGGGAATTTTCTGAGCACATCGGAATTTCATTAAGACTTAAATTCGAACTTCTAATACCGATATTAATGTGGGATTAATGAAGCTATAAATTAAGTGGATAGTGCAAAAGTGTCACGAAATGCAATCATCATTTTGTGATAGAATTTGTTGTGTCTTCCCGAGGGTATTTTTTGATTGCCTGACTTAAGGTTCCCAGGCTTCGCGAATTTACGTTATATGAATACAGGGGATTTATTTATGTTGTAGCATGACTGTGTCATAACTCGGGATATATCCTGGATATTCCGACGTTGGGATGATATATGAAATTAACTCTCACGGCCCGTAATAAAGAGCGGGAGAAGATTTCGTTTTACGACTCTTCCGGCACTTTGGTAGACGAGAAAAGTTTGAGGAGGTGCGAGCCCGTGACAAAGCGTTGATTCAGCGATCTTTATAATGTAGGGTAATTTCACTTGGCTCGGACGAAATAAAGAAGCGGAATAAAAGGAAGAGTCATACCGAACAACGGAGAGAAAGTTGGATAAAGCGAAGGTTCCATCTCCGCCGGGTTCGAGAATCGATTCCCTTAACTGTTTTACTGAGGCAGTAAAAATCTTCTGTTTATTTTCCAATAGTCTGCGACCACGTCTGGGAATTTCGGAAGCTCCTGTCGGCAACACGGGAACAATGTACGACACAATGTCTCGCCTAACAAATGACAATGGAAAACTCATGTTCGATATTTAAACAAGAACAAAAAAAAAACCTTTTACACCCAAACTGAACAGAGTCTTGTTCCAAAGATAATGAAATATCGCAAAACCGGAGAATACGAATATCACTGGACGAGGTAAAAATGAAAAATCTGACTTATGAACAATTTTTATTTTCCTTGCGCTTTTTCAAATCGCGTTGCACAGTTTTGTGTTAAAACATTACCAATCAATTTCATTCCCATTATTTCGAGGAAACCATTAATAGGATTATAAAAACGATCATCAAATATTCCACGGTAATTATCTCGAGTATTTTAGAAACATTTGCCCAATAGTTTTATCGATTTGTCTTACCGCTCGATTTAATAACCACATGTTCCGATATTCCGGTGCATGGATATCAAATATACACGCCCATCGTTATATTCTCTTGTTCGGTGGTTGTTGGGCTTGAGAAGCACGAGCCAAGGCTATGGATTTCTCGGCGAAGTTGTATCGAGTGATAAGCATTGGAGAGGTTTGCTGGTTACATTGAAATCCAGCGGCAACGGATCTTGCCCAACGTTCCAACAGGCTTCATTGTTCCACAAGGGAGATGGAAATTCTATCCTAACGCGTAACTCCAGCGGCAAGACACTGTTACCGTCTGACGAGGAGAGGGACGAGGAGCATCTGGAGAGTTTGTATTGCGATGGTCGATGGCAGTGGTAAGGCTCCCGTTGATATATCGGCTCAATTCCAGAGAACCACCAGTCATAGCCACGCCAACACTGCAAGTACATCATAGAAATCCCTTTCGCCTTCGTTCGAAGCTTCGTACCGAGAAACCGGTAAGAGATATCCGAGTTCCACATAGCTGCGCTTAATTATCACTGATGACTGAACAGTGAACAGTGACGTAAAATCAAAGTTTGGCGTTCCGAGAGCATTGCATATTGCTTTCCAGATCTAGGGAATGCAAAATTGCCACAATAATCAAAAAGCGGTTTGCCAGAATAGCGAAAAAGCAGTTCATGAGCAATTACCAAACTATCAAGTTTTGTTACTTGCGTATGCGTTTTCGCAAAGCAACAGCTGAAAGGCCAAGGTTTAGATGGAGAACGGAAGTATACGCCTTGTGCTCTTGCAGCACGTAATTATGTCCAGCCATGGTCTCTTGTCGACATCACCCATACCATTCCTTCCTTACTGCTCACTACACCCACGTAACCTGACTTTGCTGCAGTCCAGCGTTGGCCACCAAGCACTTTGTCCAACACAGATGAGCGAGCGATGCATGAACCCGCTACATCCGCCGCCACCAATCACTGCTTTCAAGATTTAGGAATTCAAAATTTCCTATCAGCCCCTTGTTTCGAAATAAATATGCTCCGGCAGAAGACAGAATAGCCAAAAAACAGTTCAGTGGCAATTACCAAACTATCAATCCAAATGCGTTTTCGCGAAGCAACGGCCGAAAGGCCAAGGTTTAGATGGAGAACGGAAGTATACGCCTTGTGCTCTTGCAGCACGTAATTATGTCCAGCCATGGTTCCTTGTCGACATCACACATACCATTCCTTCCACCAGCATCGCCTCTTACTGCTCACTACAACCCGTGTAATCTGACTTTGCTGCAGTCCAGCGTTGGGTACCAAGCACTTTGTCCAACGCAGATGAGCGAGCGATGCATGAACCTGCTACATCCGCCGCCGCCTCTCTCCTCCCATCGGCCCGGAAACGTCGTAAAATTTCGTATAATTTCTCCTCTATGGCAAGAGCGCTCGAGTACTTGATATAATTACCGTCGCTGGGGGTGAACGCAGGTAACGAAATTTAAAGCACCAACTGTGGGGCGGCAAAGGCGTGGAAAACGCGTGGAGGGTAAATGGGAGAAAGCGTAGTGGGAAGGTCCGCGGGTTAGTTCCTCCCTAACGGCAACACCACTTTCTCTTTATCTCTATATACATTCTCGGTTGCTTCGTCGAGGCCGTGGCGCCTCGGCACAAGATTTCGTGTCGCTTGTTACCCCACAGGACAAAAGCCATGGTGTCGCGCGCCCTTCCGCGTAAAAGCTTGAAACACTAAAAGCCCCCTGCCCTCCAAGTTCCGTATGAACCCCGGTATGGTACGTTTAACCATAGCACAGTCGTGGCCTGGACAAAAAGAGTCATCCCGGCACGAATAACGCTGGAAAAAAATCTCTCCATAAATGATTTTCCTCAAAAATATGATTTCGTTGATGAAGCTATTTCTTTTTTTAATTTAATATGCGATAGTTTTATTTATTCATTCGAAATGAATTTCTGTTTATTACGAATACCTGTCATTATCGTAATGATTTCTTTTACAACTCTTTTTACTAAACTGTTGAGTGATCCTAAAAAATCTTATTTCATGATATAATGGAACGTTTATGCGATAATGTATACAACGTTGACGCCTTGTCACTCAGCGAGGTGTCCGTGTGTGTGTGTGTCAAGATCTGAGTGTGGACATAATGTAAGACCGGGAAAACCTCCCGCCGGAATATGTATTACAAAAACCGTCGATCGGAGAAGAATCGTGGGCAAGGGAAAGAAACGACGGTGCGAAGGATGAGGGTACGAAACGGGCCTCGATAATGCACGATCGGTATTAGAGATTCCGAACTGTTCCGAGAGAGCTTCGCGATCTGTGGGACGTAATGACATAAAAATTCGACAGACACGGTCCCCTCTCGGAAATATTAAGGTAATCTCAATATCATAAGGGTGAGGAGTTGGTGTCGTGAGGTGGAGACAGGGGTTGAGGCTGTCGATCCCTCAATATCCTGCTCCTTCGCCATGGATAAATTCTTGTACGGCTTTTCTGGCTTCGTTATCGTTCCTGTGCATCCGCTAATGCGCTTCCTCTTCTCCTCTTTCCCTCAAACTTTTTTCTCTTCCCTCTTACACACCGTAATACACATAATTTGCTTTCACAGTCGTCAGAGGGGTTGATCCTTAAAAAAAAAAAATCTTTTTTTCTCCATCATCGACAAATTAGCCTTCGTATTTATTCCACTCAAGTTTCCTGAACATAAGTTCGTTGGCCACCCTGGAAATTTACAAAAATTTATCAAAATTTAAGAATCTCTTCCTCTGCGTGAAAATCGTTTTTTGGTAAAAAAGGGGAAAAAAGGAGAAGCACCGAAATAAAAAGTGTATGGGATTTTTTAGCTATTTTAATGTCTCTTAATCAGAAAAGTTTTTTTTTTTTGTTTTTTTTCAATATACCGTTTAAAAATGAAACTGGGATACCGCTATTCATCTTGAAATTCTCTTCATTCATCGGCTCTCCATTTCCGTCGACCGAGTTTGCCGTAGTGTCGCTATGCTCTCATGGAAAATGCGATACATTAGGAAGATTGGCTGTGGACGACACTCGGGGGAGGATATCCGGCATAATATCCGGGAGGAAAAGGGTATAATTTTTTTCAATACAAAAAATGCCCATAAATTTGTTTCTCGACGGAACGAAATTGTGGAATTCGCGGAATTTCGATTATTAATGCAGATGCGATAGAGATTAATAAAATTCTTCAATAAAATGTGCACCGATTCGAAGCTGGGTATTTGCAAAAAATCCATCGACGAAATGAAAACGTTGAACCAACAGATGAAAATCATATTAATGACTGACAATGAATTTTAACAGGGATTCCACGAACATGCCACGACGTAAATATTGAAAAATTCTTGGAAATTCTTTATCATTTTACAATTTACATGCATTTAATTGATATACTTGTACAGTATGAACGTAAATGCAATAATGAATACTAATTGTATTTAAAAATGTGTGTTTAATTAGAATGAGAGTCGTGGTAACCATCGCGATAACTATTTTGTAATTGGTTTGAAATAAATTAAATAAACGAATTATTGAGAAAAACGTTCTGTGAAATTTTACGAAAAATTTTATAAGCGTATTTATTTATGCGCAACGGACAGCAGCACACACAGATTTTTCATTATTTTTTTGCGGCTCAATCTCGCGTTCCATACAAATGAATATAAAAAAATATAAAAATTGTGCACAAGCGATATATACAGATATAGGGAACCGCTAACGACTGCAAGCCAAAGCGTAAACTATATGTCAGTGTCGTGCTGGTGAACGTTACGGCTCGGTGGATTCTGGCTGCTGGCACTAAATTAAGACGAGACAAACGGAACGGTATACACGTTCCAGAATCCACGAGACATCGGGGCTCCATGGTGAAACAAACCGGAAACCCATCGACATATCCATTAGCATCACCCTACCTATAGACAGTATATCCCAAGGAAAATTATCCTAATAAGATAATAATTGCACTCTTACATGCAACTCCTGTTTTTCTATTGTAACACTATAACTCGAAATATATTACATGCACAGAAAAAGTTTCGTCAAAAAGTTGTGTTTAATTGTAAAACTGTACTATATTTTTTATTCAAGAGAAGAAATAGAATGAAAAAAGTATTATTATAAGTATAATATTCGTTGTGCTTGCGCAGTCAAAAATAACATATAACAACTCCTATTTTTCTATTAAAACCCTAGAACTCGAAATATATTACATACACAGAAGGAGTTCGGTAAAAAAATACTTTTTAATTCTAAAACTGTACTATATATTTTATTTAAGAGAAGAAATAGGACGAAAAAGGTAGAACCGTTGTTAACTAGAGAGACGGATAAATGTCCGAAGAAGTAAGAGGGAAGCTGCGTAGGAATTCTCGTGGCGATAAGTTGAGTTCGAGAATTTCATGTAGCAACGCGACTTGATAGTCTCCGGCTGGCGAATCGTGCCAGAAGAGGAAAGAGAAAGGTACGTGGTAAACGCGGAAGTGAAAGAAGAAGAAGAAGAAGAAGCCTTAGCAAGGTCTCGGGTACGAGAAATGCAGTCTCTTCTAATTAGCAGTCGAGCGAGCGACTCCTGCAAGCGTGTCTTTAATCGAGACGAGAGTGGAAAAGAAGGTTAAGGTGGAAGGGTGAGAGAGAGACGCCGACGCCGACGACGACGATGATTCTTCATGGGAAGAGGCATTACTTCTATTTACACGAGTTTCCCTCTCGGCATCCTCCTTTTACAATATCGCAGGCGCATCTCTTCTCATACTAAACTATACACACGCTTCGCCCGTTTTTGTCTTCCATCATGCCTCGACGATTTCGAGCCAGAAATGTGACGATAACGAGAACTCGTCGAGACGCCTTCGTTAGGTATTTCCTCCTTTTTATTGACAAAAAGGATCTCCAATTCCGGCAGCATCTTTTCCCTGCGTACATACCAAGCATATTTATATCAGTACGTATCATAATCTCAAAAATAAAAATAACAAAACGCGCGATTCTCTCACCATTCTGCCTTATTTTTTCGTTTGACGCCCTACGTCCCCCAAGAATCCTCCAAAATAGAAGTCGTCATCATCGCGAGCGAATACTCAGGCACTTGTGGTTGAGCAAGCAACGTCATCGTCATTAGCGGATGCAAAGTATCGCGAATTCCATCGTCGTTAGGGTGGCGATATCCCGTTAATATTATGATTTATAGGAACGTGTCTCTCGATCGATATTCGAATGATGTCGAGATTCTTTCGCAGTGACACATGAGATATTGATGTTGAGGGCGTTCACACGTGCGTTCCCGAGGGAAAATTAAATTTTATCGAACCCGATAAACGGAGAGGACTTTGATTACCTGTAATTAGTGTAATGATAAAAATTCTTGCAGTTCTCTCGACGTGAAATCCGTTGTGTTTAATGTACACGAAGCGCAGAACAGTGAATATCTTGTCTCACCGAGATTAGCTATCTCTGCACTTTACGAGTTTTACGAGCCGTGGCTATAAGTTACAGAGGAGCAGAGATCACGAAGCCTCGGGATGTGAAAGGAGTATGGAAATAGGATTCGAATGAGGGAATGGAGGAGCGAGCTCGAGTGAAGAGACGAGAAGGGGTGAAGATATTGTTAGCAGGGTGCAGCGCAGATATCCGCAGCCTCCGAGTTTAGCTTCATGTTTCTCTCCACCTCAGTATCTTCCGAAAGTCCCTCTTAAAGCCCCTCATTCGTAGGCTGCAGTGGCTGTTGATTCGAGAAGCAAGAACCAAGGGGTATGTTACGTGCACCCTGTCGCTGACAGCGCCAAGGGGTTGGGACAACTCAAACAATGAAATACACACGTGTAGTGTCGGCGATGACACGTTCGAGCCTAGGCGCCTTGTGTGTATACCTTGCCAACCTCCCAAACACTTCCATCCAACTTTCCATAACAACTTTAGCTTCTAATGTACACGACTACTGTACTACCTCATACGTATGTCATACGTATATCCCTGTTTATTCTAATTCCAACACGTTTATGTTGAAACCTCGCTCGCTTTTTCGCTGTTTATTCAACGTGACAAAGAAACATGGTGAATAAGGCGCTTCTGTTGGGAACATCAGGTTCATTGTCACGAAATGTCTCAGTAATTTTGGAAATAAAGTTACCTTGAAATTCGAATTATTTCGTATTATTTTCTAAAATAGTCAATTGAAATAAATATTACATTATAATTTGTAAGAATTTTCGTTTTTTAAATGCCAAGACAGCATAATAAATATATTACAACGCTTTAATGTAATTAGACTCCGGAATGTTTTAGTCGCAGACACGACTATAGTTCAGCCTTGACTGATTGTACTGGTATGTACGTACACAAGACAGTACATATTCTCCACTACGATTATTGGGGAAAGCAGCGAGAATCGAAAAGCACCGGGGATGCGAATTGAGACAGTGCGGTCAGGAGATGGGGTCGGGGTGGGGGTGGTGGTGGTGGCGGGAACAGCACCCAGATGTACCCGCGAGACCGAGACGTTCCAGCGAGTGGTTAATCGAATCAAGCAAAGTGCCATAGCCCACGGGAGACGCTCACAGCTAGACCGAGTAGTGCTCCTGTGTAGGATGCTGCAACGCCGTCTCCTTTCTCGTTACGTAGGCGCTCGTAATGGCTACTTCTCAGACGGGAATGACCTATCAGTGATTTCCCCTGGATGTACGGTTTCTACGGAATTTCTCGGTATAATATCCCACTTTGGCAGACTGCTCTCGCGAGAGCAGTCCAAGAAGGATGCCTCTGATGTGGCTTGGAAAATTCCATCGAACTTATTGGCCATTAAATTTCTCGACAGGTATACATTGAATTTCAGCAACTTCAACGTCCGCGACAGTATTTTTCAAAATAACCACAGGTTCGTGAAATTTCCACGGCTCGTAGACATTTTTTGCATCGTTTTGACAAATATTTAATCATAGTCTCTATTTTGTTGACAGTTTATCCGTCAAGAGTTCGAAGCAGTCTGAAATACTCCCCCCATGTTATAAACTGGGGTGGTTGATTTTTACACAGTGAGTCTCTTCCCTTTTCGCGTAACTACGCTACTGTTAATCTAACTATGAAAACAGTAACCTGGATCAATGGAAATATAGTTACCATCTCAATTTCTCTCAGTGTTGAAGAAGCAGTGCTTTGGAATTTTCGGGAAAATTGAAAACAAGTTTGAGTGTATAGCTGAGGCGAAAGTTTCCCCCGGTTCGGATCAGTTGTATTATATCGGAGTGGTAGGAACGGAATACTTCAGATACCAATTCCGAATGACACAACGAATCTCTGTTCCCGGGTTGCACTACTTTCACCCGTCACCAAGAAGCTGACTGACTCCGCATGATCTTTGCTGCTTCTCCGTGCATTAAACTGTAGCAAACGAATCAGCTTCACTGCGAAGAGCTTCCACGAGGGAAGAGAGAACACGGAGTTCTCAAGTACCTCGAAATTGGAGGAGCTATTGCTTCGCCAGTCCACCAGGAGCGAAGTGAATCCTTACTGCACTTGGTCCTGGAATAGTCTTAGCTATTTTGCATGATCCCATTTGAAGGGCCCTCCGAATTGTCGTCACAAGGACATTCAACGACCGGATACTCCAAACGACGACGACGACGACGACGACGAGTACTGAAAATTCTCTCGTTGAATTCCATTGGGACCGGTCGAAACGTTAGCTGCCCCTTCCACCTCGTCGTTCCATGGTTCACGTGTATCCAGGTGAAGGAAAAATCCACTTCACGATCGAGCGATTGACACAAAGATCGAGGACTATCCAGCGCAGGTGGCATTCGAGTACACGGAACGTCGAGTCGAATTGCATTCTGTCCCTGAAACAAATGTTCTCCTTTTTGCCGATTAGATTTTTCTTTTCCATATTCACCGGGATTTTGTATTTGGAGATATAATAAAAATGCAGTTCCAAGGAAAAGTTACAGTTAATCGGAATATTTGTGCTTTGTCTTTCAAAGAACTGGATGTTCGGGGCAATCCACACCAATTTAACCCGGGGCTAATGTTTATATTTCGCTGATGTTTATATTTCAACGCTATCCCAATTTTTAATCGTATCTGATAAGCCAAGGGTGGCTGATGGAATCAATCTGCGCTCGTGAAAGTTCGGCAATCACCCTTTCCATTGCCTACTAATATCGTCATCGATCCTATGAGGTAGTCAGAGCGAAAGCCGATACGAAAAATCACGGCACGAGCTAACGCATCGAGGCTCTCTCGCTCTATCCACCGAATTTCGTCCCGCCGGTGACTCTAATTACGATCCACTTTGACGAAACCTCTAATTACCACATGCAATTACGTAAATTGCGTGCGCAACGCGTTCCCGCGCAATGTCAAATTATGTACGCGGCCATGACTTTAGTTTAGTGCGTGCATGTTCACTAACCTATATATATATATATATATATATATATATATATAGCTATGCGCGATATACACGAGAGTGGCATTAAGAGAGAAAGATGGAAGAGGAAAATAGACAGCGAGAAGGAATCTGGGCATCACCGCAAGGAGAACTCGAGGCGCACGCTCGCGACTCTACGAGTTTTAGCAAACATTTCGCATTGTTACCGTCGGTGCTATTCACCAAGAGAGCCATATGAATATCGTATTCATCGTCGACTCGCGCGAGCCTCACACTATTCAGAATAAATGTATAGGGCCGTGCTTCGCTGGTTTTTCCACCCCTGGACTGTGCGCGTGTGTGTGTAGACTTCTCATCGAGCTCGACTTTTCATACTCCGTGCATTTCTTAAACACGAAAATGCGTACACAGCACTTACGTGACATAATGTGTTTGTTTTACAAAGTGAAGGCGATAAGACCAGGAAAAAATATAAAATTCACAGGACAATTGAAAAATCAGTTGACAGTTAGAATGGCATTACAATTACATATACTGCGCAGAGAAGTTACCTATTCCAGTGATCTGCTCAACTAGCCTCTAAACTCCAGGTACTTGATTACTAATCAGACGCAATGGTGCTCGATTAGAGGGAGCGTCATCGAGAGTATTAGCGAGAGGTGGAGTGACTACAATCTGCGGGCGTTATAACAAGCGGGGGATATGAAAATCCGTAGCTGTTGAGCCCGAGAGTTTGACAAATGTTTGCCTGTTTGGACTCTCGGTTCGAGTGTGTGTTCGTTCCGTGACCAAATGCTAACCGGGTCGCAGGGTTATCCTTGATCCGATATCGGTGCTGCAGACACTCCAATAATACTGCTATGCCAACTATTTGTGGAATCAGATTCGCGTTGGAAATAGTTGTTCCGAGTTGTCCTTTTTCCAGGCAGAATATAACTTCGGACCTTGTTCAAAAACGGGGTTAGGCTTTAATATTTTATTCGGTTATTCTTGGCATATGTTGCGAAAAACGGGCTTGGCTCAATTAAATTTTCACAATGCCGATGCCGAATGAACCTTCACCTTGAAATAATTGGAACGGAATCTCATTAGTGACGCGACGAAGAGAAGGTTTTGAAAAAATTATCCTCACTTCTGGAACAATTGCCGAATGAGGCCTATTGTTTCTTCTCTTCTCCGGCGGAGAATAAATATATCGAGCGAAATCGTTTTTTCATCAATTTTAATTGATCTTTCGACAAAAGAAGAAGAAGAAGAGCAGCACAAATGAGTGAATTAAATAAAACCCCACAAAAAAGCGACCTATTTGAGATTCGCTTTACCAAGAGGAACTCATGATTTAACGCAACTGAAGCCGTTCAAGTAGTACAAGTCGATCTTCGTACCGACGTGCACTCTGGCTCAACCTCTCTTCAATTCCAAATATCGACAAGACCAAACATCCCTTATATCGACTACTGAAAATTTGCGAAATTAGCAAAATTTAGCAAAATGGAGAGTTTCGTTGTATAAGCCGAAACGACTTTAATCGCCGGAATTTTGGAAAATCAAGAAACGACGACCAGCAGCGCGAGGTGGTTCTCATAAGTATGGATACGAGGTCGACGAATTCATGAACCGCACTTTTCGAAACCCTGAAAATCGGTGATCTTCTTCAACATTACTTTGCCCAACGAAACTTATAGAATACATTTTTGTTAGCTTCAGGCTCTTCGGGGGTTCCTCGTACGTTTTTCGTCTCCAAATATCGAAATGACGGGAAAACGGTTGTATCAGGGAAAATGTGGCTTTGAAAGCCGAAACGGCCTTCATGAGATTACGAGCTCTGGAGAGTCAAGGAAGGACGAGCGGCGAGGCAGCTTATCAATATGGATGTGTTTAACTGGCTGCATAATGGAGGATCGACGCTGGGTCCTCTTTCTACTTTGGTCCTTCCGCGTGTCAACCCCACCCCACCCGACCCATGGTGGTTCTGCCCGAGGGGAGCCCCGCTGATACCGGGCTACCCCCCGTCTCGCTCTGCTAGCACGTTTTCATCCCCCTGCGGAATATAAACGGGCGCACTGGCGTCGGAGTAATCATTGCTTCGCGCGGCTGGTCACAGCTCGCTATCTATACCGCACTTTATACAGTACGTACGGCGGGACTCGTTTAAGCGGAACTTCCAACTCGTCGACTAATTGAAAGAAAAGAGAGACGAAGGACTCTTGGAAAATCCCCGATCTCCACGGTTGCCTCGATCCTCCGAGTTTTCCCCACTTTTCACCCCCTTCATCCCCTATATACTTTTGCTCCGTATCTACCCATTTTTCACGTTTGCTTTCCACCACTATTTTCCATCTCCCGACGGACCTCATGAAAATTAATGTAGAAAAAAAAAAATTCTACGTTATTTTTAATGCTCCTTTTTTTACTTCGACTACTACTCATTTCTGTGTAAGCACTTGTAATTTGAATTCCTGTATTTTCACTGAATAGAGTAATTACAAAAAGAATGAGATGAAAAAAGAAAACAAAAAAAAATAAGCACCGACAAATTAAATGGAAAAATGTCTCAACGGTAATTAAAAAGTATATGTATTTTCGAGTTTTTTTTTGTTAAGTTGTGAAATTCAAGATATGCATTAGCGAGATATTTTTGTTTTAGATGTACATTTACCTGCGATTTATTTTCGCCGTATATGATTAAAATTGAGAAAAATATTCTTTATTGGCTCGCTCGAAATTTCATTGTATTAATTATACGAAAACTATGAAACATAATTCGTAAGTTCGTTGCTGAGGCTCGAGATATTGCTTGGGATTATTAAATGAAACGTGAATTACGAGCGGGCAAGAGGTATACGTTAAAGTGGGGCCACAGCGCACTCCACGAAAATCTCCGTAGTGGTATGAAGTGTTCGCTGAAATCTCGAAAGATAGTCGTACCGTAATTAGGGCTGCCGTTCGGGTTGTGCAGAAACTTCTGACCAACAGGCAAGAACGAAGAAGAACTCGGAAGGAAAGCCTCGCGCCGTCAAAGAACGAATTTCGCGAACCATTAGCGAAAGTGGAAGTCTGGACGGCCTCGCGTCTGCGGCAACGATCCGAGCGCCTTTTCTACTTTCTTCGCGTCCCTTTCTCACTCTTCCGCTTTTATTATTTATCTCCTCATCTCTACGGTTACTTCCATTCTTCAAGTTACAAAACTAAAGTAACGCGCCTACGCTAACATATCATTTTCATTACCGAATCGTTAACAAATAATGGACAATGATTTCAAAGAAATTCATTAGATTAATGATTTACAGTCTACGTCAAGTGACTGCTTCATTAGTAGTGGGAGTTTAATGAAGGCCAAAAGATGTACGAAAATTTACGGCAAGAAGCACCAGGGCCAATTAATGACTCGGACGTCTATATATTCCATTGACTTTTAACGAGTAGCTTCGGTAACTCTTCGAAGGCATTGTCAAGTGCACTGTGAGAGGAGAACGCCAACGAAAAGTTACTTGAGCGCAATGGAGGATCTCGGCCGAGAATATAAGTTGGCCCACCATCCGGAAGACACTCTAGACATACTTTATACACGCGAGTTAAAGAGGACTAGCCAGAGCAACGATATAGCATCGCAAATGGGCGCAAGAGAGCCACACGATGACGACGACGAAAACTTGGCTGTAGAAACTTTGACAAAGTTCATCGAGAGTGGCCCAACCGCATGAGGAATAAAGGTGCACACAGATATATATATATATATATATATAAGTATACGTATATGTATATAGAGAAGGTAGAATAGAGGATTGAAGGAGAGAAGATCCAGGTCGTGGATTAATATCGAGAGCCGCTTATTACGATCGGCAAGTTCTCCCGCAGCTTCTCGTAAATAAGTTTCCCGGTCGTTGGACAGAACCCGAGCCTTCTCACGGTAATACTATTCACAACTCCTTTGTATATCACCTACACCCGCGGACATTGCACTCCGAACTTTCTTATCAGCAACTAGTGCGTACGAAACGGTGTTGTAATCATTTCATTGCCTTCTATGGCCGGCATGTGTAATGAGGCAACGCAAAAAATTGAAGAACCATTAATCACGGTGCGTTAATTTGTTCCAATTCGAATATTCCTTTTGGGTTTGTGACAATCGACTGGAATCCAGAAATGGAACGATCCCAATATGTCTCCTCACATACTTCCAAAGGTCAGGATGTCGGGTCACGGTATTTCCAAGTTTCCAATGAGAGATGCTTGTCTCCAAGGGTTTTCAGTCACTGAGAAAGTCTCACCCATCATTCCCCAATTCATTAGGTGTCAATGATCGATCATAACTTTCACCAAGATATGGAACTTCAAAATCCTTGAGCCGGACGATTGATGAAGACGCCGCAATAAGCACCAATGCTTGCCCCCACGACCTTAAACTTCTTCCACGTGCAGCGCCCCACCAGTTAAAGACTCCGGAATTACGGCAATTAGGCAAATACTTTTAGAGCCGAGAATAATTTCTCTCCATTGCCTTCCCTTTTCCTGCGCATTTCAGTCGACCACTCGTGAATTCCTCGCGTCCCTTGGATCTATAAAAAAAGAAATTTCTTCATACTTGGGAAAAACACACACAATAGCCAAGAATTTCAATAAAAGACTAAACCTATTGTATCGTCGAGGCAAACATACAAATTCCTTCCTCTGTCTCTCTTTAGCATTTTCTTTCCTTGACTTCTGAAATTCAAATGTCATGGATCGCTGTTTTTTTTTTTTTTTCCTTGACAGACTCTTGTTTATACCTTTATTCACAGTCTCGTTCGTACAAAAGAATCTTGCCGAGGAATACAAAGGCCAAGTGTTGGACACGGAATATGAGAAGGCAAATTGTCGGGTTGGACCGGAAAGTTCGAGTCACTTTGGCAAAATCGGCTGGACTGCCCCGCGAGAAGACACACGGGAGCAAAGAGAAGAGAGGGAAGCAAAGGAAAACGAGAAATAGGAAATTGGCCTCGGCTCGGAAGTTTGTTTGGCCATCTGCACTCCGTACTCGTGTTCCAACTTTTCCTTCGAACTCTACCTTCTGTTTCTCATCCATGCAGCAACAAACTCAAGTGTCTACCCACTTCAGCCACCAGCATCTTTGATCGAGCATCTTATACAGTAATTCGAAATGGGGTGCAGTCAGATTAAATTATATTCTCGGTTATACTCCTCGCCGCCCCATTTCTCCCCGAGATGTGAGCACCAGACTCCCAGAGTTTGCGGAGTGCCCTATTTCCTTGTATATAATTGCGATAATTGCATTATTCTATGAAGCAGCACTTCGCGCTTGTACTTTCTCGTTTGATGAAGGCGAATTCGTTAAGTTGCCGAAGACGATAATTCAGACTCGTGCAATTGGCACTACAAGCAAACGTTAATTCTGTTAAATTCATCTCGACGTGGGTTTAGGTGCACTGAGAAAAATTCATGGGATAACGATACCGAATATCGTGAATTTTACCAGGTAAATTGTCACCGGTATCATCGTTCACTTGCCTGTTAATTATTTATTGATAAAAGCACAAGTTCTCTTCAATGTTGGTCAGCCAAATTAATTTTTTTAAAACACAAATAACCTGGTCATAATACTCACTTCGTGTAATAAAATTCATTAGCGCACTTAATCAATTTTTGCCTTTAATATGCAAACTTTGATAATTAAATATCTTTTCAGGGTTAAACTAAACGTTAAGTCGAGTCGTGAGTAATATGCGATATGAAGTAATAAGTGGAGATCCAGGCACAAGTTCTCTTCAATGTTGGTCAGCCAAATTAATTTTTTTTAAACACAAATAACCTGGTCAGAATACTCACTTCGTGTAATAAAATTCATTAGCGTACTTAATCAATTTTTGCCTTTAATATGCAAACTTTGATAATTAAATACCTTTTCAGCGTTGAACTAAATGTAAAGTCGAGTCGTGAGTAAATGTGATATGAAGTAATAAGTGGAGATCCAGGCCAAGGATACGGAAGTAGAGAAAACGAGGCGAGCTTTTTCGAATCAATTGTGTACCGGACTCGGGAGTGAGGAAAATGGACAGCCGATAAAGATCGCGAAATGCCTATATAAATAGTACAATGCTATATATTGAAACGATCGGGATAAGAAAGCTCGCGGGTGGTTCCAACATCAATCTATTTCAGTGAGTCAGACGCGCGGTTGCGCGACCACGACCCGTTTGCTGTTATTTAGTTTTCATTAGGCCAGACTAGCCATTCGCCATTCCATAAATAGTAATTAGAGCAGTCAGCTTTGTTCCAATGAGAGAGAGAGAGAGAGCGCGAAACCTTTTTGGTATTGATGTGAAAAATAAATTCCATCATAGCTTTCGTTACCCGTACAGCTTATCGAGCTCATCAACCGCACACCTGACAGCTGTCCTGGATAACGGATAGCCGAAAAACGAGAATTCAGCGGCAGAACGATTTCAGCTCTGCTCATTATTGGGACTTTAATACTTCTCCCACTCCCACCCACGTTAGATTCTCTCCCCGATAAATATTTTTTTACCAAATAATGACTCAACGTCTTCGTATCTTTCGATCATCACATCGTTCGAGTTATCGCTAAAATAGTCCAACCTTTGAGACATTTTTATGCACAATTATCTGCAAACTGAGAACTAAAATGTGTTATACATTTTTATAAAACCTCATCTATATTTTATCCCACAAAAATTATGTCAGTAATCAAAATGTATGGAAAAACACGATGAATGTTTTCAAAAGTGAATCTTATTTTTCGCTTGAAATTATTGTGTTATCAGTAATATCTTGTTGTTGGTCCCGAGCGACCCCGAGTCAGAAGTCAGGATAGAAGACGCAGGAAGTTGTCGATCAATCTGTGCATTCGACTCTCCGTTGTAACAAAATAATAGACAACGTCCGCCTGAGTCGATTGCGCATCATCGGGTCAACGATATTTGAAGTAAAACAAAATGAGCATTACCAGGCGGCGATAACAGGCACGCGCACTGTGGATAACAAGTACAGAGCCTCAGAGACGGTGTGTCAATAGTGCATGCGGGGAGCGAAAAAAAATGGTGCGCTCGCGGCTGATATAAACGATGGAAAACGAGGGAAAAGCGAAAACAAGGTAGGTTAGGAGTGGGTGGATATTCGATTTTGCAGAAATAGGTCGCATGAGCAAGAGCGCCGTGCCATATACCCGGAACAAAGAGTTTTTGCTCGAAATCAGAGCTGAAGCTTACACATAGTCACACATACACACACACACGCACACACACACGAGAGCTGCAGACGAATTCGACCAGCTGGGCGCCGGAATCGCTGCCGGCAAAATCTAGCCATCCGTAGTTCGCGTTTGCAAATTGGCTCGTCGTACCCGGCGTGATTTTTTTTTTCCCTGTTTTCATACTACTTCCGCAGCGTCATGGCAGCCGCCCATGCTGGAAAACTCCTTCTCGGCACGCAAAGCTCCGACGAACATACACCGCGAGAGATTTAATGCGGAAGATTTTTTTAAAAAGCTACGATGAGAGAGAAAAAAAAGGAAATCCGTTCGAAAAGAACAAAAAAAAAAAACGTTCCCTGGCATCAGCAAATAATGCGAATAATGTTGAAAAAGAGAGAAGCTTCTCTCAGACCACAAGAAAGGGAATAGGGAAGAAAGCTCCGACTTCCATTGAAAATAAATTCCGCACGCTCATTACTGCGCGTACACGCTCGCGATTCCTATTGAATCGGAAACGCCACAGCGTTGTGGCCTTTACGTATAGTGGACTATACAGTGACGGAGGATTTACAATTTATCGCACAGTTATTGACCGAAACTCGTTCACTGGCATTTCGTGTAACAAATCGTATTTTATAGAGAGAATATGCGTATAACCGGAGCATCACGAATTTTATAAATGCGCAGAATTATTTTATTATGAGTAAAACGAATAACAAAAAGATAGGAGCAGCTTATTGAAATATATTTTTCAATATCAGTCTCCAATAGATAAATAAATATTTTTTATTTGTGCAGTTGCAGCGCTCAAAATTGAACGTCTCGATGCCGTTGATGAAGGGTCATAATTTTTTAATTCAAACTTTACGTTGCAAATTAAATTTTGATTGAATTTCGTGAAACGGCGAAAGCTCTTGAAATTGCGCAAGTATGTTGGATATAACGGTCGCACGTTCATGCATAGTTTAAACGAGGTACCGGCATGCCATCCTCGTGAATTGCCGATAGAAATTTTCATTTTCCGTTTTACCTCTCATGACCGGAGCGCCCTACATAGCCGAACCAACGAAAAATGTGGCACACGCGCCCTCGCGAAATGCCAAAGGAATTTCCAGCGCGGGCAGAGATTACCTTTCCACTCATACACACGTACATAATCCGAAGTACGTGGTACTACGGGTAAAGTTTAAGTGGCTCTCTCGTACACAACGCGCTATCCTCGATGAAAAAAGGATCAACCATTTTATATTCCGACACCCCATCGTTCCCCATTTACGTAACGCAACCTATATATTCATTTAGCAATAGACATGGCAATATCGAGCGTACGTTTGGTCGATTGGATTGAAAAATATAGATGTATTTGACTTCGGCTGGTTGAAAAAAGTGCCATGTTCTTAGATCGGGTTGCCCATCGAGATTCAGGTACTTCCACTCAAAAGAGAAGCTGCTCACGCGAGAGAAGCGATCTGTGATTAAAAATTCACCACCGCCGCTGTTTTTTCGAAATTTTTGTAATTCGAAAAAATGCCTGTACGTTATTTTCCTCACAGCGTTCATTAAATCGTCAGTTGAACGTACGTTCCTTTCGGGAGAACTTCGTTTTTAAATAAAATTACTTGGATCTCGATAGGCAATGTCATAAAAAATTATGACACGTCTCTCAACCGGTCTAATATAAACCAATTTTCCTCGCTGTACTGGATTTCTGTATACTTACGCACGACTTATACCCACTTTAACACAATCTGCACGATCTCGTGGTCTCCCTTCATACCGTCCGGGTGAATTTTTCTTCAAGCCTTTCATGCGGAATAACAACCAACTTAAGATCCTTACCTGAAACATAAAAAACGCAAGATTGGGTTAAATGATTGAAAGAATAAGGTCATTTCGTACAGTAGCATGTTCTAAGCATGTACACGAGGCATTCTTCATTCAGACATTAAATTTTTGAAAAAAAAAAAAGCATATTATCCCTCAAAATATTTTCTTACGCATTTTGTACATTTTTCAAAAGGTTCTGTACATGTCCCTGAAGGTTTAATATAATTAAAAGCAAAATGTACATTTTTCCAGGTGACTGAAAAAATTTATAACAATTGTATACTGTCCTCCCCTGATATTATTCAATTAGACCTTTTTATTCAATTAGCCTTTCAAGGCTAATCACCCAAAGTCCATTCGCTAAAACAACAGACGTACGAGACCAGCGAAAAAGGTAGTCAACTTCGTAATGACAAAACAAAACAGCTTAAAGAGATAAGCGACGTACGTTGACTACGTCGATTAACCAACAACCTTGTTAACGGAGAGTTTACACGTAACAGTACGAAAAGTTTATCGCAACAAGTTACTCCTACCTATACCGCCGGATTATCCGGCCCGTATTTTCTCTATTGGATCATAGGACTTTTAACTCGCGTGGCTCTAAAGGGAACGTCGTGTTCCATCGGCAAAGCTCAAACATCCGAAATAGCTGGAAATTTCTATGCCGAGCCATGACTCATATCTCACGAACTCATCTGTCACTGCCAAATTTATTCACCTGAGCTTGCTACGAATGATTTACCGTCGAATTGCGGTGAACCATCCTCGCGGCAACCATTATGCCATCTAGTGTAAATTCAGCAAACTCTCGAAGCCACTGCGAAGTTTGTTACTAACGACAGGTAAATGATAATAATTGTTTGGTTTTTTCTAAATACAAAACATGTATAGAGTCCTACTTGACACTATTAAAAAATTGATTACAAAAATTGACGTTTTTTTGTGTGCATTTATGCAAAGGCAAATACAATATGTGATAACATTGATGATTACTTTTGGCGTCTATTGCCGTCAGTTTTTTTTTTTTTATTAAATTTAACGTACAATGCATTTTTTCGAATATATTTGACAATTCGCGAGGTCGAATCTAATTACAAGCGCAGTTTATCAATTGAAGGTTTTTGCAAATAAATGCAAGAGTAAAAAGCTGCGGGTTCGTGGAACTGTCTAAAAGTTTGTGCTTTGTTCGTAGAAATGGCGTTTTGTTGAAACAAATTTCGTCGTTGTGTTGGTAAATTTGTCTGCATTTTCAATATTCCAATCAACTATTCACTTAATAATGCTGCGCACGAGTTCACATGCGCTGAGTGTACAGGATTTCTCTCGTATAGACATATTGCCTCCGCGTTTATTTAGCCCTTTATACCAGCAGTCTCGATGGGATTTATACGTAAATTCGCTCCCGCGGAGCAGTAATTAATTGAAAATAACAAGCTGCAAATCGACATCGAAAAAAAATTCAATGATGCAAACACAAACTTCGTGTCCAAACTATCATTTCGGTGATCCGAAATGATAGGCTCTTGGAGAAGTACCGGAAAATATTAGTGAGCGTCATTAAAATGTCTGTCAATCCTACGTGTTTACAAATTATCCACATTCTCCATTATATATCAAGTAAATATTACTGCCTTGTTTTATATTCGTTACTTTTCATCTTTCAATTTTTTATTTAGTTTGAACAAATTAGTCAATATTTTATTGAAAATAACGAATCATTTTTTATGATTTCTATGATGATTGTAATTAAAATCAATAAAATTGGATAAATAATTCTGGATTAGCTGGAGATTCTTCCATTCCATCTGATGGAATCAATATAGCTGTCAAAAATGTGTCGGGAGCCACTCGGAGAATAGCGCACCTGAGAAAAAGGGATCCCTCTTCGTCTTATCGTCGAGGCCTAACACTGTTTCGATCTCCCTCTTCGCTTCACCTTCCACTTGTTCACGGCTCTTTTCTCAAAGTTTTCTCGTGTTGCGACGAATCCCCCCGAGGCTCGAGCGAAAATAGCAACACTTCCATCGCTCTTCTTCGTTTGTTGTACAACGACGTCGAAAGAAATGAAACCGGGTACTAGGTACCAAAGAGAGAAGAACAAAAGGAGGCTCGCTTTACTCGGGAGGACTGATTGATCGCGTTATACCTCGGGGACAATCATTCTGGGGGCGCGCGACGTATTTTCTTCCTAGAAAATACCAACTTTCCTCAATTTTCCTTCCTTCACCCACAATTCCAATACTCCACTGTAATAATAGATTTTTTTGTCAATACTCGGCATTCAGCCGCTACACGAACAATTTATTCATCCGCAAAGTCAAGGATTTTTCAGTTAATACAAAAACATACGAAATAATTAAATAGATTGGCAGATATCAAGGTGAAGTACCTACAAGTTGGCCTAGAAACCTCATATTTCCTTCTATGTTATAAAAAAATCTCGTTGTTGACGAGAATTGAGAGGCCCCCCTGACCCAGATTAATTCACTTCGGGCCCCCTAATGGCCTAATTTTTTCAAATCCACCAAAAGCCCTGAAATCGAGAGGCGGCGAAAGATGAAGTGTCTCATAAGTTGTGGTTGATGGGTTGCGTAGTGCCCGAGCCATACACAACCCTGGTATATGTATTTAAATATATATATATATATATATACACAGTCCTGGGTTGGGTATCGTATTTCGGACGCTGTAGACTGAGATTGTGATCAATCGCTCGCTCATCTCGATGCTGCTCCGCGATCCAAACTAACTCCCGGAACACAAGCTTTACTACGCCAATTGCATAAACATTTTGAGCGTGGAGGTATCGCTTTTCCACTACCGATATTGGCTTCTATTTCTGTGGTATTGGGCATATGATATATTGATATATACATATATATGCAATTGTACCTAATATCCAGAATAAGAGCTTCGATAAAAATCGAACACCAAGAACCACCATCAGAATGGCATCGGGATGTTGACCCCGAGGATTACCTCAGATATGGGACATTCCGAATCAAGCGCGTCGCGAGATTTCCCGAGAAAATTTAAGATGGCGAAGTAACTTTTTACAATGAGAAAACAACCAATGTGATGGGAAAACAATAACAAATTTTCACTTGAAACCGAAGATTTTGCACTTGGTGATTTTGATGTTGATTCGAGGACCTCAGGGTAGTAACCCTTTAAAGGCATTTTGTCCAAGAATGTGAATCAATTGGAAATAAGTAACAGGGCATATTATTAATTATAAAACCAAAAAAAAAAACTCATTTCCAATTAAATTATTAAGAAATGTATATTTTGAAGAGCATGCTCTACCTGGTGCGCAATAACGAGTATTCGTGAATCTATCGAAAGTATATTATCGCAGTGGTGCTCGTCGAGTGGAAAAGCTTGGCCTGGATATGGAAGCATCGAAGCTGTGTAAAAGCTTGTTCCAAACTGGCGAGGCAGTAATATGGGTTGTGACCTACCCTTCTACGTACACCAGATCGCAGCAGAGGGTGGAGCGGAAAAGTGCCGGGGACCTGCGGCTCGTTCGCTTCCCATCGCTCGCGCTAATTAGATATTCGGTTATTATTGGAGTAAAATTAATTAAACACGAAAGAGGGGGCAGAGTCCGAGGTCAGTCGACTACCCTTCCTTGCTTACCATTTCTACACAAGTTTTCCGCTCGCCCCCCTTTAATGCACCTCGTAAATTGCCAATTTCGAGGAACATCCGAATTTTCGGCTGATAGGATCCGAAATATGATAATAAAAAAAAAACCGAAAAAAAAAAAAAATAGCATATCGTGAAGTTAAAAGCATAAAAATGTTCTTTTCCCAACAGCATTAGGAAATTTCTGTACTCTTTGTTCCAAGTCATTTTGACCCACCGATATTTTTCCTAGTTTCGTCTCAAAGTATCTCGTATATTTCACACAACCCTAAAGTCAGCAGAGTAGTAAGATAGAATATAGTTGCTTCGAGAGTTCTAAATCTCGATTCTCAAGTAACTGGGAAAAAAGGAATAAAATCCTTCTTTACAAATGCGACCCACTCGCTTATACGCCCCCATCTTCACGAGCGCCATATGTCTAAGCTTTTTTTTATCCGCAACAAAGCGCACGTGGAATTTCGTGTGGCAGAATTCGCAAAAGCGTTCGTCCTGCTGTGCCTGAAGGTCCCAAGGACAATGATCGTCCAAGTGGCGTGATCTCATCGACGATATTTGCCAAAGTTGGGAAAATCGTCAAGACGTATATAAACAGTGCTTAGAGGAATTGACGTCGTCGAGTCTGGGACAAACGTTTGTCAAAGTGAGAACGAGAAACGTGTGCGATTGACTGTTCATTTATTTGCCTGTATCTTGCGTTTTTAAAACGTATTATACAAGGAAATATATTGGGAAGGATAGCGCGGATGAAATAGTTTCGACAAACGCGTTGATTTACAGCGAGCGCGCAACGTGCTCAAGATCCTCTGACGTGTGACTTAATCTTTGACATACGTCTGCGCCACGTGGAGGAGACGAAGCGTGTGGTTCACATGTGTGTACGATGGAAGGAAGGGCCAAAGACAGAAGCTGCTGTCTGCCCACGATGCCCCCATCATTCCACTTGGTCGTTCCTGTCTCTGTCGCTTGCATGTGCAACCCCATATGACAAACTCTCGGCAAGCTTTGTATTAAACCTCCCGGCCGTTAAGATAACGACGAGATCTATCAGAAATGTCGGGAAGGGCTGAGTATCCTGGTCCGCAAGCACACGTGAGACGAGCAAATTTTTCCTCCTCTTCCGGTTCAACATTTATCCGGACCATCCAGGCCCCTCTCCCTATCAGTCGGCAACCCTGTCGCCCTGTCCGAAATCTCTGTCTCCCTCCCTCTTCTGTCTCGTCATTTTTCTTCCTTCCAAAAGACTCCCTTAGGTGACTCAGCTCTCTCTCTCTCTCTCTTTCTTAAGTCGAGTTAAGCGTCACCTTGAAATCATAAAAATTATATTATGTTGCATGCAGGTCATTCCGTCAATTATTAACTAGCATTTTTACCTCACTTTTCCGTAACTGTAACTTTGCTGGCGTTGAATATATTTTACTTTAAGAAATGAAATAAAAAACGTCCCGATAATTTAATACCCTTAGGAAAAGTTGAAGGTAACTTTTTTAAAAAATCATAAGAAATTCACGAAACTATCTTTCACGGTGCATCCAACGTCAGAAAAGTTACAGCAAAATCGACGAGATGAGGTACAAACTCTTGTCAATAATTGGCGGAATGATCTACATACACAGAACTTGTAAGCTCGTTAAAAAATTCTACTCGACCGAAATAAAAATATTATTTAATCCAAAATTTCTGTGTCCTTTTATTTACTGAGCCGTAAAAAAATTGCACTTATGAAAATAGATTGAAAAATAGATGCACTCATGCGACTGCAATTTTGTGTTGGAGTGAAATGACGTGTTAATTTGGATCACGAGAATGAAGCTTATCGAATCATAGACACCTGCGAGCCTCAGCCGTCAGGGGAAAAGTCTGCGGCTGTGACGGACAGATGGAGCCATAGATCGGCAGAGTTTAGTCAGAAACTCAAACTGCGTTTCTCTTACGTCCTGCAGTTATACGAAAAAAAGTATTATCGTATAACAAAGTATTCCGATACCGAACTACGGACAATTGGTAAATGGGATTAATTGTAAAAGCAACTCTCCAGCGAGTGGAAGGTAGCGGTAAATATTTTTCAGAGTCCATCATCGATCAACGACTGTTTTAACGAAATGTTGAGTGAAAAGAGTTGGAGGACAGCGGCTTGAAATATCGAATTCCAATTTTTCAATTCTAAATATAAAGTTCACCTGTGCTGCGGCGAAGCACCTCTTGTAACTATATTTGTCTACCAGAGGACTGTTACAATACTTAACTTAACATTGAAGCTTTCGAACTCGGCAATAAATACCACCCTGACTCCGCAAACCGAGCCACGTACCATGTATTTCAAAGTATCACTGGTGTGTATGTATACAAGTGAGAAGAGCCCTCATGTCAAAGCACAACGAAACTCAATGAAGGCTACCCTCCTCGTTCTTCAGGGTATTCCCATGCTCGAATGTACCATGTCTTCGTCGAAGTTGTAGTCGTTGTCGTCGCGTGGTGTGCACACATTGCGAACACTGCCACGCTCGACTCCATGTCATGTTTACGAACGACGAATTTGTCAAGCAGGTACAGCCAGTAGCAGTGGAAACGGAGCTTCGTTCTCCATTGAGTACTTGCCATTCTCCATCTCTACATCTTCCTCTTTCCCTCTCCTCTCTCTCTCGCCCTCCACTCGACTTTGCAAGGCAAACCGAAATCCCAGAGCACCCTCTTTGCTCTCCGGCTGTACGATGACGTGCATATATACGAGACATTCAACGCCAAATCGACCAGTCGTGATCCTATTATTTTTAGTATTCTCATAAAATATTGACTCTGTAAAAAGAGAGTATTGCAGCATAAAGAAAAATCGACTATCGGTTTTTTTTTCCTGTAAATAGATGTTTTACCGGTTTCTAAATGCCAAGAAAAACTTTAACTCATTTGTCTGTCCATTTACTCGCAACACAATCATTTTTCTTAAAATCTCCAGCCCTTCTGATATTTTACCAGAAACAGGAAAACAAAAACAGAGATAAATTTTTTAACCACAGCCTGAAGAACAATTATTATCAATAATTTAATGCGGTTTTCGTTTTACAATATTGCAGATAACCGGATTTGAGATTATAAAAATTCTGGACTTGAAAATCTTTAAAAAAAAAAAACAAAATTATGTCTATGCAAATACATGTGGGTTAACGTGTCTGAGAATTTTGTGAGAAATGTCCCGTATATGCTGTGTATATCGAACCTCCCACTTCTGCCACGCTTCCATTCTTCGGTGATCCACCCTTCCTCAACAGTTCGCTCCCTTAACTCGCCAAGCCTGCCTGCCTACCACCCAAGATCGTTACGCTTTACGACTCTATTCAGAAACGAATGCTACTGCAACTATAGGCGAGCCTCTTAACGTCACCTTCTCCCCAACCTGCAACTTTCCAGTGCTGATGATATATATACTCGGGCAGGAGTTTTCCTCGTTCAGCCTTTCCTAACCCGCTTTCACCTTCCCCGAAGCTTACGGGATTCGCAGTCTCGTGTTGACACCGAACTCTCTTCTCTTGGCGGCCAGGACCGAACTCTCGACGACGCCCTGCCTCAACCTCCTCGAACAAACCCCCCACCCACCCCTACATATAGTTTCTGTCACTGCTCTTCGGTGCGAGCAGGCCGGCGGGAACTTAACTCCGAGTTTTGATCGAATTAGGAAGGCCCGAGGTATCATGGTAATTGCGAGAAGTTACGGGCCTGCTGGTGTCCCTGGAACCTTGAGAGAACGAGAGACGCTCCTCTCCCTTAACCGCCCTCCGGCTACTCCGTCACTTATTCCTCTCCACTTCCGACTTCTGCCTTCCCCCACTCCACTTTTCCCATGACCGCCGCAAGAGTCTTGTTGCAGCTCGCCTAGAATCCCGACAAAACGGATTCAAAGACGAATTTCCAAATTCAATTTGATTTGCACTTACACAACCGGGAAATAACGAAAGGACATTCGAGACTCTTGTCTTCGAATTGAAAAAGAAAATTTCGATTCCCCCGAAACAAAACAGAAGAATATATTATTTTTCCAAGATCTCGAATCGTTGTTTCCCTGTCTACGAGAAATAGTCGATTCATGGAACCCGAAGACAACCACAGGGATATTATCTCCAAGTGTCTGGGAGTTGACAACGCCGGAAGTCCCAGCCACCCCATCATCTCTGACTTCAGACTGTACTTCAGACTACTGGTCTCCCTTGCCTAACTTTCGCCGTGGCCACCGAAAGAAGTTTTGCCACAACCTCACCTGGAAGCTCGACGTTACGGATTCAAAGACGAATTTCCAAATTCAATTTGATTTGCACTTACACAACCGGGAAATAACGAGAGGACATTCGAGACTCTTGTCTTCGAATTGGAGAAGAAAATTTCGATTTCCCCGAAACAAAACAGAAGAATATATTATTTTTCCAAGATCTCGAATCGTTGTTTCCCTGTCTACGAGAAATAGTCGATTCATGGAACCCGAAGACAACCACAGGGATATTATCTCCAAGTGTCTGGGAGTTGACAACGTCGGAAGTCCCAGCCACCCCATCATCTCTGACTTCTCTGTACTTCAGACTACTGGTCTCCCTTGCCTAACTTTCGCCGTGGCCACCGAACGAAGTTTCTCTACAACCTGGAAGCTCGACGTTACGGATTCAAAGACGAATTCGATAATTGAATTTGATCTTCAATTGGACGAAAACCGAGGAATAACGAACAGTCACTGTGTCTGAGTTTAAAGGGGATGCGCTCGATCCGTAACGATTTATCGATCGATCAATCGTCCGAGTACATTTTTCGAGCGCAGACTCTGCCGCTCCAGAACTTGAGGGGTGAATGAAGAACCTTCTAAGATGGTGGTTCATTGTTTAAACCGTTTTCCAGCGAGAGACACTCAAAGCTCACGGCAGTGAGTTTATGAAGTTGGTGCAGGACAGGAAGAATTGTCGATAATCGCAGGGCTGGCCTATCGAAGCACCGAGGGATGAAAAGGAAACGCAGCTGGAAGCGGCGAGTGTTTTACTTTTATTCTCGTCGAGTCTTAGCGGAGGAGGGAAAGTCAGAAAAGGATTTCTACTATAAGATATCGAGTATTCCGGGTAAAAGACTTCCGGTGTTCGATTCGAAACTAAGGACGGCCTCGTTCGCCGACACCGGAGGCCGAACACGCTTCCCCGTGGTATATATAACTATACAGACACTGTAGTATTTCCGTTCTTTTCTCTTTCACTCTACCGCCTCGTATTTTTCTCTTTATCCGCGCCCTCTCCCTTTCCATCTCTCTCTCTCTCTCTTTATTCCAGGTTATATTTTCCTCCTGCCCTCCCGTTACTCCGGAGCGCGCCCCTTTTGTAGCCCCTTTCACCACTCAGTCCCTGTGTCAGGAAGGCCGCTCCTCTTCTGTCACCCTCTGCACTCCCGGGCCATGGGTACCCTCTGGCCTGCAGTTTTTTGTCCTTCTCCCGGTTCCTTTGTTCCGCGAACACGCGTGGCCGACGTTACCCGGGCAAGCTGCTCATAAAACACTTGAAAAACGAGCCACCGAGCGTGTGTGCAAGATGTATCTGCGTGTGTGTGTGTGTGTGTGCGTGGGTGTGCGCCATACTGGACCTCGGTCAGCGGAGCGGACGTATCAAAAGGTTCAACCGAACCTTCTCGCACATAATCGAATCACATCGCCAGTCTCCAACGGCCCCTCTTGCTGCATTATTAAATCCTTTCTCGCATATTCCTCTATAGCTCGGCCTCCTCTATATCCGTCGTTCCTGTCACGATAAGTATGCTTGGATATATGAGGGTTCATATTTGTCCTCTACGTACAGCCTCCTTTGTTACTCCTGGAAATATTTAAGAAATTATAGTACCGGACACATCGTATTTTGGTGTTTTTCAAAAATGTTAAGCGCCTTAACGCAAAAATCTCATTTTTCAGGATTATTCTAATTATACGATAGGGTATTTGTAATTGGTGATCACCATGGACTTGAATTATTCTATAATATTGATAATGTTCACGGAGATTATTGCTTATAAATCATGCGATTCACTAAAGCTCAATTTTACACATTGAATAATGAACGCTTCATAAATGATTCAGTGAAAATTCGTTCGACAGATACGAATGAAGTGGACGTACATCGATTTTTTATTTGATCGATGACTCGCTCGCAGCATTGATTCCCTGGCAGTCCGAGTGCTCATCCACATCGCTACATCTGTCGGGAAAATTGTGATTATTCCTCGCGGGGACTGACGAAAATGCGACACGGTGTCATCTCGGCTGGAAGTCGATGGGGTACACCAGACAACACGGTCCCGGGACGCCTGCTGAATCGCAAGCTTCCAAGCATCGATCACAGCGGCTCGCTTTTCCCCGACATCACGAAGAAGAAAAAAAGAAGGCGGAGGAGACCGCGGGTGGTAATCATGCGACACGAAGGTGCACTCTGCGATAACTCAGAGTCCCTCGTAAAGTCGTAACACCCCGCGCACTCAGGAACAGCTTCTTGCCCCGCTTTAATCCTCATTTTTTTCCGGCGTACTCTCACGGCTCTTTTCGGAATCTCCCATTTTTCTTTTTCCACTCTTCCATTCGTTCCGCTCTCCGCTTAGATGTACCATCTCTTGCAACAACGAAATATTTAGCAATTCATCGGTTTACCGTGTGAAATTTCATCTCGAAACTGTAAAACCTTGTCAATTGCTTCCTAATCTTCATCTTCGTTTTAAATATATACATTGAAAGCTGAATTAAAGCGATAGCTTGAAGAGGAAAAAAATGTATTTCTATACTCGGCTATTTTATTGTTTATTCGTTGAACGAAATATACTTGACGAGCTCGGAGCTTATGACAGAGAAGGGCTTTAGTCCAACGAGATTTTCAGAAAACGATTCATCATACGATTGGGAGAAATAGCGGGAATAAGGTAGGATGGAAGTCCCGCGAAGGCTTAGAGCTACAATGAAAAGCTCATTGCCCTTCGTCTTTTCCGCAGTGATATCGCAGAAATCTAAGAGATCCCGCGCCGGTCTCTATCTCTCAGCCGTCCGGGCTCGTTAATTCTCGTTTTTCGTCGAAATCCGAGAGACTCGAGATCTTTTGTTCGCGACCAAACGACAGGCTCTCAAGAAAAACGAAGGAAAGAATCGGAAGGAAGAAACGGAGTATTCGGTCCGTCGCTCATGACCTGTCGAAAAGATTTGGTAAGCGAGTCGGAGCGGTACGCCGAGAGAGCCCCGAGAGACTACCGCTGCACATTGCGAATCGAATGGCAAGGAATTTCAAGAGGAAAAATCCAGGTCGTCGATTTCTTATTTCGCGGAGAAGCGCGCGAGGCCGAGAGGACCCAGAGCTCCGAACCAATTTCATTCTTTCGGACATAATTCCCGTCCAGAAACGTGACTAGCTTTCCGAAGTACTTTAACTCACTCTGTCTTACGAGCACAGTCGCTGCAAGAAAATCGTCAACCCCCTCAAAGCCTTTTCTCCGTTGCCACCGAAAAAAATAATACATACGGACTAGCGAAATCTCTGTGCGATAGGTAAATTGCCAAATGGTTCATTGAATGCCTACACAGTTTTTCTTCACCAAAATCCACCTTCGATTATATTACCCAATTTACTACCCAAGATCTCTTAATATTTGAAATGGCGTCAGAAACTCAGAGTCCAGTCGTTTCTTCTGAATGCGATTTTCCGATTTTTCAAATACTTCAAGCACGAACAATCAAGAGGCAAGAGAATAAATGAAAATGTATCCATTTGGAGTGATTGCGCAAGACTGATGCTAGCAAAATCCAATTTATATACCTTCTCATTCCATGGACCATAAAGTGGATTCCATTTCCATAAATTATACGCGAGCTACATCAGCGCGTCGCACTGTTTCATCCTTTCGCTGCCGTGGAATGTTGAATCGTTTCTCAAAAGTGCAAGTTACAATTACAAGTTACAAGTTACCAATGTAACTGATCTGCAAAATTTTTTTCTTAATTTTTTTTTTTTTTTCAATTTAATATTAACAACCGACTACTAACCAACGTCTAAAAACATTTGGTATTGCATCGCAAATTTAGAATTCAGGCGTGCTTTTATCGATAAGACCTGCCGATTGTTTTTCATAGTTTAAAGTCTAACGACAGGAAAATCCAATTTATTTGGGGTCTCATTCCCCAGAGTGTCAAATGAATTTCACTGTCATAAATGATACGAGAGCTACTTGAGTACATCGCATTATATCGCATCCCTTTACCGTGGTGCAATGTTACACGTGGCTTCAAACGTGCAAGTTACAATTACTAATGTAGTGAAAGCTCATCTGCAGCTGACAGGACTAAGCGCACTACAGTGTAACCCCACAATGTGGTAAGCCGTGGGGGCGAGAACCGAGTAATATTTTTAGTGCTCTGAGTGTATGCACGGTGAAGCAGTGCATGTCATGCATGCGGGTAGTTCTTACAAGGCTGTGGAGTTAGCCAGATGCCGGGCAAGAGATACTGCCGGTGGTTGCACAGGGATACCGGTTAAAATTATTTAACAGCCAAATAGTGGATGGTAGTTCCCTCTCCGGTACCGTTCCTTTTTGCGGCCAGCATATCCACCGAATTCAGGGGGCGGGGGGGTGGTCATTTCGCTATTTCCACCATGTCTAAAGCACGACAATGACAAATGTATGCCCACAAGAGGAGGCATGTGAGTGGAGAAGAGATTCGTTTCTGGCAAGGACACAGAGAGAAATAGAATACGCCAAGACAGCAGGGCTAGGGTCGAGTTTATAAGAGAGAAATGAGGCTGAGAGACCACAACGAACACGACACGAGTTTTCTGCTTCTTCTTTCTATTTAATTCAACGTGCCAGGCTACAAATGATAGAGCCAAAGTAGAAAGAACGACCGTGTGCAGAAATATTTCACACAGTGAATACACAGTTATCAGGTGCTTTTTCCTTCTAAACCTTCGCTGCTATTCAAACTGGGATTTTCCCCCTCGCAGCTTGCAGTCCTTTTCATTTTAACATCTTGTCCCGATGGTCCTACTATCAGAAGCAGCCGGACATTGTCCGTGAATCTCCCACAGATGTATAGTATCTCCATTGGTATGCATGGAACATTCTATGCCAAAGCCCAGATTTTCTAGAATATATATATATATATATTATATATCTTATATATATATATATATATATATATATATATATATCTTTATTGTGTAATAGGGTATGAGTATGTGTTCCAAAAAAAAATCTAAAATTTGTGAATGAGTAATATAAAGATGTAAATAAGCAAATGATAGGAGGGTCCCTGTGAATTTGATGTGGAATGTAGTGTATACACTTGCACAGCAGTGCAGTGCAGACTCTGGTCTATAGTTACATGCAGAGCATTGGCACAGTAGCCACAGAGAACGGGTAGCTCGGACTGTACCAACATCGTCACCGAGACACGATGCTGCACGAATCTCCAGTGCAGGTTAGCACAGCACGTTGCTGCAAAAGCTCGACAAAGGTTTACCCTCGCGCATTGTGCTGCTCGGCGTGGACCGATAATGGTCGTCCTGGTGCCCAGAGAGGAAGGGATTCGTGCCACACGAATCGGTCCTTCTCACTCTCACCCCCCGACCCCTTTCTCTCCCATTTCCTTCCGCTTCGTTGCGTTGTCCGATTTTCCTCGACCAAAACCAAACCAGGAAGCCAGCCCGCTGCCTCCTCGCCACTCTCGCTCTCTCGTGCTTCCACCGCTGCGCTAATAGTATATGGGCTACTATAGGATTCCTGAATCGGTTGTAATTAAAGCTCGATTACGAGGATCGAGGAACGATCGAGCTCGTTAGCTGCTGCTTGGTTTCAGTCTGTAGCATGGAAGCAGGGCGTAGTGGGGCTTCCTTCGTTCCGGATTCCAATTGGTATCTGTCGCTCTATAGAAGCCGGTAAAAAGTTGTAACCAGAACTGTACCGAGATGCTCTACTCCACAGATCCGCGACGCCGTCCTCTCCGTACTCCATTTCTGACGGTAGCTGGGCTCTCAAACTTCCTTCGACCACGTAGTTCACGACGATTCGCCGAGGTAACTGCTCGCAACTTGGATCCCACGATGCGATTAGCGGCCCTCGAATCGATTGCTCCATCTCATGGCTGCACTTGGCGGAAATCTCCGGCGATCAGAGACGGGCTTCCTCGAATTTCACTATCCATAACTGTGAATATTATGTGCGATCGCGTGCGAAGATTCCACCGATTATTAATGCGATCGCCATCGAGATTCGTGACCCGAAGACATTTTCCGATGACAATCAACGCTGCGAACTCTTCACCCAATTCCTTTATCAACGAAACTCCTTTTTTTCCAGTCGGGTATGGTCGAATTTCTGTCGAATTATTTTTATAACATTAGTTTTAAAGTCATTTTATCAGAGCGTTATAGACTATGAAATGATAAAAAAATAATAATAATAGATAAATAGTTTGCACGTCGATCAGTTGATTACCTCTTAAAGTGATAACCACGTAGAGTTAAATATCAATTTGCCGATTTGCTTTCACAAATCAATTGTATCGATATTATTACCCGGCAATACTTTCAGCTTGTAACGTCAAAAGGATGTTTTTCTACACTGCGGTAAACGAGCTTTACGGCAAACCACGACGGCTTAGTCTGAGATTTGATGTAGCAGGTCGATGCCTCGAGGGACAGCCGAGAATTTCTCGCCTCTCTTGTATTTCGCGGGCGCAGTGACGATGGCGTTGGATCGCCAAGGCGAAGCAGCGCGTATATACAACCTCGTGAATCGATTTTGAAGCTCTGCCGCCCGAGGCTCCGCAGCTGCCGATGGAAGCTCTATGTAGCTTACGAGAATACGGACCAGCAACTCTTAGCGTCGCTCTAACACCCTCCGAGACTTGCTTAGTTATCGGTGTTCGATCTTGCCGGTTCCTCGTGATGCTGATGCCTCTGTGCATGCGCCTGCTGCCGAGGCCTAATTCTCTCACTACAAACTTCCCGAGACTTCCCATCACTTGAGTTTCCTCGAACTTCCGTCCCTCTTGATAATGCAGCTTGCTTTGGTACATCCGCGTCTCTTCAACGTCTTCCCAAAACAGCCACGAAATCTGTATCCAATTGAGGCTATCAGAATTCATGTGTACTTTATGCAACGATAAACTGAATTAACAATGCCCGATTCGACAAATTCTAAGAGCATTAATTGTGTCTAATAATGAGACAAATAATAATAATGAATCGAAAACATAATTAATAAATCGGTAAATGATTATTCAATATATATATATTTAATAATTTGAAAAAAGCTAAATTATACAACTGAACTGAAAAGCTATTTTATGGCTGGCTCGGTCGGCTTGAGCGCAGAGGAATCCACGTAGAGAAGCAGTTGCATCAAACTGCAGACTCGTATCATTCTCATAGCCCTGTGTCACCGATGCAGTCATGCTGCAAAGTGGTTTCCCCATTCCCAAAACGAGATTCTCCGTTTCTCCTCTTCTCCTGACGCATCTCTGGGTTCTCTTTCTCATCTAATCCAAGACGCATCAGGATTCTTGGACTGAAATCCACCACGACGATTTCCGGAGAAATTGAGATAGTGCGAGGGAAAGCAACACACTCTCGGCTGAGATGGGACGAGATGAGACGGAAGGCCGTGTATCTCGAAGGTCGGGAACCTCGCAAAAGCAGGGATATCTTGTCCCGAAGTCTCATACGAGTCCTTACACACGTTCACGACATTTCACCGGCTGTCACTGTCTTATCGGCTGCCGGTGAAACTTGGAAAGTCAAGGATACACCAGCAACGAGGAGCACGTTACTTAAAAACCTCAACGGAGCTTTCACGGGGTTGATGACATCACAAAAGACGAAAGTTCAACAGTCCCGAGACTTCCCAAAAGTCCTAATACACGATCGTAAAAAAGTATGACCCTCGTGCCGTTTGGTGTCGACGTCGCTTACTGATAAAGCTCACAGTCTTTCGAGGTGGTACGCCCGAGTACGAGCGTCTCTATGGCCACTACGGAATAACCTAGCAGACCAGATAAGGTGATCAAACAATTTTACGATGAAAAGGGAAGGCATCCCCAAGGTCGACCACTCCTTGGACAGCTTCGTGTCTTCTGGCTTTCCTTCAACATTAGGAAATCCCGATAAGTGATAAAGGAACGAGCCCGAATATTTTCGAGCTATAATTGCAAGAAAAAAAGAAACAAACTGGATTCGTCCTAGCAACTTTAAATTTTCTAAACTTCCGGATTTTATTAAATTGTGAGAATTT
This sequence comes from Clistopyga incitator, assembly GCA_947507545.1. Taxonomy (NCBI): domain Eukaryota; kingdom Metazoa; phylum Arthropoda; class Insecta; order Hymenoptera; family Ichneumonidae; genus Clistopyga; species Clistopyga incitator. The sequence continues at coordinate 1,285,679 of OX382171.1, read as the reverse complement.
TTTTTTTTTTCGTTTCCCGTATCAAATATGCCTTAAGGATCTTTACAAATCCTTCTCTGACCCACATTTATCTCTTTTATGCTACCAAATTCGATCCACCGACGATAGATAGACGAAATAAAAAAAAATGTATACAATACATTGAGCTAGGATTGAGCAAAATGCAAGACTTTATTTTCGAAATATCGGGCTGCTTGACGAATATGAACGCGGATCCCTATGGAGAGCCAGTGAAAAGCTGGAGATTTTCGGTGTGTCGAATCCAGCGAGCGGAAAAAGTGAGTAGTTGAGGGATAGCAGAAGTCCCAGGGCAAATAGTAATATGCTCGTGGAGGTTTGCGCAGTTGGAAGCCGACGAGGAGGATATGGAGACACGCAGTTTGACTGGTAGGATAAAGTGTGGGCATTGAAAGACAGAGAAACGAGACGGAAAAAGGTACATATGAAGTGAGTCGGTCGGCGTCGAGCTCTACGAAAGTGGTGGCCACTACGGTATCGAGGAAATCCAGAAAAATTCCGTTTCCATTTGTTTTCACAGGATTCTCGGGTTTACGGTGCTTCGACGTGTGGTCCACGCAAGAAAAACGTACCACCGGCACAGAAAACGGAATAGACACGAGTAGAAGAAAGTCACCGAGCGAGAATCTGCGGAAGGTAGCCGGCAGATAGATAGAGTCACATCTCTCGATGTCTGTGGCCAAGGAAGCGAGCAACGGAAGGTAAGCCAGGAAGACTCTGTCGTCTCGACCGAGATCTCCCTCTCTCTCTCTCTCTCTCTCTCCAGTATGCACTCGGACAGCGACGTTTTTTTTCTTTCCTCTTCCCTCCATTCTCGTTCGTCCTCGTCGAATGTAAATCCGGGGTATGCGGCTCGGCATCGAGAGATCGTAATCCCATGATCCTTGCGCCCGTTTCCTCGTTGAGGTATAGTGGTCCACGGACTTGTTCGATTCCACAATCCTTACCGCGTGACCTTTCCGTCTCTCGGTATATCGCAGGGATACCCGACCTCCTGGCAAGGTTCGAAGGTTTTCTCTACGAATAAAGCACAGTTAAAATTATAGCGTGTACTCGACAAGGATCGGCTGCACATACTTGCTTAAAAATTGTAAGGGAAAGTCAAATGTTGAGAGAGAGAGAGAGAGAGAAAAGTAATAATTCCAAAGACCTGAGACTTCCTGAGCAAAGAGGAGATGAAAAATTGTAAGGTATTTTAATCTTGATAAATAATTACCGCGGTAAGCGGTCGAAGAAACCAGCGGAACGTGGCGGAGGCTGTTCATTTGAATGGATTTTAATTCACGGTGAATAGAAACGAAAAGGGCGAAGAAAAGCGAGGTTTTATTTAAAATCAACGAACGGGAATGAGTAACGAAGGAGACATTGTTGTTCAATCCGCAGGTTTGCGGGATCATCTCTCTCTCTCGGTCGCTTCCTTGCTTTTGCTTGCCTGCTCGTTCACGATTCATCCCCTTGTCGTTGACAGACGGTGACTGGTGGCTCTCGTCGGCAGGCATTGTCTCGTTAATTAAACGGATAAGCCGGTCCAGACGCTCAGACGGTACCGCGAGGGGAGGACACGAGAGGAGAGTAAGAGGGAATGCGAATGTCCAACGTTATCAACGGGACCTTCGCTTTCGCTGTATGCCCATTCGCATCTCCCTTTTCCTCCAACAACACTCGCCCGAAGCGTCGGGAAGCTTGTCGCCTCCTCGTGGTCGCCGCACAAAGCGACGGAAACGCGCGTTTGACGTACATATACGTCAACAGCCCGGCTTTATACATATTGTAGTAAACGTGTACCTCCTCACGTTTTCTCCACCACAACGTGTACCCAGCTCGAGAGAAGAACGGATAACGAAAGTTCAAGTTTCCTGTTATGCCATAGAAACAACAGGGAAGGAGCGCTTTGTCTCCTTCCAGAAAAAAAGGGGGAGAAACATAGCCATTGCCCAAGCATCGCCGGAGACACAGAGACGATTTGACGTTTTCCTTTTGTTCGGTGTCACTGTATCATCCCGTGTTGGAAAGCCTGTCATTCTAAATCCGCTCAGATTTCCGGACTATGACAATTGTTCCGCACCTTCTGTACAAAGTTTACGTGAAGCTGAATGAGACGATACGAACCAATGCGCCACGCCAAATCGAAAATGGTTACGACAAAGCAGAAAACAGAGAGTACACTAACTGGGAAGCTTCTGTATCTATCTATTCTATAAGAGTGGCAACATTCCTATTGTGATCCTATCAGATCTGTCTCCTTTTCTCGTTCAAAATGAATAGGGTGCAGTCTCATCGGTAATAAAAACGTTGTCATTTTTTCTGAGCTACGTACGAAGACCCTTTTGGTCTGCGAGTCTGCTTGTCATTATTTATGGTTGTCCACTTGACGGTTTTTGTTATTCGATTTTCCGTGGGTACCAAGTTCTCCCAGTGCCCCCTTCGATTCTCCTTCATAACTATCATAAATACCGCTCAAACCAAAGGGTCTCAAAGAGCCTCGCATTCGCTTACCCACATCGGTTATATATGCGACTCTCTGCTTGTCATTATTTATGGTTGTCCACTTGACGATTTTTGTTATTCGATTTACCGTGGGTACCAAGTTCTCCCAGTGCCCCCTTCGATTCTCCTTCATAACTATCACAAATACCGCTCAAACCAAAGGGTCTCAAAGAGCCTCGCATTCGCTTACCCACATCGGTTATATATGCGACTCTCGAGAATGCAGAGAACGTTCCAAATGGCAACTGGACACGAAATGCCCGTTGATTTATAATCCTTGTATAGCGACCACTCCAAGAGCAACACTGTGGGCTACTGCTGCTGCTGCTGCTGCCTCTCGTGAAATCGAAGTTTTCGGCTTTGAATGAGAAATTTATGGCGAGCCGAGAGTCCATTAATGGACGGTCTTAGTCAGAGTTGTAAATTTCACGCGGTTTAACCCGCCACTAGTCCTTCCTCTCCCACACATGTGATCCAAGCTAGAATTATCTTCATCTTCTTCTTTTTTTTTTGTTATTTCCCTATAAGAAAGTGAGTATTAAAAAAATGTCCAGCTTTGCTGAAATAACGATTAATTAAAAACCATATTAATTATAGCATCAATTTCCCGATTAGTTATTCACGTTTGTTTTCCTGCTTACGTTTTGCAGCGCGAATTATCGAGATGACTGTTGACGAGTTCCATGGTAATTAACGTCCGGTCTTGACGCAATTCTGAACCCTTACAAATCCCCCTGGACGATTATATCGGCAACGTCGTCGTTGCTCTCGTATATGTCCGTGTACCTTGAAAAGCTTCCCCTCTGACTTATTCCGCGTCCGTGCATAATTACTCCTTATCATGTCACTTAAAGTGTCTCTGCATAGATGGAGGAGTAAAAGGGAAAAGAGAACGGGGGTAAAAGAGGGTGCCTCGTTACTTTGGTGGCCGTCGGGCGAACGGAAGGGACGTCCATCGTTAGGATAACACAAAGATTAGGGCTGACGCGCGGAGCGACTCCGGAGCGCAATGAGAAAGATAGAAGCCGACAGTTCGAAGTCGCGGAGGTTCACGAAAGCCATAAACTAGGGCATCGCCGCTCTGCAGCTCTCCTCTCAATCCACTTCTTCCTCCTTCCTCGTTTTTCTGGCCGGTCTCGCGACTTCCAACTCCGAAGACGTTAATTATCCGCGTTCAAGTGCGCGTCTCGACTGAAACTTTGACATTCCTTCGCGGAAATATTCACTCGACATAGTGACACGACGAGAAAGACTGGATGACGGATTCACTCCAGTCAGGAGTTTCCTAGATAAGAATTTTCGCCTACAAACTTTTCACTTGTGACGCAAGTGCAGCGCAGAAGCTTTCGACGTTTGAAAACATTTTGAGATACGAAAAAGATCGTATGAAAGTAACGTGAATAAGGAATCGTTGACCATGGTTGACTCTTTAAATTTCGAGAGAGAAAAAACGAAGGGAATCCGAGAAAGCAAGTGGAAAAATAGGATATGTAAAAGAGAAGTGGCGCCGACGAGTTTGGCAATTGAGACCTTCGGTTAATTAAAACTTTTCGTATATCCAGCGGAGCTTTTAGGCATGTGGCGCTTGTTGGAGGACGATACATATACAACTGGAAAGTATAGCGGCTGAGGGGGTGGTATATATGGGCTTAGCGCAGCAAGTAGTATAAAGCGACGAGTAGTCAGCCATCTGCCCGCAGCCGAAACGAGAATATGAGAGGATAGCTATTCAGCCCAGGCTCTTCTTGACTCGCTACAGCTGAAAATGAGCTTAAACGAAGAACGAAAAGAGCTTGCGGCGGCACCGTCATCGCCAGTCGTGCAAAGTAGAAATAGCGAAGAGTACAGCGAACCTCTCCTTGCTTAAATCCACTCTCAACTTCTTTCGGGGAATGACACGTTGAAATTACACAGTCCAATATCCGTTTTCAACGGTGGATTCGATATCGCGTCCTCCATTAAATGGAAAGACACTGTTGTTCGCTCGATAACTTGAATTTTAAAAGAAACATCCAAATATGTGGCTAAATTAGCCAACCAACTTTACATTAATAATCAAGCATTCAAAAATTATTTTAGTATTTCCTGGGGATTTTGTTTAAATGTTCAAAACAGTGTTTGTGCGGTTGGTGAATCGCGGCGAAAAGAAGCACAGAAAAATGAGTGTTTGAAGAGTTTCTTGAAATCACAGATCCTTTTTCCAGAAGCTATAACCAACCCATAATGCCCACTGCGACGAAAACAACAGCTGCGTCGAGATGAGGCTGGTGAAATAAAAATCAGGGAGAAGAAATAAAAGAAGAAAAACCGCGTAGTCATGTTAAGCGTTGGAGAGGGTTTTCTCCGAGGGATGTTCGGTGGTGTGTTCGGCTGTGGTGACTGGTGACACACCGCGCGCGGTCTTCCTCATCGTTCTCGGTGGAACGGAGTTGGAAGGTTGGGAAAGCCCTATACGAGCTTCTGCCGGCCGGCACAGCCTGCTGACAAACTTTTCCAAGCTTTCTCTCTCTCTCTCTCTTTCTCTTACCATCCTGGAGGCGGTCGGTCGGTCGGTCGGTCGATTTTCGTAGATATAGAAGGTAGAACGAATGGGAAAGGAAGAGAGATAGAGGCATTGAGGAAAGGAGAATGAGGAAGTGCGCCGGTACACGCGCGACGAGAGCGGGAAACTCTCACGACGACGACGGAAGTCGACGGGAAGGAATCAATTACTTAAGAGGCAGCTCGCTCAGCGCCAGCATCCAACCTACTACTACTACTACTACTACTACTACGTAGTTGAACCTCTAGCTGCAAGCGAACGGCCACGCTAGCGATTGGATCGGGCAACCGAAAAATTGTCAAGCTTCTCCCCGCAAACTCTCCCCCGTCCCCTACGGCACGACCACTGCGATGAGCTCCATCGTCCCTCCGATTCCCCTGGGAAAACTATTTATCTGGGATTTCGTTTCGCAAACTCAATTCTACGCTTGTACAGCTCTAATTTTCACCGTTATTTTTTTCCTCGGTGATTAATCACTGATTATACATTACGTTTGTATTATCCGGTAATTGGAGACGCAAAGGATTTTTAAAAAATTCATTTACTGAATAAAAATAGGACGTTTTTTTTGTATTTACGACATTCCTTCTTATTTGTCAATGATTTATGTCTGAAATAGCACATTATTCATGTGGAATAAAACCTTTGATATATTTTTTTTAATTCCACAATGCAGAAGAGGAGAAATATACCCATGTTTCATTACTTTCGCCTCCACTGCATGTGTAATGTGTAATGCGAAATTATTTCCTTTAACTAATCCGTTACACGAAAGAGGATGTGCGTAAAAACTATGTTTCGTTGGGAGGCTCAAGCTTAAGAGGGATTGTGTATTAGAGGGGGTGGATTCAGCAGCAAAAATTTGACAGAGATTTTGTATTTGGAACAAACTGTATAGAGTGAAAAACACAGACTATATTTTGTAGTAAAGACTGGCGGCTGGGATGAACAAATTGCGAGGTACAGCATCGCACAGTTGTTCGGTTTGCCCATCACGAAGCAAGTTTATTAGTTGAAAATGGAGCGATAGTGGACCGATGCTCTCGTCTACCTTTCACAGCTGACTACGGGGCGTATACCCAGCCCCTGGGGAAAATTCCCGATTCGCTTCGTCCCACCATCGCCAGTTAGTTGAAGCAGCTTAATTGACCCATATTACTGGTATAGAAAATAAATAAATAAATCTAAAAACTCGTGGAAACATAGGAAAATACTTGAATCCGCGCTATAGCTTCGAGAGGCCCAAAGTAAATATAGAGGCAATCAATTAACTGAAAAAGAAGTGCACAATCCTCTGCGTATATCGAAACCTCGTTAGAATCACCATCTCTCTCTCTCTCTCTGTAATTTAGTGCCCAAAGCCCTCAACAATATACCCTCTCATGTGTGCACTTCAGTATAGGCAGCATTGCATTTTTCTTTTTTTTTCGAATTTAACCATGCAGGTGCATTTTACCGCTTGCGAAAATCATTGCATAAAACGGTTGCAATTCTCATCGTCATAGGAAAATTTTACGAGAAATGAAACAATATTGAGAAAATAAAATGTGAAGTTCTTCCATTCTCTTTAAAAAAAAAAAAAATGTAAAAAAAGTCGAAAAATTCAACAAAATTTCAACCTCTAAATCCTGTCTCGTAAACAAAACTATTTACAGGTATTTGTTTTACCACTTTTCACAAAGCCTCGTAAAATTCAAAGTACGCGCTTGGAATAGCGATTTGGTAAAAAGCGAAGCTTCTTCTATGATGAAGAACAATGAATTCATCCAGCGATGCTATCGAAATGATTGTGTTCATTCAGCGAAACTCGTCCCGACTCGTATCCTGGAAAAGCTTCATCAGAACAGCGCGAATTCTTTCTCGCGAACGTGTTACCGTTGAATCATTTGTATGGATATCACGGTTTTTCCAGGACACTCCTTCACGCGGACAGCGATACCTTTTTCCTCGGTTATTCGGCATTTCCCAGTATTTTTTATCTCTATGTCTCTTTCACCTTCCCCCAATATTATCCACAGGGATTCGCGAAGCTGAAGCGTGCACGGCCGTCATACGAATACAAAAAGCCGAGAGAATCGCCATGAAGGATGGCGAGAGAAAGAGAGAGAGTGAGAGGAGAAGAGAAACAAGAGAAAAAAGGGAAGAGGGGGCTCGCGGCCCGCAGCCAGAAAATTCAATCCCGAACTCGGTCAGACTGGGGCTTAGCATACTCTGTGGAATAGAGTCACCCTGGTGGTCGAGCTTATCCGCGAGGTACAATATTTAGATACGAGAGAACGCGACAGTGGTGGAGTGAAAGGGGGAAGAGGAGGAGAGGAGGGCCGCACAAAACAGTAGTGGAAAGGGCACGAGGGACAAGGACAGAGAGTCACATAGGTTGACGCAGCAACCTTATACACAGTTGGAGACAGTTTGCATTAGTAGACTCTGTGCTGCCAGAATTCCGGTGCATCGTACAGCATCGCACAGGGAACTTCACACCCCAAAAGCTTCGTAAAGGCTTGCCACAAGTTCGTCTGCATTATGCACTCAGTAGTGCGCTAATATGTATGCGGATTCGTACTTGGTCGTCGCTGAATATACGCAAGTACACCAGGGACTAAAGGCTGACACACAGAAGCGCTATATCTCCCTCACGTATGTGCCTTTATACCCAGAAGCTTAAGTCCGCACGCATTCCGCCATGGGGCTTTCCATGCCGACTCCACTTCCTCCGGGCATTATTTACAACGAAGTATGGATTAATAATCAAAACCCTTTTGATTTCTCAAATCTGGAAAAAATAAAAATAAACATAATTTAACACACGAAGAAATTTATCATGAAAGAATCTTATGATTTATTGAATTTTTACGTTCACCCAAAACCTTTGAACATATTGATGTTTTTCTTATGCAAAGTAACAAATTATCGAGAAGAATGGCATCGACGAAAAACGAATGACTCAAATTACAAAAGACTCGGCGTAAAAAGCCCCGTGCACTTGCGGTGAGTTGGTAGAGCAGTGAGGGCTGTTTTCGGTATGAGCAACATGCTTTACCTTCTCAACCCCACACCCGAATTCTCGGGAGACCCAGTGCGAGAGTAACTCGTCATCGAGCTGGCATTGCCGCAGCTCACGTGTAAAGAGACACCGTGGGGAGAATGAGACGAGAGTTTGCGGGAATACATGAAGGAGCTTGGATATAGTGCAACTGTGTAAGGCAGCTGGAAATGCAGGCAAATGAAAACAGCCGGTTAAGCCATAGACTTAAGCTTGTCCGACGAGAATCCAAAGTGCCACGGAGAGCTTGCAATAGATATAACTGAGCCACAGTGGCACGAATGTGAGTACGCATAGAATTCACTGTTTTCCTCAGCTTCGCGTGACTTGCCTTCGACGCTCCTCTCTCTCTCTCTCTCTCTGTCTCTCTGTCTGTACGACGAACATCCCGATGGAATACTTGACCGAGCTCTCGTAATGAGAAAACTTTCGATTCTATATACATATAGATATATAAGAATGAGGTAAAGTAGGATAGAGAGAAAAAAAAAGGGAATGAGAGCGAGGAAAGGCGAAGAGAAGGCGACCCTTCGCCATCCTCGGGACGCGACAAATTGGATCGAATAAAAAATAAGACTCTCTCTCTCTCGCGTTGGCTGGTTCGTTTTCGCGTACAAGCCGTTTGCGAAAATGACTGGGCACTGGTAACCCCCGAGATCACCCAAACCACCGTCAGGGACTCTAACTGAGCCCCCACATTTCCGTTCATGATTTATTACAGGTCGTCGCACTCTCGTTAAGACGACGGCTGAGCAACTTTCCAAATGCTTTTTATTATACGCACGCCGAGTTTTTCTTTTCCGCGGCGGCATCGACGAGAAGATGGAATGTCGACTCTATTCGAAATCGCCCCGCTTCTCCGACGCTCGTAATACTTTTAACTTTTACGGAACTCAACCGTTTTTGTTTCTCTTCTTTTTCTCTCCTAAAGACAGCATTGACTTTAAATTGAAAGGAAAAGTAAGGTAATCATAAAATTTTGTTTAAGATGGGAGAGAGAAGTTTTGTTTCAAATTTCTTTTCAGTACAGTTACATTTTTTTTTTTTTTTTTTCCACGTTATTTTATCGTCAAATAATCATTAGGGGCATTTTTCATAGCACCGAAGCGGTTATTCATGTGGCGAGAAAGAAACGGACTTCACAACGAAAGGAGAAGTGATTGATCGTGTAACGACTAAGGAAATTTTTTCTTTTTAACCCTCGGGTACGAAGAAATGCTGTTAGCATTACTTTGAACTGAGACAATTTTTTGATCGTTTAATGCGTTATTACGTGATCATTAAGGCGGCATGATTCTCGGTCGGTAACAAAAACTGTAATCCAAGTTTCCTCGCGAAGGTTAATCGAATGGATAAAAGCCAAGAGCAGCGACCTTCCAACAGCCCTGCAGGGTGTCGTTCTCGTCTCTTATCCACCGGTTAATGTTTGGTGGGCTAATTACGAGTAGGACGATTGTATATTTATCTCTGGCCCCCACACGGAGTGGTGCCCACGTGAATTTTTGAGGATCACATGACACGATAGTTTTTTACACCGTGGTAGAAATTATATTTTTCCACAAACATGTGTCACATAATTTTGAATGACCCGCCAAAGCAGCGGTCTACAAATTGTTATACACATGAATTCGGAGATTATTGGACGGAAATTTTGAGGTAATATTCGGCGGGAGATTTATAAAATGAAAATAAAAAACTGTTGGATGAGTATGTCGGGGCAACGAGTCGAGACAGCGGGCGATAAGCGGTGTGCGCTTCACCGCGAGAGTATAGTGGTAGCTCGCAGACCGGTCGATAAGCGTCGGAGCAAACGAGCCGGCAGAACAGATCGGAACTGGGATGCGCGCGTGGTATGGTCGGTGGGCCACCTGCTCATCCACGAACGAGATCCACGACTTTCACGCTCTCGTCGGCAACAACTACGTTAGTCCGGAAGTGGACAGCTGTGGTAATTGCCTCGGTGTTGTACTCGGTGGCTGGAGGGCGGATGTGCCCACAGATACAGATAGACAACTGGAAGTATCGCCTCTCCTTGCAACCTTGGATATACAGCCGAATGTTTCGCCCAATGGAAACCCGGCTTTCATTTCAATTCTCCTGCCGCTGCTGCTGCTGCTGGTAGTCACCAGAACGAGCAATGAGACTCTGAAAGTATTACAAAAACTTTTAGTCATAAAGAAAACAATCACCTCGTTGCTGCTCTGCGAACAAGGCCAAATATTTTTGTTAAAATGAGAATGCCTTTGAGGAAAGGGGCCTTGAACGTTAGTTTTTCTACCACCAATCATGGGAATCAGAAATGATTCAACACCAACATCGCAACTGTTGGTCAGATTTTCTGTTTTCTGTTTTTCCCGTTTCTAGTCATGCGGAGCAGTAATGAAACAGCAGGTATGCGAGTTTGTAACTAGCGAGGGACGCAATATACTCGGGCCATCGGATCTGCAATATCTGCAATATCTTTATTATCAATATTCCCATCCGAAATAACAAGATTTTTTTTTTTTTTTTTTGGACTTTCAACAGTGCCGAGAGATAAAATTTTCGTTACAGAAATTGATCCCATGTTACCGGGAATTGTGAGTGATGTAGGGATTTTGTCGTTTTCGGTGTCGGTTGAAATCTCCACATTGCGTATCACGCATGAATAACCGTGTTCGGCGATTTTACGTGTTTTCGATAGCACTCATTCGGGAAATAATCGAGGAAAATGGAGATAACACACTCGTATTTATTCAGGTACCGCGGTGTTGATATACAAAACGTAAACAATGAAAAGAGAACGAGACATTTGACGTGATAGAAAATCGACGGAAACTCACAATGACGTGTAGTATCTGCGCTATAAAAGTCGCGGATTTCAAAGCTAGTGAGTGATAACAACCAACGAGGACGAATATTATGACCGACACGTATTTTCACAACTTTACTACCTGATTCGTCAAATAGTTGCTTCTGATATCGATTATCCATTGCAATTTATACCGAAGCCAGAAGCATTGAGTTTGTAGAAGCATGAAAATCTTTCGCGTTGATTAAAAAATATTTCAGTGCAGCGGCGACAATTAATCGTGACATCGACCCTAAAACTTTGTACGGCACGATACAAGGCAGTATATATATACAAGTTTAGTGATTTTTCAGTAAAGTATCCTGCTTTTGCATTTGCTTGATTGGGTTACATATAGTCGAACGGCAGAACCTGTGACCTTTCTACAAAAAAAAAAAACCATCATGCAGGACTGGAAGGAAAGCTATCCCCCTATCTAAGAGATGAAAAAATCGGCCAGTGTATTGACTGTTGCACGTTGAAAGGTTGGGTTGTCGAGAGTATCGACAGCACTGCGGTCATCTGTAAGAATACACCTATGCTTAGATGGGATAACATCGGACAACATTTCAATCCATTTGCTTCTCTACGAAAAAGAAAGAAAAGGAAAAATGCACATGACAATCAACCTTGAAGACTAGTTGCTATCACAAGATACCTTTTCCTCGAAATATCGGAAGCGTCAGGGCCACATTTTTTTCCACATTCTTGTGACAAGGTTAATTAGAAGTTGTGTAATATGATTTGTACCGTCGATGAGCTCGCAAAATCATTTACTTCTCATCCACGGAGCCAAGGAAGAGCCTGATAAATCGAAGCTACAAACGCGACTAATGACTCCAGCATTGCCATTCCGGGCACGCATCGAATAAACACCGATCATGGCGAAAACGAAAGAGACCAAAAGGAGAAACAACGAGTATCCCGAAAATAGAGAGCCGCTATTGTTCGATCCTTCCTTCCATCTCGCTTCCTTCGTGATTGCCCCTCAGGCCGATGGACCTGCACTTGGGATTACGTCGGATGAACGTCAGACGAGTTTTCTTTGGCCAACGGAGACGAGATAAAGATGGAGCATAACCTCCAGACGTGTGTGTGTGTGTGTGTATGAGAGATGAAGGCGACGAACTTCCTCCGAGGGTAAAGTTTGCAGCGTAGTTGGACGAGGTAAGAAGAAGAAGGAGAAGAAGCAAGAAGGCCGCATTCGACTTCAGGATCTTTCGCCTCTGGCACCTTCCCGACGTCTCAGGGAATTCTCACTACTTACACTTTGTCCATTCTTCCGTTCCCTTCTACACCTCTCTCTCTCTCTCTCTCTCTCTTTCTCCCTCTTTGTCTCGTCTATATCTCGAATACTTCTATCGAGCTACGGTTCCAATAAATTTTCTACTTTCCGAGACTGCTCACCCTTGTTCCTCCTCGAAAGCCTGCAAGCGTAGAGCTCCAGAACGACGCTATTGCTACTCCGACAAACAAGATTGCCAATGGGCTGCTGGAGGGTATAAAGCCATCGAGAGAACCGAACAACCAGTATAAGGTACAACCCTTTAATTTTAACACTACCCCGCTACCCATAATAACTTTGTTTTAAGCGATCACAGTATCATCTTTCCGCGAATGCGAGCCCGCAATATATTTTTTTCCACCGCTATTAGTCATGAAAATAAAAGAGGAGACTATAAAAACGTTGCCACAGCTGCTGCCCGCAAAGAATACTATTCCCTCTTAAGCGCTTTACGAGAAAAGCGAAATATTGTTAGCACGGTTACGATAAATCTGTAGGAATACGTCCTTAATTGCAGTTTTTCTGATACTCTGATACTGCGGATCAGCACAACGAAACGGCATACATAGGAGATCGAATGATTGATCGAATAATGGACGCGATGAACGTGACTGATAGGGTCATCGGAGCTACGAAATATTCATTACGAATATCTCCACCCTACACACGCACACGATTTTTATTCTTGTCCCTCGGAAGCCCGCAATCATTGAGCTACCGAACAAGGTGCTATTGCTGCTTCGACAAACAAGATTTCCAATAGGCCCCTGGAGGGTCGACGAGAGGAAGCCATCGAGAAACCCGAAGAATTAGTGTAATGTGTAAAATTTTAATTTCGAAACAATGGTTAATACCCATAATAACTCTGCCATAAGCCATTGCGGTATTAATTTTGCTGGCGTCTCTGCGGCTCCGACGTCCATCGTAGCGGCGATTGGCTCGCTAGTTGGCCTCTTGCAGCTCCACGGTTTACCGTCGGATGTATACCTTCGAGCAACAGAACAGAGACACAGAGAAGGAGCAGAGAGAGAGAGAAGGGAACGGAGAGAGCTTCGACGATCCTGTGCCATGAGGAAGTTAGTTAACCGGCTGGCCTCGTCAATTCGATCAAAAAGCTATCAGGCTTTTCTTGATGAATGGCCGAGGGTTACGTGAGCCTGGGTGACGCAGAGCCGCACGATCCTCACTGTGTCTCCTTCTCCTTCATCTTCTTCTTCTTCTTCTTCTTCACTCTGATGTGCTGCAGAACGCGAGGGGAATGCGAAACACTGATGCGATGGCGGACCTTCATCAGGTGGAAGAAACAAGAGCTTGAAGAGAACAACAATATATAGTGAATGAGAGAGCAGGTTGACGTTGTCGTCCTGCTAGTTGATATTCAAGAGATTAAAAGTTATTTGGTTGTTGTACAAAGACAAAAAACTCAATTTTAAAAATTTCATTGTCATCGTGTCAAAATAGAAATATGAATCTATTAGCATTATTTATTGTTGTTGAAGAAATTTTATTATCTTCTTCTGATAGAGAATTACATATTTCTCAAGCCTAAAGTAATTAAATTGTTGGTGATGAAAGTGGAGATCCCCGAGTATAGTTTTAATATCCTATAATGGAAAAGGGACGACGACGACGACGCGCTGCAGGAGCCACGGAACTAAAGAAGGGTCTGGGAATATATCACCCAGTTATAACTTCGAATCGTGTAGTTTCGAACGTGGATACAGTTATAACTTTTCCCCAGTTGCTATCAATCTCGCGGTTTCATCCGATTACACATCCTCATATTTTACAGGGATTATTTAATCAAACTTTTTACAACCGCAAATATTTCATCGTTATAACCTGAATGCTTAACGGGAATGATAAATTCATGATTACACGCTCGCAAATAATGTCGCGATGAGGATGACGAATTTTATTCTCTCTGAATTCGCGTTTGGAGTCGTGGAAAAATTTGTATGAAATCTTGATTTAATTACTGAGATATTAAATAAAATGTCTTTTTCATTCAAATATTTTCTCTATCCTATCCTTCTGCATAATTCATTCGACACAGTTTATTGGCGTTTCGACAACATTTATAATTCCTTCGAATACTTAAGACACTTGAATCAATGAGATAAACTACAGAAATTACAGAAAATTGTGTGGTGGATTGAAGAAGAAGAAGAAAACACATTATTCACACGATAATAGCATTGAGCAATTAACAGGCCGAGAATTGTGCTTGTCGATCTTGAGAACCATTTAGCTTTCTTTACGGGAGCCCTTTCAACTGAAGTTTGTCGCATCGAGAAAACAATTGGCCCGCAAGTTCCACTGATGAGTTGAGTTGCGTGTACAAGAGCGAGCGAGCGGGAATATTGGCATACAGCATTGCATGGCGTAATAGTCGACGTGACTCGAACCCGAACACGAGAGTGCTTTATACGCAAGCTCGGTTTGTTTCCAGGCTTCGCAGATGATTTTCAACGTGAACTCTAGACGACTTTGCTCCTCCCTCCTCCTCCTCATTCTCTCGTCGTATCTCTGCAACATTCCCAACTTGAATTCTCAACAAAGTAACAATATCGAGCGAAGAAACAAGCGTACTTTCACAGTTTCCCCAGAGGTACATGACATTCCGTTTATTTTCGTTACCTACTCTAACTCTCTTCAACTCCTGTCTTTTACGTGCATTTACTTTTTAATAACTCCATAAACAAAAAAGTTCATCTATTACTTTCTCATTATCAAGAAAAAATAAATAAACATTTTACTCAAACAAAGACATTTTTTTTCTCACATAAATATATTGTATCCATAGTCAAAAAACAGCATCAAAATAAAACTAATAATGTTTCTAGCTTTTTCAATAGAATATTCAAATCCTGCTATTCTACTTTCGATTAAAAAATTGTATCCCAATTACTTGAAACCCCAGAAAAAAAAATGTAAGTACCAATTAATTAATAGGAACGTAAACGAGGAGGTCGATTAAAAATTCAGATGATGGACTACCGGGTACGAGTTCATGAAATCTCATAAACATATGTGGAGGATATTCGTCAGATTGAGGGGGAAAACAAGGGCGAGAGTGAAAGGCACAACGAAGAGAAGGGCGGTTGACGTGGTGTAACTAGATGTGATTACAAGGACGATAGTGACGAGGAAGGAAGAAGATACGTCTCGCACTGCTGACGACTATGACTCGCAGAGCTCCGCCGCGGTATATGTAATCTATGACAGGCAAAGCTCTCGTCTAGCTGGCTCGCATAATCAGACGGCGACGTATCACTCAACCGTTAATTGCGCAACCAGCGGTGCACATTTATCAAACGGAGCGCACAGCGACAAGGAAGATAGGCAGCAGTAGCGGGGAACGTGGCGGTGGTAGTGAGGCAGCCGCGTGAGCGGTAACAGACGGGGCTACACTAGTGAAGTCGGAGGGGCTCCCGCGAACCTGGCGGCACACACCATGCGTGTGTCACTGACGTTGCATCGTCACGGGGCAAATGGCCTCAGAATACAACGTCAAACCCGTTCCCATATTATCCGTGCAGGAGGCACGTATAACATGCAGCAATACTCATCGGAGATGTTGTTATATTATTCTCTATTCTCCGTTGGTGATACAATGTATGAAAACCATTATTACGACACCTCAATCTATTTCCCATATGCTGCTCGCTTTTCCGTAGGTTCTCTTAATATTTTCTATGGTTTTATAAAATTGAAACACTTGAATACACGCTCCGAGTGAATGGAAAAAAAAAAATATTTTTTCTCGAAACTGCAGAGCATTGTCCGACAATCGGTGCCATCTGTTCCAGTGAGGGATGGAAAAATGTTTCTAATTGGCATGAAAAACGCCGTAGATACATGACGTAACTTAGGATCATTCCGTTTCTGCCCTCGCCTCTGCGACACTGGATTTATCTCTCTTATCTGTGGATTACCCCATATCCTGCCTCACTTTCCCCACCCTTAAAATTCCATCTCACGTGTTTCGGCAATAAGTAAGCCTCCCTTGGTACAGGATCCAGGGATCGCGTGTTCCAGGATGCTGGAACGCTTCACAGATATCCATTACGTATTCGTCTCGTTAACCGATCTGCCGTGGAGGAGATAGGCAAGGGGTAGGCGAATGAGTCTTACGAAATTCGAGAGAATAGACTGAATTACACGTGTATTACGTATACGGGAATAGTTGACCGTGAAAATGGTGCGAGGGTACCAATTGCAGTAGGTACAACGGTGGCATGTGCCACCGAAGCCACGTTCACCATTTGTGATCACGATATTATGGCTATCCGGCACTAATAGTGCCACTGTTAGTGCAGTACTACATGCTCGTCTACATACTGCTTCCGGCTACCCGAACGAGCCACCTAGTGGCTCCGGTAACAGCTCAGATAACTTTTAATCCGCTTGCGGGACTTCGCAGTAGAACACGCCTGTATTTGTCAGACCACCGATGGACCACAACGCGGCAAGTACTTTCCCTTCTTTCCGCAATGTGTTTACACCAGATTTATCGTGACATTTTATTTTATCAACTCTGAACATTACATTTCGGTAGATGGAATTTTGAGACAGAGATTTTCACTGATGTAATAATCAAAATTCAATTTTATTTTACTTTTATCTTACTTTTCTGTGGAAATACGTAATTAGCTTTATTGAAGCTTACAAAAATTAGGGACACCCAAGTTTTTTTTTTTAATCTCGTCTTACAAAATCTACGTGTATTGTTTGATATCACAAACTGGCTAAAGATTTTTTCGGTGTCGAAGGCCACAACCGCTACGTTTTAAAATTGAAATATCAAGCCTTTCGCCCCTTCGATAGAATGTAACCGTAAAACTCTACGAGTTCCGTTTCTCGATAATGATTTATCGGATATATTGGCGATGTGACAGTACTTTACGAATTTATGATCGTTCCAGGATATCGAAAACGTAAAGGGGTTTATAAAGTGGCTGATCCGAATGAGCGATACCACGTTAAGGTGGCACAAGCATTTTCCATCTACGTATGTATACGGCAGCTCTCTTCTAGCTTTCCTATTCCTATTTTCCGTCGCGAAACTGCTCAAGGGAGTCGTTAGTTCGAAAAGTATGGAATATCGTAGGTGTACGGCTTGAAATACGGAGCTCTGCGAGGAAAGTAAAGACACGAGGACCGGAAGGGCCATCGAGCTAACAGCAATACAGTGATTGTCCCTTTGAAAATCGATAAAATTTCAGCTATTGGCATACCGCAAGTCAAAATGATATACATAAAATCGTTTAAAATTAAAATTCAGGGAATTAATAGCCACGATGTATTTTGTATCGTTCACAATTCGCACGAAAATCAAATTCATCGATCGTGAATATAATTCTAATGATTTCTACTGAATTTTTAAAAATGCGTAAAAATACAATTTTCAAAAATTGCAAACCATTTCGAATACAAATATTATGAATATTCACGGTATTCATTGCGACAAAGAATATTCCACTGCTTAAAGTTGGCACAGAAATAACATTGATCGATCGATTTCATTGATTCTTACAGAATTTTCAAAAGTAACTGATACAATCTAAAATGTTATAATTGAACTTTAGCATAAAGCATACACTTTTAGCAACATCCAATTCAGGAGCAGCAATCAGTTAATGGCCAATGACTGTGCCACGCACCGACTCTACCCTTGGTTTACTTTCGTCGCAAGAGAGAGGGAGATAAAGAGAGGGAATTCCGAATTTTGGCTCTCTGCACCCGCACGCGATCTCACATAAATTTCGTCCAACGAGACAGAATTATGGGTAAGCTCACTCCTAGCCTCACACCTCCACTTCTGTTGGTCGTGACACCTTTAGGTAGGCACTCGGTACCAGAGAAGGATAATAGTGAGGAAGATAAGTTGTTCCTTAGGAGAAGCCTGAGAATGGCTTTACGCGGAAAAAAAAGCTTACGCAGCATATTTATTGCACAGAATTTTTAGTGATGGATAACGAGCTTAACAAAACGATAACCTTTGAATATAATAACGAGACAGGTTGTTTTTTGCAGTCGAAAACCCTGCAAAAAATTCTTCCCATCTTCGTCAGAAATAAAAATCTGAAAATGATCTTGAAAGAGTATTTTTTAAAAAAAGCTCTGCCTACAAAGAGGGTAAAAATGGACAAAAACGCAATTCTTATTGTCTTCTTTCGTTGATCTACAAAATTGCAGTATAAAATGTAGGTAAGATCGAACGTCCGGAGTGTGCCAAAGAATAACCGGGGGGAATCAGTTGTTGCCAAAAGAAAACGGATAAACGCTATCCCAGCTGTCAAAGTATTGTACGAAACTTCAAAAAGCGCAGCACGGTGAAGCGCTGCACGCGAGAACAAAACTTTGTCGCTTCATGTATGGCTCTGGTGTGGGTGTAAGAGTAAGAAGCACAGGGAGCGAAGCCAGGTTATATCTGTAAGTATATAACTTGGTCGCAGTGTCGTGGCCCGCAAAATTCCCATGAGAAATCACCCTTCGCTCTGTAGAACGGTGAGTGCAGCCAGCCAACCGAGATCAACATTCAACAACTTCGAAGCAATAATATTTTCTCAAAGGGATGAGCAGAGTGCGCGAGCGCATTTTCACTTCGGTAAATATTACTGTGCGCAGTTATTACTGCATTTAAACAAAAGATTTCGCTGATTTTTATTAGAAATAGAAATCAATCGATTGCTAATATTCAAGACACTATTTTTTATGTAACTACCAAAGCAATTTATTAGAAAAACAAATTTTCATTTTCAATTTATTGGAAATATTAATGATTAAATGAATCGGAGGATGATATAGTTCTGCAAATTATGAAATTTTTGAACTCTGAATATACGAGCAAACTGGAGACAGAGAGAAACGAGTGAGTGCTGTAGATGCAGAGCGTCTACAAGCCTCGCGCGGGGAAAGGAGCTTTCCCGTCTGGAGGAAACTAACCCAACCTGATCTTCACCTGTGCGCAACCTCGCGAACCCCGACGTCGCAGCCTCACCGAAAAAACAAACCCGGCGCTTTCTCGTTTACAATCTGAGGAAGATAACATCTGCGACCTTTTTTCGTGAACGATAAGTTCGATGCCCTGGTCATCGAGTTAAGTAAAATCTCCAAAACCAGTAAGACCAATATTTATATTATATTTATATCTATGAGTATGTGACCTTTGCAAAATTCAATTGACGTCAAGAAAAAGCCAGTTTACAGAAGCCCAATTATATTTTTCCAGTACAAATAACGTATCGCATTTTATACATTATTTCATAGGAAGAAAAATAGATTTTCGAAACAACACATGGCAGAGACACGTCTAAAAATATATCGTAAACGTTTGTTTTTGTGTAAATGAATTCTAAATTATGTGTCCATAGTGCCCAACCAATAAATATGTCTCTCTCTCTCTCTCTCTGTGAGCCTTCAGTGACTTGTGTCATCCCGAATTTTGTGACCTAACGATGGAGAACCTACCAAAAACAACAACAAAAAAAGACAAGAAAAAAGGAAGTCACGGTTGATGTCGGCGGTGGTGGCACCGCGTGACATAACGCAATTCCGTGCTTCTCCACCCCTCCACCCTCGACACACAGCTGTCTCGGTGCGCCCTCCGCACCCCTTCGCAAAGCTTCAACGATACTTTCGCCCAAGTCACGTGGGAAGTAAGTAACGAACAATAAAGAATTCACAAAGGAAATACGTACTTGCCAAGTACGGTTCTCTCCACTTTTTTCTCTCTCTCTCTCTCTTGCTCTCGCTTTTTACGATTTCTTTACCTGTGCCATGCGCGAGAATAGCTGTAAAGGGTGATATATAGAAAGCGCGCGCGAGCTCGAAGCTGTAGGAGGGTGAAGAAGACGACTACTACTACTGCTGCTGCTGCTGCTGGCCGAGGAAAGGTAGGCCGTCGAAATCGATGGGCCTGCGGCGACCTCGAGCCTACTACACTGCCTGAACGCGAGGCGAGTCTCTCGGGTTCTGTTCGTAGCGGTAGCTCGCCTTTACCGCAGCAGCAGCAGCAGCAGCAGACAGTATATAATGTGAAAGAGAGAGAGAAAGAGAGAAAAAGAGAGGAAGGGAGGGGGGGGAGAGAGAGAGAGAGAGAGGGAAAGAGAACGAAGCTCCGGCGCCTCGGCAACGGAAGTCCGGACGATAAAACATTCCTGTGGTGTATATTCACCGATCTCACTCACTCTCATCTAAACTTGGCTCTTTCGTTTAACTACACACACTCTCTCTCTCTCTCTCTCGACTCTTCCTCTATCAGTGAACTCTGGCCCTGACTGCTGCCTAGGCTATCACACAACGCGTTTCCATTTTGCGAAACGAGAGGAATACTCTGTGACACATCGTATCGCGAACGCTCCCGCAGTTGCATTTTGCGTGCTGTCTTGGAAGCGTTTAATATGCGCAGTAGAAATAACCAGTGTGCGGTCAGACCGACACAATAGTCGTAATCCTTCGGATTTGCATCTGTGATTGCGTAATTTTATCTCGGAATCGGATATATTTGTGCGATCGGAGTGAAAGAAATGACTTTGTGGTTTTGTTGAAGCTACGAGACAATTTATCGTGGACTGTGTGATGCTTCGTGCGGTAAGCGGATTCGTTTAGACTTTTTGTGACGTCTCGACTGCAGCAGGATCAACGCGTGTGTCACCGAAACTGTGGCGCTCTAAAGCTCGTTTTTTTTTGTTTTTCAATGAAAAAACAACTTAAATATCGTACAATTCATTCAGTTGTGTAGTTCATGAAATTGATATTGATTTTTTTTGAAAATGTCAACTGACAAAAACATTTCGTCAGTTAATACGTCGATACTTCAAGTTTTTATGCACAAGTTGGCAACTACGATATACAAATATGATATAATATTGAAGTACCTTGATTCGAAACCGATTTTCTCACCAATTTTTAGTACATTGTTCACTCGACATCACAATTGTATATTGATCAAGGCATACCAAGTTTACGCGCAAAGCTTGCAGTAGATAAAATTTCAAGCTCATTTTTTTACAGCCAACCATGACCTTCGCTATAAAAAATAGTTTATTTAAAAGTTCACTGTAGGATTGAAGAAAAAAATCCTGGAATATGCCGTCGAAATACGTAACATTTAACATTTTCGTAGTTGTCGAGTCGCTCCAACCGCAGAGAGTTATTTATCAGACCGGAAATTTCGTTCTCGCGGTAACGAAAACGAAAAAAAAAAAAGTGAATGAATAAAAATAGCTCCGTTTTTATGAAGCATTGACAGTGACTCACCTCAATACCTCGTTGCAGCTACAAAGCAGCAACCACCAACCGATGTATCTTCTTCTGTGTCTTCTTCCTCTTCGTCAAGCTCCTCCTGTGCTGACCGCTACTTTAACAGACCGACTGAGCGCCTCTTGAATCTTCTTTCCCCGATTTCGCACCTCGAACCTCAACGTTACGTTTATTATTATTGTTTGTTTTTTCTCGTTCGTTTTCTCTTATCAAACTTATACAGACTCGTCGTCTACATATATATATATACACACATATATGTTCAATATATATATATATGTGCGTCTCTCGCTCGGTTTAAAGCGGAAAGGGCCAACGGGGGCGACTTTTAAACGTGTGTGTCCCTGACGTGTCTGAAGGAGAGATCGAAGTCTCGTGGCAAACGGTCGTGGACTGAGTGAACCCGAGTTCAGACTGAGCGGTGGTGTTTCCGTGGCGCCGGTGGCGCCGCGGGGGCGAGGAGGCGTCCATCGATCCGCGTGCGGGGGGTTGAGGTTGCGCTGCCGCCACCGAGAGAGCTCCGAGAGAGCGCGCGCGTTTCCAGCGCTTTCCCCTTTCCTTTCCCTTCCGCGCATGGCTCGCGGGGGGTTGCAGGGTGCAGCAATACGTATTACTACGAGAGTACAGTATAGGGGTTGGCGGGACGCCGAGTCGTGCCGGCACGACGGCACGAGGGGGGGAGAGCGGCGCCCCGAAAGCTCCTGCCACCACCACAGCACTCCCGCCACCTCCATCCTCGACTACGACGACTACGACGACGACGACGACCACGTCGAAGCGGCGGGGATTGCCAGTCGGAGGAAACGACAACGGCGACGATGGGGGTTGAGAGTTGGAGAGTCGTGCTGCTGCTGATGATGCTGCTGCTGCTGCCTTTGCTGCTTGCAAGTTCAGCGTCGAAGAGGGCGGGGCGTACACAACTATCCTTTTCTTTTCAGCAGTGCTACACGTTTTTGACATTACGATCTTCGGTGTCCGTCTTCGATACCGGTTTCGCAATGTTCTCGCGCAGTCTGAAAGAAGCAAAATAGAAAAAAATATTAATATCAGAACTGTTATCTAGATTTTTTGTCATGCTAATGATATCTCTGAAATGAAGTAACGAATGAAAAAAAAAATGATCTCGACGATTCAGTGAATGATAATAATGAAATATGGGATTTAAGGATCAACTTGTTTTTGAAGCGAAATTAAAAAGGTCTGGCAGATAGCGAATAAATTAAATCTTGGAGCGTCTTGACGTGGTCATAATGTGTCTTAAGGATCTACGTCCCTCGAACGTAAAACGGGGGGAATGCGGGGAATGGCAAAGGCGTTTCCTTCACCATTGCCATACGCACCACACAGCATGGCCACATAATTCTTTGGGTAAGGGGAAAACGTCGTACAGAAGTTCGTGTACAGGAGCAGGAGCAAATCAAGCGGGTGTCGTAGTCCAGTTTGCATGGATCCAACGAGCAAAGGGTGCTGGATCCGGAAATTACGTAATTTCCTAGAGTTTCGCGAATGAAGCTCGCAAGCTGCCCCAAGCTTTGTAGGAAGCCAAAGAGCGGACTTGGAACGTTTTACTCTGCGAGTACTCGCCCTGTATCTTCACACTCGGTCGAAGAATCAATTATCGCGCACAACCAACGTGTACGGTTGACATACGTGTATACATATATTTATAATATACGCACTGTTTGACAAATTTTCTGGTCTGCTTCGTCGAGTTTCCGGCCAGATCCTTTCACGTCCTTGTACACGAAAACACCCGTTAAAGTAATCCGAAAAATCTACCATGAAGATGAGGGCAATATGAAGTCCCTATATATTAAAAGCCCTCCAACTTAACTTTTGTACGAAAAATAATAAAAATGGATTAACTATGTTTGGAAGTTTACAGGGCAATCCTTTTTTTTTATATATATTTTCCCCTCAAACCGAATTACATTTATTAAAAAATTCTTGAAACTGAAGAGACAGGTCGACGAAAAAAATATTGCTAGACTGAAGTTTCTCATATTGAAGCATATTATGTGAATGCACAAGGATGTGGATACATGAAGAGCCGCAAGCAAAAATTACCATATAAATGAAAATTATAAGACCGAGAATAAGACCGCTTCCCGAGCACCGCAGAAATATTGTAGTCTATCTAATGTGGAAGTATTTTATATACAGATACCTTTCTGTATGCATCGCAACATGATCGAGGACCAGAGTAGCTATTTCCCCGCGAATACTATCAGCATCAGCTCGGATACAGCCTTTAGCAAAGATCACTTTTCCATCTTCGATTCTCCGGTGACTGTACACTTTCTTTTCTCTATGCTTCGGCTCTTGTTCCACCCACTCGACTATCGCACACCGCAGCTCTCTGTCTTTGGCTTATGGAGGAATTTCGCTGGATCACTTTGCAGCGGAAACGCGGAGATCGATCCAGCTGAGGTGCATTCTTCGAAAATTCTTAAATCTGAAAAAAACCCATTGCCAAAAATTAACAATATTTATGGAACAAAGTTTTCCAATGTTAACGCGGTATTCGCAATTGTATTCGCATAGAGAGTCGGTCAGTCAAAAATCACCGTGGAGATGAGATTTTTGAAAATTTAAATTATATGCGTTTACACAGATACAGAAAATTTTGTAATAAAAATTCAGGTAAACGTCTCTACATATCAGTACCGTAAAAAATGAAGTAGTTTTTTTGAAATGTCCTAGATACTTTTCTGTATGTATTCCCAATGTGATCGAAAGCCAGAACAGGTATTTCTGCGAATACCGTGAGAATCAACTGGAATACAAAGGTGAGCCCTTAGCAAAGATGATCTCACTGTCGTCGATTCTCCGGTGACTCTATACTCTTTTCTTTTCTCTGTGCTTTGGATCGAGTCTGTGGCTCTCGTTCCATCCACTCGGCCAACACACACCGCAGCTCTCTGTCTTTGGCTTATGGAAGGACGTTACCGGATCACATCGTGGCGCGAACGCGGAGAAGTGGAGATTCGTGTTACCGCCTTCGGGCCCTATACCGACACCACGCACCCCTTCCCCACGCAGCATTACCAACATCGTGATAAGCATACTATGCCATACTGTAAAGTCGTCTCCCACTGATCCTACTACCTAAGAAAGCCTCTTCACTGCAGCCGAAATCCTCACACCCTCATTCTACTTCAACTCACGATGTTCGTGATGCCAATCAAAATGTTGGTCTTAATTCCGTAAATTTCTTAGTGAAAATAATACATGAGAGATGTTGCTAAACTCTGCACTGATGATCAACACAAATAATTTAGGATGTTATAAAATGTTTTGTTTAGAGGACTTTTTTTTATGAGGAAAAATTGTTAACTTTTTTCATTAGCAGTGGTTTTATGTTTCAATCAAATGAGAGTGTTTGATAATGTCGAATTTTAAGTTTTCACGTAAAACTCTTTAACACTATAATCCTAAAACGTCAGAGAGTACGTGAGATCTTTTGTCGTTCATTTAATATCGAGTGCACGGTGTGAATAATCGCCAAAAGGCATCGCGTCGCGCGCAAGAACAGAAGTGAAGTGCGGCGCGCCGGCGCCACTAATTCTGGAGGTCTAATTAGCATTTAATGGCTCGTATGCACCTGTAACAGTGTGCGGAGAAGTGTGCTTCGCCGTCGTCGTCGTCTCAAGCTCACATGAAGAAAAGAGTCGAATTGGGCCTTCAATGTTGGTGAAATATAGCTCTAATATGGATCGGGACTCACGTTTCTTTACTTGCTAAATCTCGTGAAGTTTCAGCGGAAGAGACACGTAAATTTGAAACGATTAAGAATTTCGTCGCAATCAGTTACAACATTCATTGCCAGTGTCCATAATCAGTCTGTTAGAAATAGTGAAATAGATCTCAACGAAAATAACGTTGACAAGGAAAAGCTTTTGACAAAGGTGTTGCATTGTTTATAAGATTGGAACGCAAGCAGTTGCAGCTTAAAATATTATTGCCATAAATTCTTAGCAACAAAGAAGAGCCCAATCAACTCTATCGTGCGATACTTTGGCCATCCATCTCGTGATTGTCAATTTTAAATAATTCAATACTAGACGAAGGAGCACACGATGGCTGAAGAGCGCGAGTTGCTCGGTGCGAGAGACTATTAATTAGACGGATAATCACGATCTGATTGCCTCCATCCAGTCTTCTCTCAGTGCGTATACTACAGTTATAATAGCCCAGCAGAGACGGAGCTCTGCTATATACTGTATACACTCCGTAGCTTCATATTAATTAACTCGCTAGACAACCGAGTTTCCGGGGCGGCTGCGCCTCTGCTCCTGCTGGTGCTGGTGCTGCTGCGTCTTGCCTACTTCCGACGACGACGTCGAGAACGACGGGAGAATCAAGCTCGCGTGTAACATCCAACAGTGTTATACCTATCTGGACATAATAGCATTCACCGAAGAGATACTGTTGCAAAATCGATCAGTGCGAAGAAATTACTCACTTAATGTTGCAGGACGATGTTATTATAATTTGCGCTGAGCAACAATACCGCCTGTTATCTTGAATTCGGGCTCGTGAACTTTCAACATTTCATTTTATCAATTCTTTTCCTGTATTTCACTCAATAATTATCATTTTTAATTACGAGTGAAACAAAAATAAGAGATCGAATGCCACAGAATTGTTCTCGGTCTCCACACATTTTCAACAAATGTTTCTTCGTGTATTACCGAATTTGGCTGTCGTAGATTTTTCCAAGACAAAACGATGCCTGTGTGAGAAACGTGAAAGTACAAATCATACGATTGCATCGTATAACCAGTCGTCAGTCAACCGTTGGATACATGAGTACTGGTACAACAGCAAGTTCCGTTTACGTACCGGATCGCTTACATTTTCACAATAACAAAACGCCTTCGCCTCGTTTTCCACCCAACAGACGCCCTCCTTTCTCCGTTTAGTACAGGCGCACACGTGCGCGATAGACGGCTATAAAAACGTTGAGTGGAAGTTCCGAGCTTCACGCTTTTGTTAATAGAATTCGCATCGTACCACCTCCCGTATCTTCTGCTAGCTGTTTTCTCGTTTTATAGAGGTACAGTTGCATTCAATGTGTATACAATTTGACGCGTGATAACGATTCAACAGTGTCTTCATAGAAATTAGTTCATTGCAGCCTCTTTTGGATCGTTTGTCATTTTCAATTGCAACTTTTTGCTATCAGCTCTCTACTTCTTTGATTCTATTTTATGTGATGAATTTGACAATTTCATCTGGGCGTTTCTTCACGGTAACGCTTCGCATGTATTCCTAGTGCCATTCCAAAATGTCGTTAATGTCTGATTGAATCGTCGCATTATTGAGTTTGCCTCAATACTTATTGTACTATTATTGTACTTGCGCAGGCATTAGTTTCCCAGCTCATATGGTCGTAAGAGTGCCGTAGCTCTTTCTGCGTTCTTTCTTCCGTACGTGAATCGAATACGAGGACGAACGAGAGAATGACGACGGAGGCTAACGCCCCGGGATGCGAAAGACGCGTGTCGACGCGAGAAAGGTAATATCGCTCTGCGAGTGGCTGAGTGGGTTAAGCAATAACTCAGATCAATGTCAAAACGACGCTACGAAGCTGCTCCTCGTACTTCGTATGATGTCTAAAGAGGGCCCCACGTGAACGAGAACGGAGAAAGTGAGCGAACGAAACCGTCGCGTTGCCGACCTGCTCTTTCTTCCTCTCCCTCTCGCGTATTCCATGGAATAACAACGTCTCTTCTGTCTGAAAAATTTCAAAGTACATTAATTGACACCGAATGGCTGTTCCGAGAAAGGAAATTATCGAAAATTCCCTAATTCATTATTGCAGCAAACCAACATTTTTTTTTCTACAACAAATTGCGGTGTAATTTAGATGATTTTACAATAGATATAAAAGGAAAAAAATTACGTCATATCGGAATCATTGCACTAGATGACCTGCTTCGCGATACTCGAAACATGTATTCTCTATGTGCATGGAATGTACACTTAAAAAACGCCATTTATGTACAGTTTTACTCATTTAGTTCATTCAATAACCAGTTACCGAAGATTAGAGGCTTCTACAGAAGTACACTACTTTTCTTAGTCTCTTTACTTGTAACGGTGTATCAACGTATCCGATAAGCGGCTGCGGATTATGCCGAGCATCAATTAAATATTTCCGACCCGACGGCAAATGGCGTTTCGTTGTAAATTTATTCGATCGTTAAAATGTTATTACACTTTTCACGGTAGGTAAGCATGAAAACGGCTGACACGTGTAGCAACGTTGCTTCGATGTATAGAAAGGAAAGGCGAATCTCAACAGTCACTGCTTGAGATCTTATTATGTCTCAGCGATGAGAGAGAGAGAGACCGTAAGATAAATTCGATTTTGTAACTTTTTATTTGAATAAACTTTAACAGATCACCGGATGAGGACTTTTTTTTCATTCACACGTGTTGCCGATGGGTTGGCGACCTCAAGTTCTTTAGCACGGAACACGAATACTTTACATGACGCATTCATAGCTGATATACTATGAGGCATAGCGGTATTAATATATTCACTTTTGTTCGCAGTCAGACTGACTGACAGACGTGCCGAGGATAAACAGTGAAAGTCACAGTCAAACATGTGTACACTTATATATATATATATATATATATGTATATATATGGGCCATTCCATGATGAAGTGACGTCCATGATAACGTAATTACTTATTATTAATATTCAATTGTTATTAATGTAACAGTTTTTTGAAAATAGAAGCCAAATTAAACATCATTTCAAATCCAATTTTCCCCATACTACTCAGAAAAAACATTCCAGGCTCTCAGGCCGTTTGGACTGAAATTGTGTGCATATATATATATATAATTCAAATCTTTTGGTGGAACTTTTTCACTTATTCTCTTTCTCCAGGATGATACAGTGATGCACTCTCTAAACGTTCAAGTTATTACAGCAATTCGAAGAATGCTCACAAATCATCATTGCAACGACTACCATTGACCCATAAAGTTGATTGCAAACATCTTTCTTGGATTTCTCCAGAGCAAAAGAACGGTTTTGCAAATTTGATGAAGAGAACTTGCGCCCTTGAGAAAAAGCAGACGCTGTAACCGACGCCAGCCAATTTCAGATATCGATCTATATGGTACCCACGTTGAGGAAGTTGTAAAATCTCATTGCATTTGTGCGATATCTATCTTGATGTATGAACTTGTTGGTAATTGCAGGCTTTACTATGCCGCAAGGCACTAACATGCCAGTCATTTTCATATATCTTCTTACAGACATTGTATCTTTACTTAGAAGAGACAGCTCATCATCAATTGCTTCATTTTACCCCGACTCGTTCAGTGGATTCGCACAGACATCATGAAACATTCTACGATACTTCAGCTATTGAAGAATTATTTGTTGTATTATTTATCAAGTTGAAGAAGAATGTTCAACAAAATGACGCACTGCACTTGCCGTGAATTTTTTCTCTCCGCTTTACCGTAACGTCGTTTTTTATAAAAGCTAATAATAGTTACATTAAGGCGTTCAGAAAAAAATATCGAAAATAAATCGAGACGACTTTCAATTCGTAACCTCGTGAGATGAATGGTCCAGTTCTTGACCCTGACCTAGTTTTTGGACTTCGGGCCTCAAATACTTTTACTCATTCGAAAAAATCTGAAGTACGCTCACTGGTTATTCAATTATGTTTCGTTTTCATCTGATAATAATTCAATATAGGTTAATAAGCTGGTTACTTTTTTTTTTTTTTGCGGCAATGTTCGGTCATACAGGAAAATAAACAAAGTGTTCTCCTTATTTTTCTCTGCAACCGAACATTGACGCAAAATAAAACTACAAATAACTAAATATGACAAGGGGCCGGTGGAATTCACGTCATTCGTCGTGGTCACTAATCTAATCAGTGCGTCTAAAAAATAATAATCTCATTCCCTTCAATGTAGACGGTATAAAACGCTAAAGGAGAAAGATGAAGTAGTCGAGGTGTACAGACCGAAAAAAAACTAGCTGTAGCAACCGCTGGCAGTCTGGCTAAATTGTAAAAGTTCTCTCTTAATGCAACTTTTGCGTAGCGACGCTGGTAGTTGCGACTAAAAAAAGATAAAGGAAAAATCCGAAGAAGCGAGTGAGTGCGAGGGAAGAAAAAAATCGCGTCCTGCCACAGGGCGTATTACGTAAACATGGAAAAAGTTGTCGAGCCGATCAACGCACGATACGCTACGTGTTTAGGGTACATGACGAGGGGCCACGAACAAAAAGAAGACGAAGAGACTATGAGGATCTAAATCAAGGAACGTCTCTCCCCCAATCCTCCGCTATACGTCGGTGCACATCGATCAAATTAACATTAAGAATTCTTTTAACGTCACGAAAAAAAAAAAAAAAAAAAAACTCTGGCGTCAATAAATATTTTGCCAAATGAAATTATTTCCAAAGTAACAATAGAATTTTCAAGTAATAATTTCGAAAAATAACCGGCAGAAAGTCAATGTTTTTTTCCATCAATAATTGATTTTAAAAAATATGTTTCTGTATCGCAAAGTATTGAAATTCTCAGACGAAATTTTTGATTGGTAGTGCACATTGATTCTTGATACGATGTATATTTCATTCAACTTTCCAATCTCTCTCGCACGAATAAATAGTGCATTGTATTTATGCAGTAAAAGCATTTTTTGAATTCCAGAGCATTTGCCATCGCGCAAACCCGTAGACTGCTACCTACGGATGCGTGTACGACTATGGCAGTCAATTTGAAATAAAAATAAAAGTGTGGCGCAGTCCGTGGGTGCGGAATAGAGAATGCAACAAGGATGGAAAAAGTGCGAGCACCGGAGAGACGATGCACTGTAAGCATGAGGGAAGCGGATTATCGATTAGTCATTAGCGCGTGCATCGTAACGACGTATATAACGTAGTGTTGCAGGAAAAGCTTGGTCTGGGCTGATGCTGATGCTGATGCTGATGCTGCTGCTGCTTCACTCGAGCGAAAAATCGATGTAGCAGTTTTTATCATCGCCTTTGCGCGTTGCATCGATACGAGTACTAACGTATCTCGGTGTATCTCACTGCATCGGATATTCCATACCAACTAAACCGAACTCTGACTTTGACTGTGTCGGATCCGTCCGGTTGTTTATTTATGTTATTTTGAGACCTCGGACCACCCCATTTATTCATTTCAAGCTGAAAAATACGAAAACCAAAAAAAAATTAACAAAAGCAGCTTTAAAAAAAAATTACCTGGGCAACAAAAAAAAATCTGTTACGTTTTTACGGGCTGAATTAAGTTAAGAATAATTCTCGAGGAGATTTTGAATATCCTGTGAGAGTGCGATTGCCAAATAGATGATTTTTTTTTATCTGTACTTTTCCAATTTTTTGAATTCCGAAATATGGTCTGATTTTTAATAATGATCTGAGAGTATTGAAAAATCTTAAATATTGCGAAAGAGATTTTCGAGGGGCTGGTCAGTATGAAATTCGCTGTATGCAGGCGTTTCGAGCGCTGTTTTTTTTTCTCCCGCGATGGGAGATGCATTTTGTGATTACGCCAGGCTTGCAGCGTCAGCAGCAATAGAAATGCGACAGAGAATAAGGTAGATGGGCTTGCTGCTCCTGCTGCTGCAGGCGTAACAGCGCGAATGATACAGAGGCGCGCAGCAGGCAGAAGCGTTACGAAAATAAGGGGCGCGAGAATTCTCGTAACTCCATTATTTCAGGCATGCCGGTAACAACCGCAACGGTAACACCGGTTACAGAGTAAAAGCCTATGCGGTTTTACGTGTAAGTTGGTGTGTACCTCGCGCAGTCTCTCGTCGTCCCGTATACGAAACATTAATAATTATAAGCCATTGCCAGAAGAGCCCGCAGGGCACTGGAGGCACACGAAACACGTAACTGCGTCGTATGCCACGGCTGGCCACGTTTCGCGGCGAATCGTTAGTCTCATTGTCATAATTATCGTCAACGCGCGGTGACGACGCGCAACAGTATAACGAACATAGCGATGCGTTTCTCTCGTCGCTCTTCGGTTCCGTCTACCCAATTTTTATCTCTCTAATTTTCCTCGTTTTTTTTTTCTTTTCTTTTTTCATTCACTCGTCCCTCAATTTTCTATTCGCCTTCTACAACTCGGAATGTAATATTGTACTTTATGTTTACAATCCGAACGAGAAATGTCCTTGTATTAAAATGTATACTATACTTCAGAAGGGGAGCAAAAAATAGTGGAACACCAACAACGTCGAACAATGCAAACGAAATGGAATGTTGAATAAATATTAATACAATTTTAATAATCAAAATTGTCCAACAGTGAATTTTTTAATTTTTAAAGTGAGGGTGGAAATTCTAGGAGAATGCAATTCTCGTTGTGTTGTCCTTTTGTCATTTAAATAGTAGGGGTGCATGTAAGCGGAGAAGCCTATAGAACGACGTTGGAATTTCTCTCACCTCCCCTCTCGATTGTCTCCTCATTCTCTGTATCACTGTATTCGCTCATAAGCGGTTTTTTCTTTTTTTCTCTCGATATTTTCGTTCCCTTCGCAACTACCTATTTCATACCCTTCGATCACAAAGAGCCCCGATGATTACGGACGCGAGTGATTGGCACTCATTGTCAATGCATCGAGCTGGTTGTGCATATTTAACACGAGCAGCAGGTTCGGGTGGTGTACGAGAGAATTATATCGGAAGGGTGGAGTCTCGCTCGGAAACCTCAGCACACCGCAATCGTATAGAACCGGAGTGGCTCACTGTGCACAGCTATCACAATCCTGCAGCCCGTGAAGCCCAAGGGAATTCAGTTAACTACGCAACGATTTGCAGTGCACAGGTAATGCCACACCGAATAAATTCAACAGGAAAATGCGATATACAAAAAAAATCTCGTCCTCTTCGAATGAAAGATATTAAAAATCGTCTACAATTTGTTCAAAAGTAAAAAAAAAAAAAAAAACTACGCATGAAGTTGCGACCCCTTTTAACATCGACATTTGATCATTTCTTCATTTCCCATATCAGTAATTTGAAATCCATTATTTGTATTAATTTTCTATCCTATCGGTGAGAAATAGTTACTCAGGAAAATTAAGAAGACATTAAACTTCCTGCGAGTTTGTCAGCCGAAAACAATTCAATCAAACCCCCGTATCAATTTTTTTCACATTATTGTAACTAAAAATCAAAGCTTAAAAATCGAACTTGTTCATAACACTGATTGAAGAAAAAAAACAGTAATCTCCAGAGATGCATAAAAGTATTGAAGTTATTGTGAAACTGTCAGTAACCGATTTCGATTTAGCAGTCACGATCGCATTGTGGAGCTCGTATGTTTGACACACGCAAGGAGAAGATTATAAGCGATTTAAATGCAACTGTGTTGAAACGTTCGATTGTCTATAGTGCGACGGTTCTTTGGTTTCGCTGTCTCTTGGTCCCTCTTCCCACCGACCGAAAGTCTGTCGGTGTGTCGTTTCCATCCCACCATGGGGAATCTCGCGCACGTTCAGTTTCCGGGTTCCCTCACCAGCGGCGTCGAGCCTCATCCGCAAATCGTCGCGGGTGTCTCCACCGGCGACGCACAGTACCCAGACAATACTACATACGTTCGTCACTACTTTCTATAAAGGGTACGGTTGCACGCGTCGGACGAGTTTGAGCATCGAAATTCGACGTCCCGTCATTCGTTGTGCTACCTACCTTTCATAAATTGCGCATACTCTACTGCTGCATATATATATATATATATCTTATATGACGTACTCACTGATTGCGTGACATGTTCGTTCCTCGATGTTCAT
Organism: Clistopyga incitator; assembly: GCA_947507545.1. Lineage (NCBI taxonomy): Eukaryota > Metazoa > Arthropoda > Insecta > Hymenoptera > Ichneumonidae > Clistopyga > Clistopyga incitator. Next base: position 1,252,385 of record OX382171.1, on the reverse strand, counting down.
GCAGCACTTGGTTGCACAGCTACATTGTTGTCGCTTCGAGTACAGAGGTATTAATCGCTCGCCAACAAACAGACTGGAAAGTTTTGCAAACTCCCGGCAGATTGATTTCTGGAGCTCCATAAACTGAAAAAAAAAATAAAAATAAGCGAACGGAGTTAGTATGAAATTGAATGTATTGGCACGGGAATAACTCGTGCGTTGCAGCGCGCACTCTGAAAATTTGTCTACACCGTACACAATTGAATAGCGATTCTGGCGATAACGTATTATTTGTAAGACAAACATCAGAGTACGTACATTTCGAGCGGATCTTTTCTATGGTGAGATACGCGTATTAAGAAAGTTGTGAAAGCGATAATGCGATATCGTTGAGAAAAAGATACTGGTGAAGAATTTTCTCATTAAAACGCCCGCAAACGTGTTTCCCTCGCTTTTTCTATTCACATTACGATACGGCGATAATTTCATTCTAAAATCCCCGTATTCATAAACGAACAGAAATTTGAAACAATGTAATAAAACCGTTTATTAATGCCATATTGAAGTTATGATACAAGATTCATTTTATCTCGAAAACAGCTTAAACCGAAATTGTAGAAGACGCTCTTCCCCGCAAATTTCTGCTCTTCAATTTCAACCACCGGCTTGTGTATCAAAGCTTGTAATATTCTGAGAGGTAAATGTATATAAATTATTCGCAATTTCTCTACAGTTCAATGCTTCATCGTGCCGACGTATACAATCATCTGCACGTTGCCGGTGCAGTGATTGCACAAGACAGAACCCCATTGCCCGACGACAACCCCTGAGCTTCGTATTCACTAGCCTGATACGTGTATGTGGGTATAATGCTCTATAGACTTTCACAGACGTGGCGTAACAGCCAGCGGCGAAGCAGCCCACCTACAGAGTAAGGCTTCCTCGCGGCTTTGACCGGAACTAAAGTGCATTCGCTGTAAAGCCATTACCATGGTGTCGATGTAACACTCGATTCCACGAGGAGTCCTCTATGGACTTTGTGTCCAATATATCGAGGTAACTACGAGTGAAGTGTGCGGTGTGCAGAATCACCCTTCGTTGGTCGCAGAGCGCAGATATCGTTATTGAGAAGTGGCAAGTTCCTGTAAAAGAATATTCACCGTTATCCATCGATTCCCAAAATGTACACGTAAATCCGAGTAAATGATTTACCGCACACAAATAACAATTCAATAGAATGAGAAGAAGAAGAAGAAAAAATGAGATGATAGAGGCAAAAAGGTTGCAGTGTCAATGGAACATCTGCCTCGGATTATCGCAACTTACATGTTCACAGAAGAATCCTTTTTCCTATGGTACAACGCATTTATAAAGCATTTTTCTCTGCGCGTTCCCACAGCTCGAATACCGAGCGCCGAAGCTCCTTCGAGGCGAAGGCGAGCCACTATGCCAAGTCGTGATTCACTCTTGATACAATAATATAATGATGATGATGGTGATAGCCATAATATTGTAACATCCGTGACGAATCGACGTTTCGTGACGTACAGTCCATTTTCTCTGCTCTTCGTAATCTCATGGTCGACTTCTGCCACTCGGGTACTTCCGGTTTCGCGTTTTAGGTGCACCTGAAAATTTGCCACTTTCCACATCAATTTTATTTAATAACGTACGTTATTTGATTATTTACGAGAGCTCGGAGCAAAAGGTGCGCGGAAGGAAAGAGTCCAGATGCTCGAGGGTTTGTATTCGTATCGGTAATTCCGTATACGTACATACTGCACGAGAAAAGTATAGAGACTCGTGCGTGCGGAGATCACTCTCTCGTACACACGCGGTATCCGCACAATTGTACGCGGGTCAAGGAGTTCAAGTGAAAGTATTAAATATCAGCCGACGTTGGGATGTATAAAACGTATAGACACGTAGCACGTATAATACGTAAGTGGGATATATGCGCCAGCTTTACGGGTACACGACGCTTGTATCACGATTGAAGCGTTAATGCGATTAATTAAGTAGAATAAACAACTGGCTCGGGTGTCTAATCTTCAATCTCGTAACTCGCAATATTTGCACCACTCTTTGCACTCTCGTTGCGTCAAATGTAACGTCCGTAAAAACTTGTAATTACTTTGGTAAAATTGCTCAACTGTGTTGCGGCCATAATGTGGATTACTTTAATTGGTGACGCGGACTCGGAATGTATTTTTTTTTCTTCTTATTTTTTCACTAAAAAAATGTCTAACATAAAAATTAGCTTTTATAGCAAAGTTTGTGAAAAAAATAGCAATGAATACGATTACTTGAAAATTAATGGGAAGATGGTACTTCCATTAAATTGCCATTTTCATCGTTATATTATGTTTAACAAAATTAAAAACTCAAAGATTTGCTTTTATGCCAAAGTTTGTGGAACAAATAGCAATGAATACGAGTAATTAAAAATTAATGGGAAGATGGCACTTCCATTAAATAGCCATTTTCATCGTTAAATTATTTAAAAAAAAAATTTTTTTAATCATTATTTAATTCAGAAACAAAGAAATTGACAAAGTGATCTAGGGTGATTTGTGTTTGGAGTGTAGCGAAGCAAAATGGACTTCAATGGAGTCATTTCCCTTGATATTTCAAATTCCATTGTTCAAACATTAAGAAACGAGAGTGTAAAACGGGAAAATTTCACACCTGAGTCGCGTCTCTGAAGTTCGCGGTGTAGCACTCGTTGGAGGGGGGATGGGGGGGGGGGTGAGTCAAGAACAAAGGAAAAATGGATGGTGGAAGAATATGTTTCTCAAGAACAACGACGAAAAATAGAATAAAGTGTAGAGAAGAAAGTTGGGCGGAGCTTTTAAGAATGGCTGAAAGATGCAATTATTTTATGAAAATTACCCAACATTATAACCGTATAATATGGATAATTTAAATTTTTCGCGTGGAAAATCCTCGAAATCTTTGCCAGCACACAAAAATTATGCTCGCGTGATAAACACATTCTGATGGAAAACGTTGAAAAATTGTCATCTGGTGTAATTAGCCGTAACAAAGTTCCAGCAACGATTATATCTTACGGCCAACGCTTGTTAACATACGAAGTGCGGCCATATTGGTTTTCGGATAGTTCAGTGATACGCGGCTATTACAGTTTCATGTAAGTTTCCGACCGCAATTGCGCCGGACGGCGAAGCGGTTACATTCATATTCCATCCCTGACAAATATAAATCACGTGTACGTAGCGTAATGACGATGAATAGTGTATAGTAAAAACTAACCTCTATTCACCAATCGACGTCGATAACAAAAAAATGCTCTTCCCGAAACTCCTTGATCCGTAGGAGAATTAAAAATATAAAGGTCTCTCTTCGTACCGAAGCTATCGGGAGAAAAATTGAATAAAAACGGTCGATAAAAAAAACGTACCGAAAATGCGGTACTTATGGTAAACTCTCATTTTCGTCGTTGCATTATTAGCATTTATACATATCAATGTCACTTACCTACGTCGAACTACTTCGAGATCAACTTCGAGACTAGGTTTTCCTCTCAATATTTCGAATTTCACTGTTTAAATGTTGAGAAACAATCGAGTTCTAGTGTCCGAGTGTGCAAGACGAAACACGTTCGCGCCTGCGTAGCGTCTCTCTGAGGCCCGCGCTACAGTGGCATTTGCGAGAAGGGGGGAGGGGTCAAAATGGAATAAAAAAAGTACCGAAAATGCGGTACTTCTGGTATACTCTCATTTCCGTCGTTGCATTATTAGCATTTATACATATCAATGTCGCTTACCTACATCGAACTACTTCGAGACTTTAGGTTTTCCTCTCAATATTTCGAATTTCACAGTTAAAAAATTGAGGAACATTCGAGTTTTAGTTACGAGCGTGTAAAACGGTACACGTTCGCGCCTGCGCGGCGTGAAGGGAGGAGGGTCCGGGGGGTGGAGTTAAAAACAAAGGAAGGGTGCGAAGTACACACATGTTTCCAAAGAACAAAGACGAATAAGAGAACGAAGGTAATCGAGAGCTTACCTTAGATTTCTATGGAAATATCTCTTTTTGTTAGCAGTCCAGATAGAAAAGTGAAGAATCGCATAATCTGCATAAGCGAAACGGAGAGAGGCACTAGCGGAAGAAACGCGGGCCCGCGCACACGGAACTCGTATCTCATTCTCACGTTGCTCGTCGTCGGATCCTCTCGTTTATTCGCATCCACATAAGTTCCCTCGTGTCGTTTTCTGCGTTACTTATCTCTTGGCGCAAGAAGCGCGCGCGCGCGCCTTTCTTGCGCAAGGACAGCATCTCGTTTTTGCAATACCCGACTAGCAACGGACGGACGTGCGGCAGTAACATGCAGCACGATGCCACCGGCGGTTACACTGCTACACTCGAGACGCTTCCACCGGTGGCGCGCGTGACGTTTCGATATCTCCACTCATTATCTTCATTCGCCTGGTATTTCGGACCCGACTTTTCGCGGAAAACATTTTTTCTTTCCCGCGCTTTATGCAAAAACTTATTTTTTCTTTTTTTTTTCTAAATCATTTTCAATTCCATTAAAACAATGCTTTGTTGTGACAGAAAGAATTCTTTGTTTCTGGGAGAATAAACGTAAAATTTCGATGAACGAAATATGCCGACAAAGCGGAAGTAATTTTCTTAAACGGCGTTTAGTGCTGTACACAATGTTTCGCGAGTATATTTTGCATAACGGCGCGCGAACGCAGCGCGATAGATCGATATTAATGTATATATAGTACGTGCTATTATTATGAGATGCAAAGCGCTATTCTCTCGGAGGAAAAGAGCGCGTCAACCTTGCTCGGCGAACGGTTGACCGAGCGGACTCGCCTCTCGCGTCGCGCTCCTTCCCTCCAGCGCCGCGAGTGCTCGACGACCCGTGCGAAATTCACGCTGTCATTATCCTATTATTAGTAGCTCGTACAGACTCGATGAATGGTAAACTGCGGCTACCGCTTACGCTGCACCTGCATAGGGATTTTCTGGCTTGTTGTCTGATATCCAAACGCCAAATGTACACACCCACCGCCGCGCTCGCTTCTGGGCTTCGATACCAAGAGAGCAATACTATTTGCGCGGCGCTACAAGCATCCACGCGCTTTCGTAACCTCTTCGCACTCACTTCGAGTAGTAATCTCAATGAAGATGCCGCTAAACTCACGCGGTATCTATTGAAAAAACAAATTACGGCCATTTTTGCCTTTTTAACGGCCAAGTTTATTGTTGACAAAAAATGATATATATTAAAAAAACGAAAAAATATGTATATTAATTCCAACAGAATTCGGAACAGAGCTTTGAAGGACCAATAAAACCATAATTTTGAATTTCAATAAGACAATATTTCAAATGACCGTATAAAAGATCGGATAAGATGTATATGACAGGACAAATCGCTTCGTCAAGTTGCTCAGGCTCAACCGGAGAATGCATAACTCCATTGAAATGTAATCCCAGCCGTGAACATCCAGTTTTTCTACCGCGTCATCGTTTCATTCACTCATACATATTAATAGAAAAAACGTTTTCCCGTTTCTTTCGCATCGAAGCGTAGTTCGAGTTTTATACCCTAACAGCTGTGTTTATGATACTCGACAATAAAAATGCAAATTCCAGGCGCAATTCAGCGAATAAATAATAAAGACACTCACCGTTCGGCGTCATTATCCGAAAATGATATAACGTTGTCGAGAAAAGGAGAAAAGAAAGGCCAATCGAGTTCTCCACGCGACAGACGATCTTTAATCGGTATACGATGATGTTACAATCCGGTTTATTCGTCTTCCCGCGCTTTGCCAACGCCACGAGCGGCAGTCACTCTCCTCCTCACCGTGCGTGATATCTTCTCCGCGGCAAACTCGCTTTCTTGCAATCGTCATCCTCCGGGGTCCTTTGCCCGAGGTTTCGCAACAACGAGTGAACCAGAGAGAGAGCTATACATACAGTCTATACTAATAACAACAATAATAATAATATGTAGAGACAGAGAAGAGCACAGTTACACGCAGAGGGACCGCGCTGAACGGCTCGACGCGAGTAATACGAGAACGTCGTTAGTCACGGCGTCGCGCTAATGTTATTACGTTTGCCGCTAGGTGACGCGACAGAGAAATATAAGAAGAAAGATAGGGTGAAAAAGGGGCGGAGAAACGAGCGGGCGGGCAATGCCAAGTACGCCGAGCCTCTTGCTCAGCTTTTCTTCTTTGTTCCCTTTACTTTCCCTTATTCCCCCTAACAAAACGGAAGTTTTATTCAAACGGAAGTCAAGTACTTGATTAAAAGAGAAAAATCATAACTGTGATTTGGGATAATAATAATGATGAAAAAACGTTCTCGATCAATTGAAACATTAATTTTTCTAATATTACTCTGTTATTCTTGGCGTCATTTTACCGGATGTACCGGTATTTTAACATTTCCAGCTGGAAATGCGAAGGGACACGATGGATGGAGAGAGACATGTGGAGCACTGCACGGCAAGAGAGAATGACACGGTTTTATCGGACGTATATAGGACTCTGGCTGGGAGCCAGCAGGATTCTATGAGTCTAGGACTCGGTTATCGATTCCCCAAGGAAGTCGGAGATGACGGCACAAGGTTAGGATGGTAAAAAAAGGAAGAAAGGGAATAAACAAAAAAAAAAACGATGAAGGTTGTCGTACAGGAAAGAAGTTGAGAGATTCAGGCACCGCAAAAAAAAGAAAAAGAGGGACTATAGCTACCGAAGTCGATGAGTTATAGACGCAACTTAAAATACTTTGGGCAGACAAGTTTTCACGGTTTCGAGCTAAATTATCGAGATTGCCAATGACGTGTGCGCCAAACTTTAGAGTCGTCGATAAAAATTGATTCATTATACTCTCGCGACTGAGTCGAGTGGAAAAATAAAACTAAAAAATCGCCGCCGCCATTAAGTTTCATCCCGAAGCGTCCATTTGGTTTATCGGGTTTTTCCAATTCTTACGACAAGTTTGAAGAGTGGAAAAATCCTTTTTTAACTGCAGCTCGTAATCGTGTCGTTTGATTTCCGTAATGTCAGCTTTTCCAACGTGGATAAACTTGCCAAGTTCACTTTTTACAACTTTTCGCCTCATTAAGAGTGAATAAAAAAAAGGTCGCGATTGGAAATATCGTTTTTTGATTTACGGAATGGGGAGGAAAATGGTGGAAAATATATTTATTTGTTAATAATGCGGTTCGTTTATTAAAGCACTTCGGACATATATTTATTTGTAAATAATGCGGTTCGTTTTTTAAAGCAATTCGGACATATATTTATTTGTTAATAATGCGGTTCGTTTTTTAAAGCAATTCGGACATATATTTATTTGTTAATAATGCGGTTCGTTTTTTAAAGCAATTCGGACATATATTTATTTGTTAATAATGCGGTTCGTTTTTTAAAGCAATTCAGACATATATTAATTTGTTAATAATGCGGTTCGTTTTTTAAAGCACTTCAGACATATATTTATTTGTTAATAATGCGGTTCGTTTTTTAAAGCACTTCGGACATATATTTATTTGTTAATAATGCGGTTCGTTTTTTAAACCACTTCGGACATATATTTATTTGTTAATAATACGGTTTGTTTTTTAAAGCACTTCGGACATAATTGGAGGCTGTGGTGTCGAACCCAACCGCCGGGGAAGGCGGTTACTAGGTTGGACACCTCTTGGTTTCCGTCGTATCTCATCGTCCCGCATACCAGTCCAGCCATGAAAGAATAGAGAGCACGCTGGCACGCTGGCACGCTCGCCGGACGCACGCCGGCCGCGTGTCTCATACCTACTACTAAAAGCTGATAACTCCCGCCCGCGCCTACGCCAGCCACTGTAACCTCACGTATTTCCACAGGAGAGTAGAGCATCTCCATCTTCCAGCAGTTCCTGCCGCGCTTGATTCTGCATTGCGATATATGTGAAGGTGAAATGCATCACGTTTTTCTTACACTTTGTCTTATCAATTTGTGTTTTTCCATTCGTATAAAGAAATTTGTACAGACATTTTTCACAGGTGAGTTTGGTCAATCAAGCGGTTTTCAATGGAACCGCTCCCAATGTACCGAAAAACATCCTTGGAAGAAAGTGCGCTCGGAGATCGTGACAACACGAAGGACGCAGGGAAACGAAGAGAAAAAGAAGAAGTAGCGGAGCCTCTGCTCGAGTCTTCATTATGACGCCGTTCTCCAATTATTTTTAAACTTCGGCTCAATGGGCAAATGTTTCCCAAAAAAGTATGCAATATTTTCTGCTTCGAGAGCACTTGACAAAACGAATCTAATAACAAAGATGATGCGGAAATTCATTCACAGGTGATCACCGTATTGATTTCGCTGCAATCGAACCGTTCGATTGAGCGATTACTCGACCGATGCTCCTTGAATCTCTGCACATCCACAACTTCCCCTGAGCGCCAAATTTACGACTCCCGGTGAAGTCCACAGCCGAAAAAGATCCTTAGAAGAGGAGAGTGAGCTTGGAGACGGTGGCAATATGAAGAAAGCAGAGCGAACGAGATGAAAGAAAAAAACAAAAAAAAGAAGAAAGACTGGACCGAGTGTGTTATTCACGCGAACGAAAGAGAGCGGGCGATCGTACCGCGAGTGGAGGCAACGCGGGCGCTGGGGCTTAAGGTGAAGCAAGGCAAGACAAGACAAGCGAGCAGCTCTCTGCTGTGCTCGATGCTGTTACCTGGCAGTTTCCTGATACTTCGGGTAGTGGGATTGCTCGGAAAGCTAGCTGGATCGCTGTCGGACACTTTCAACGACAGTAACCACGAAGACGCCATGACGCGATCACCTCTATCCGCACCCTCGGCACGGTGCTGCTGCTTCTTCTCATCCACTTCTCGTCTAGTCACTTCTGCACTGTTTATCCTCTTGGCCTCACGTGAGTCTCATGCACAATCTCATTGATTCCTAACTTATTTATTTAACACCAATCGCCATTCTTCTCACACAGACACTTTTAATGTCATCACCTTTTTTTTTTTAGATTAAAATTTCAGACAAATTATCCAAAATGTCCAGGACAGTGGATTGAAAATTATGTCCGGACATATGAGTGTGTGTGTGTGTAGATGTATGTGCTTGTTGACCCAGCATCGTGAAAAGGGTTTGGGATTTTTGTTTTTTTTTTTTTCATTCTAAATACGTTTATCTTGGGTGCAACGTTTCGCCAAGTGTTTAAGGCTCTAAGGGATTTCATATTTTTCACAACTTTGAGAAATTTTTCGCATGGAAATTAATTGGATTAGGTGATTTAAAAATTGCATTTATGATCAATCGTCTCATATTTGCGGTAGGATTTTTTTTTAGACTACGAACAAAGTTATGGGCTTGTGAATGAATGGCGCGCTCATTGCCCGCGAATAATACTCGCGGTAGTGAAGGATGAGCAGCGTGTCAGTCACGCGACAGTCCGTAAACACACGCGTTTCTTCGTGGGCCTGGAAATAAAATTTAATACGAAAAAAAAAAACAGGTTTACCGTGAAAAATCGTCTTATTTTTTGTACACGAACGAGTGAATAGTTAAATATGTTAATAGACATTAGTGTGGAAGAAGTTTACGTTCTGTAAACCTTAGCATTCACTTTGTTGTGGAATTTCGGTGATCAACAGGATTTTTTGGTAAAGTCCAGACCAGGTTTTGTACATCAGAAAAATAATTTATGTGCTGACTCTACGGAAACCTATTAATATTTATATGGCAGTTGGATAACCAAATGGATGTTGCCTCTTAACACGTAACAAATGTATTGACAGCACATATATCATTGGTCACGTATTTTGCCAGCATTTATTTCGGCACATCTTTTGAAAGACGCCGCACTGTTTATCACAGTTTTCACTTTTGATAGTCATAATTTATTTTAGAAAAAAAAAAAAACCTTTTCCACAGGCTGCCTCGAGTATCTGACCTTTAATTACTTCAGTACGAAAAAAAAAATAGTACAAATTGCCTTACATAATTTTACAAATAGCTTCGCGAAATGCGAAAAAAAAAATTCCGGCACTTTGAAAATTTTTCCAAAACTTAGACTCTTAAAAACTGGACTTGGGTTTATCTTTTTTATAAACGTCTCGAGCACGGGATGTCCCGCCACTTCGTCTAGACGGCAAAACGTCATAGTCAAAACAATCTATTTTTTTCCATCGAGGTGATGCATAAAATACAAAAAATTTTGACAACAGGTATATAAAGGGTGTTTCGATACGGTGAAATATGGATCCTCTTCTTCGGATCCTATAATTTCTTCCATTTTTTTTCCGATTTATCCTGGAGAGTCACTGAGGTGAATGAAAAATGAAAAAGTCTCGATTAGACCAATCCAAGTCGAAAATATTGCCAAGCAAAATTTAATAGGAATAATTAAGCTGTTGGTTAACATAATTATTTGGTAATAAGGATTTAGTCCGTGTACCCACTCGATCATGCAATATACATAGTAAAATGACAGAGACGTACACGCAATAATCGCGACTGCATTAATTTAAGTACCTTAAAAAATGTTCTCGTGGGCAATTGTCAAAATGGGCATGAAAAGTGTGTGTAAAATGACAGAGACGTACACGAAATAACCGCGACTGCATTAAATTAAATGCCTTAAAAAACGTTGGCGTGGGCAATTGTCAAAATGGGCATGAAAAGTGTGCCAACAGCGATCCTCGAAATACTATTAATTATAATAATAATAATACACGGTTGAAGCACTGTTAATGTCGTAACAGTTTGGTAATTGCACAAGTTCATCTCTCGCTCGTTTCCGGGCATTGCTCAGGGGACTGAGAAACCGCACTGGGCACTACTGAGCTTCGCGAGTACGTAGATTACGTGCCGGTATTTATTTTAAATTAAAGTCAACTCGAAAGTTAACGAGCTTCATTCCAAACGTTTTCGTTGTCGTTGCTCAAGGAACAAAATGTTAAATGACGTTCGGACAGGATTTGCACTGTATCCACTTTACAGCGCTTGTGGAATATTTTTAACTTTTTCATTTTTTTAATATGCCGCATCGCGTGCGGCGAGGATCTTCTGAACGGTGACGATTGTGCGCCCTGGAAAATCATCGCGGCGTTCAAGTTACTCGACTTACATATCTCTTCGGCTCTTGTCGAACATAATCACCCACAGTAGCTATTTCAAATTCTACTTTCAGTATAACAACAATAATCTATAATTAGCCCACGAATAACGTTGCCATTTACTGGTTATTACATTAAAATAATAATTAAATTAGGAACATTATATAGATCAATTGTTATAAAAATGATTTTTTTTCAAAAACAAGAACAATTTTTCAAATTTTACGGTATTCTTAAAATCAAGTGTGAATTATTTATGTGATAAAATGCTTATTATGTCTTCTAAGTGAAAAGTGTTCCCAATGAGTTTAAAAATAATTCAGAGGAAAATTATCGAGTTAAGTAAAATAGTGCTCAAATATGTACACAACAAATTTTCGACCGATTTGTGACCCAAAGTTTAACTTGAGATTTTCTGTTAGCGGAGCTAAAAAGTTAGTCAAACATAAAAATGGAGTTGATTCAGTGATTGGCCGGCGAGTGGATGCTGCTACTCTGCAGTTGATTCTCGAGCTTAACGCTCTGTTTGGGCTCTGCGAGCGCGAGAACACACAGATGTAATACGATGATGCTGTAGCCGTTTCGTCGAAATATTCCGAGTGGCTTATGTTTTGAGGGATTAAAAATTGTTCGCAGCTTTGAGAGAGACGGGTGGTAGAAAATTGCAGTTAAATTAATCCGATTAGAAGATTTACAAAATAGCGTTTATAATCAATCATCCTGTAGAATTTCTTTTCCTATTTATATATAGAATTCCTACTGATCTAGTCCTATTTATAGGATAGAAGGGAATTTATTCTGGAAAAATGTATGCTTCACACTATGCACACACCGCGAAAAGTGTCCTCAAATTAAAAATGACATTTTTATTTACAAAATAGCGTTCATAATCAATCATCCTATAGAATTTATTTTCCTATTTGTATATAGAATTCCTACTGATCTAATCCTATTTATAGGATAGAAGGGAATTTATTATGGAAAAATGTATGCTTCACACTAATGTGCACACTACGCGAAAAGTGTCGTCAAATTAAAAATTACATTTTTATTTTCGGGCAACTAAAAAGTTAGTGAAACATAAAAATGAAATTGACTCAGTGATTAGTCAGCCATTGAATATTGTTGTTCTGTAGTTCATTCTCGAGTTAAGTAAAAAAAAAAAAAATCTGAAACTCGCTCTGTTACTAGAGAGGCTAGCTACTCGAGTCTTTACGGCAAGCACATTTGCCACTTTCCGACAGCAGCATCAACAGCTGACCGGATATTGTTTCCCCAAGCAAAAATGTCCTGGAGGTTCGCGCGAAAACAGGACATTCTAAAATGCCGCAGTAATTTCACGTTTTTATGGGGTATCGATGAAACGATATACATTTTTTCCTGCGGCTCAGCCTCGGTAATGAAAAATCATTGGACAGAATGAACGGTGAAAATGTGCTGCAACAAAGTATGCGCCTTCGATAAAATCCAGTAAAAATTCGGTGTTTTGCGGAGCGGAGGTGAAATCGGAATCGTTTTACGTCCGACTCGCTTTATTGCAACTCTGGCCGGGTGATTGGCTCGGCGGTGATTTCATCCAGTGTGCACTTAGCATTGATCAAGCTTTCAAGCAAACTCATCGTATCGAATCTTGTCGGAGAGAGAAAGAGAGAGAGAGAGAGAGAGAGACAGTGGTCGGTTTCAGTTGCGCAATTATAGACGAAGACTATTTTAATTAATATCAATTTCTACTCTTTCTAGTAAAAAAAAAAAAAAAAAATACGATGACTTAAAAAAATAAAAAACCTTTTTCTTTACATTTAATAAAATATTTATTAACGAAATTATTTAATCTCAATCAAATAGTATATGGTTATAATAGATAAAAAGTAAGAGTGATAATCGGGTGAAATAGGGACTTAAAATAAAAAAAGGATAAATCAATCAATTGTTCAGCATAAATTTCTTCCTCTCGCTATTCTTGTATTCTTTTCAACGCAGAGTGACTAGTTGCTCAAGGACTGTGACCTTGGCACTAGTAGAGCAAAGAAGTTGTGAACGGCGTCTCGCCGAGTGCCACTGACGTTTCGTTCGCGCGCGCGATGCTCTCTCGCTCAATCTTCACTCGGTAGTTAATACGTGGTTGCCACGGGTAAATAGGAAGGCTACAACAGGCTTGACACGTCTGCAAGCCCGCGTTCTACGTTCTCTTAGCTCTCTACCAACAGTCACTCAACGCCTCGGGCTTTCCTCGCTCTCGAAGCAGCAGCAGCAGCAGCACTTGGACAAAAAGATTCTCGATTACCTCGAACGTCGTTTCGGATTAATCACCTTCCTTCCCTTCGCCTTTTCTCGCGCTTTTTCGACACTATTTTTTTTACCAATTCCAGATTGCCCTCTCGAAACATCTTCGATTTCTATTCCTTTCTTTGAAACTTTCACTTTTCTTCATTGATCCAACAAACGTGAACTCTCCTCCGAAACATAAACAGCCATCGTAAATCACTTTTCAAGCTCATGAATTTTTTTCGAAAGATTAAAAAATGGAGAAGTGTTACGTCACCGGACAATCCATAAATTCAATCGCCATTCAAGACCACAATTTTCTCCATTTCTTAAAGATAAACATTTATCGTGTGATTAATTTGATAATCGGAAAGATGCCACATTCATTCGTAATAGCTCAGTGTTTATTTTATCTACCTCCTTTTCTCGAGGATATCACTTCCGGTGTGTGTGTGTGTTTTTTTTTTCCCGAGAATTGCGATTCGAGCAGCTTGAGCGTTTCAAATTAAGTTTTACAGCTCGAACACGGCTCAAAAATGGTACGCCAAAGACCGTACGATGACTGAAACGAAAAAACAAAAAAGCGTGGTTCTAATAGCCGCGCGGTGGATGCAAACGTAAACTGAGCTCTCTCTCGAGCGTTCAAATTACCCGCAGATATGCCTCGAAATATCTCGACCAATTAAAAAGGTGGACTGGCTTCGGAGACTCTCCGATGGTGGCGCGTCGGGCGCTGAAAAAAAGTGCAAACGGGAATAATCGCCCCACTGGCAATCTCTCTACTCATCTCTGCAACAACATTGTTCGCAGTGATCGTCACGGCCGATTTACAATCGGTAGTGTATTACTTATGAGAGACGAATGAGAAGGCGAAGAGCGTCGCCGGCGAGCGTTTCTGTGCTGGTATCGGCGTATTGCGACACGAGGCCAATTACACGACGCCCGCCGCCGCCGCCGCCTCTTTTGCTTTCTCCTGCCCGGTTCTTACTCGCATCTCAAATGCTCGCTGTTGGTGTTCTGTGCCTATGCTCGCCGTGCCTGTAAATGTCATGGGGTCATCGACATCGTATCGTTTACGATTTCGGATCCTTCCTTCACCAATCTCTCTTTCCGTTGAGTCTTCACACACACACATACACACACTATAATCCGCCAAAATGTAATCTTGCAGCATTTTTTATTCCGATTTCGACACGCGGAACAACGAGCTCACCTTTAACTGCAAAACAGAGAGAGAGAAAGAGAAGTTAAATTTTACAGGAGCTAGAAAAAGATAGTATCCTTAAAATTTTTAATGACGAAAAAAAATATATATCAATAAAATCGCAGGTTCGTTATATCGACGCTCAATTGTTTGGTTTGTCGATTGAAGTATTCGTTGAGAATATGCGTGCATCGCTCGGTGAAGCCCGAGAATACCAGCGCCACTGTCTAATTATCTTTTAAATTAAAATGAAAATATTTTCATTAGCGAACTGGAGCAGAATAAGGATCCAATTCCTGAGACCTTCAATTCTTCTTGCGCTGATTAAGACTTTTTTTTTCTTTCGATGCCATTCAATTTTCCACATGCATATTCATCGACTCTCTTCAAGGTACAATGTAACTATATACAGTTTACAAGTATATTTAGATAGCGAACACACGGAAGGAGGAAAACCCGTTAGCCAGCGTATCCTTGTAGGATCTTTATTATTTCGTCTGCTCTTGAAAGCTCACCGATAGCTTTATAGCTATAATATATATATATATATATATAAACACAATTCCACAGTCAAGTTGTTATACATACTTATGGTACCAAGTGTACATTTCTACGCGCCAGAGAAATGCAAATATCACGTAATGCTTCCCGTTCTTGTCCTCGCCTCGGCATAAGCATAGCCAGAGCACGTACGACAATCTTATAAGTATACGACGAGCACCCCGCCGCCGCCTGTTACGCCTTCGTTTCGCTGACTCTCACACGCGAGTTCGCGAACTTTCATATTTCAGCGTTCGTGGGCTCGCCAATTTCTTCTCACTTTTTCGCTTTCGTTTCAAGGTCCATCCTCCTTCGTGCGTTCGATAGATTTACGCAGTTATCTCCCCGCTTCGGTTACTTCAGACCTTAAAAAGGCTCCACGACAAAATACCCGGAAACAACGTTTCTCTCCGATGTCCCATTTTTTTTTGTTTCTTTCGAAAATGTGCACGATAAGGATTTTTAAAAAAATCGAGAATACCAAAGTAAAAGTGTAATTATAAAAAAAACGTTGGAATGATTTTTCGCGATAATTAGAGCCTGGAATTCGGTCTAATGTCAAGATGCAATTCACAGACTTAATCAGCGTCGGCATTTCCTGTAATGTCAGTCGGGAATGAAAAAGCAAATGCGTGATGACAAATGTACGACAGTTGCGACTGTAAGCCGGGCGGAAATATATATATATAAGAAAGAGAGAAGGGGCCACGCACGTGAGTGCATCAACACGCGACGAGCACGCACGTGACGTCGTCGGTTCTAAGGGCAGCACTTTCGCGGAGTGCGGCGCCTCCGCCAAGTCCGACAGCGAGATAGATAGAGAGATAACATCAGTCACCGTGAGCTAGCTCACGGTTCTCACGTACTCACGGTGTAACGCACCGGAGTGCTTTTTTATGGGACGCGCGGCGGCAAATCGTCAGGATGAAAAAGTGTTGAGCACTTGTTACTCCACTGTCCATCGGTGATTGTGTGTTACATTGTACGTAAGCCCAACAAGACATGTCCGCATCGTTTAGGCGCAAATTAGACAACTTCTCCCCGCGGAAAAGGAAGGATTAAAGCGATGGGAAAAAGAACTCAAAGAACCTAAAGAACCTAAAGAACCTAAAGAACCCAAAGAACCCAAAGAACCTAAAGAACCCAAAGAACCTAAAAAAAATGTATCATCCCACCAACGAATGGTGAGAAGACACATTTTTGCATGGCTCAAAAATGGTACGCCAAAGACCGTACGATGACTGAAACGAAAAAACAAAAAAGCGTGGTTCTAATAGCCGCGCGGTGGATGCAAACGTAAACTGAGCTCTCTCTCGAGCGTTCAAATTACCCGCAGATATGCCTCGAAATATCTCGACCAATTAAAAAGGTGGACTGGCTTCGGAGACTCTCCGCGGATGGCGCGTCGGGTGCTGAAGATCAAAAGTGCAAACAGGAAAAATGGCCCCACTGGCAATCTCTCTACTCATCTCTGGTAGTACTGGAAGATACGCGAGCGAACATGTAGAGAGTCGCCGCCGCCGCCTTCCTTTGCTCCTAAATTCCTTTGCTCTCGCGCGTCTCGTTAGGCCGATTACCCGGGAAGCCCGGGTTTACGCGCTCGTTCTTAGCTGCGCTGCGATAGGTAAGTAGAGTAAAATCCTTGGCTCGACGCGGACGAACGAACCGATGGATGGACTGACGAACGCGGCGAACGTTCGGTAAACTGGGCGGGCGGTTTGACGTTTACAATCGATTCCGTGGAAAGGAATACGAGTAACGGTATACATAGTATGTATTATATTAGAGTTAGGAGAATAAAGCCTACGATGCTGTTCTCTCTCTCTCTCTCTCTCTATATATATATAGTTATACCGCGTAGGGACTGAGGAAGAGCTTAGAGGCTCTGGAGCCATCATCGTCTTCGTCTTCCTCGACGACAACGACAACCGAGACTAGGTGGGTCCTTCGGTGAGGCGATTCGCCTCCTAGGATCTAACGAGGAATGGCTCACTGGAATTCCGCGGTCTCGTGATGGCCCCGCGCTCTCTGCTCTACATGCCAGAGCGACCGAGCAACTATCGCTTCTCCTCCCATTATATATACTCTCCGGTAAATGCACTCTGGCTGCTCTTACCCTATGTTCCAGAGATACCGAATACATAATACTGCGCGGGGCTCGTGATATTCGGTAGCTAGCCTCGACGTCCCCTTCGTTAACCTCATTCGCACGCTGTCCTCGATATATTTTTTTTTATTATTATATACTTTGCGCTTGTCTGAAAACATTTCGCATAAATTCTTCTGCATTAATGCACTTTTTTTATTCTTCGTTCAACTTGTGACTATCGATTCAACGTTGATTATCTGAAAATACTGAAATTTAACGAAAATTCCCGAGATTTTGTGAACAATGAATTTTTCATTCCAATTAGTTGGTCGAGTGTAAGAGGAAAAAATGTGCGAAACGAGGCTCGGCGCTCGAGGAACCTAGTTTTGCATGTCGGAGAAGTGCGTCCGTGTCTCGCGATTGATGTCCGTCGGTATAAAAGGAATTTCTACCGTTAGAGATCTCTCTCTCTCTCTCTCGCTCTGTTGTCCTCGGCTTTCGCATATCCTCTTCATCCTCGTCCTCTCGCTAATCCGTAAATGGCAGATCTCAGAGTAAAGGCGATCGCGTGTAGTATACATCGCGATTATCGCGCGCGGTTCTATCGATATATTCTAACAAGACGATGGAAGTATCCTTCGTTTCAGAGACACAGCCTGTCTCACGGTATTCATCTTACGCGCCGCTTCCAATTCCCTACCTTTTATATATATATATATATATATAGCTTTTATACACGGAGTATAACGAACCACTGATGACCACTGCTATGCGTTGGACGCAGTGACCGCAGTGCCAATCGCAACTCCTTCGGCCGTCACTAGCCATTGACCATTCGTCACCGACTCGAGGACGCGAGTCGATACATTTTTACACGAGAGAGACGATCGTTACACGTGAATTACGCACGCTGCTTATTCCATTATATTTATCCAACTTTCGCATTGCGCAGCTACTGTCAAAACACATGTGCTGTTGTAACACACTCGACGCGTGCAAATGAGCTTTCCAACTTTCATCCAAATATTATTTACATTACAGAGTTTCGGTTGTCACGTTTATCGAAATGATTAATCAAAAATAGCGGATTGTTGGAATCCTGAGATTTCGGTTACATTATACACACAGGGATAATACGTAAGCGCCGCGGTAAGATTACAATTGTACTGAAAAAAATGATGGAGTTCCGGTTGTCACGTTTATTGAAATAATTAATTAAAAATAGTGGATTGTTGGAATCCTGACATTTCGGTTACATTATACACAGGGATTCACGTCCCTAGTCGAGGTCCTTTCCTCGTGAGAAAGAAATATAGTCGTGTCTGTCTTGCATAACGATCTCCGAAGAGGCATCATCATCATCATCGATCTGTACTTACAGTCCATCCACTATTCAGGGTCTCCTCTAGTCACCGGAGAAAGATAGAATGATTTATCGATTCGATGACATCTATGCTTGCTCGTGTAGCATCAAAATGATGCAGCACGTTAGCTTCGCGGATGAGTGAACGATGTACGACTTGTATAATATAAATGTTCGGCAAACAGTATATCGAAAGGCAAATAACTCTCATCTGTCGATAACACAGGGAGAATCTATAGGCTATACATTTAATATATTTCATTGATCTGATTGCAGAGGCATGCAGCGCTGCTTACTACGGCAAACTCATTGGAAAATTGTCCCAGTTTCATCACGGTGTGAGCGGCGAGGTCTACGCGGTAGACGGCAGAACACTGCACATCAAAGACTTCACATACGACGGCGAGGGACCAGGTAACTCATATAACGAACCAATAGTCGTGACTCCTCGCTCTCTGTACAATTACTTTGATATTTATTTTCACAACTTGCTTGGTCGATTCACTATTATTGTCACATCGATTTCGTCGAAAATACAGAAATATAGATTTTCTTTATTTTAATTATCCAAAGCTCTCTGCATTTAGTATTTTTTAAAATAATTTTTGATATAACGAACCAATAGTCGTGACTCCTCGCTCTCTGTACAATTACTTTGATATTTATTTTCACAACTTGCTCGGTCGATTCAGTATTATTATCACATCGATTTCGTCGAAAATACAGAACTATAGATTTTCTTAATTTTAATTATCCAAAGCTCTCTGCATTTAGTATTTTTTTTTTTTTTCTAATTTTTTTCACATATAAATCATTAATTCATTTGTAGTTGAGAATTTTCCGTAATTGATGTTAATGAGTTATTGTGGTAATTATTGTTATTGTTTTAGATAAATGATTAAAGATATCGATGCTTTCCGTGTCTGTGACCTTAAGGCTCAGGAAAAAGTGTGTCGCGGATAAAATAATATAAATTCCGCACGGATGCAACGATCACTTTCGTTGGCTAGCAATTTGCAGTTGCCGTCGCATCGCGTCCTTGTCGGCGAGGAGAGCAGCTCGCGACTCGAGCTGACCGCAAGAGAGCGCCGAAAGAGCACCTCCGGAGACTTTCCCCGTCCCGATAAACTGGTCGTGCTCCGGCAATTTCTTTTCTCGAACTTTCCCGAAACGTTTCGCCTTCGTGTCCACGAGAATCGCGCACAGAACGTGTTTGTTTTCCTGTAAAATAGCGCGCGCACTCGACGTACGCGATAGCGAAATATCTTTATTACTATCGAGCTTTTGAAAAACTACTTTTACCTCTCGTTTGAGAATTCGAGTTTAGTAGTAGACATAATATATTTATAGATGATCGCATCGCTCAAGGAAACTTGTCAGAAACATAACAATAATTACCATGATATCAGGTTTATGCTTCGACAATTTTTTTTTAATTGCATTTTTATTGCAGCCGCCTACTTTTACGTTGGTAACTCGAAGAATCCCAATGCGAATGGCTTTAGAGTTCGCGATGAGCGCGGAAAGTGAGTTTATCAATTTTTTTAATGAAAATAGAAAATTCAGTGGCTATCGATAGCCAATGTATTTTTCTGATGCTCAATTTATTGATGTTCCACAGGTCGGATGTCCTTAAGGGATACCGGAAGAAGGATGTGACATTGACTCTACCGGAAGGCAAGACGTTGAATAACATCAAATGGTTTTCGGTTTACTGCGACGAGTTCGCTGTGAGTACTATTCCCTCCCCTTAACCCTCATCGATATTCCGGAGCTTGTCGAAAATGTTTTTCGGGAGACACGAAACGACAATCTGTACAACTGAAGAGGTGCGTGAGCTGCGTGATGTGTAAACAAAGCACTGACGCATTTCACAAAACTCAAATGTTTTTCAACACAAGGAAAAAAAAAACACGCGATACGACTTTCGCGCACGCATTACAGTAACGGGCGGTTATTTAGTGCCAGTGTAGCGTGTAATACATCGCTGTGTGTGCACCGTGCATCGCATGTCCAAACCTCTGTAACCGGTGAAACATGAGCCACGCGTTTATGCGGTGGAAACAGTCGAGCAACATCAGAGAGCATAAAATTCCAGTTTTGTTTGCTAAGGTGGCTCTTAAGTAGAGCATACACACGCGTCTTGTTACTCTCTCGATCGTTCCCAGTGTCGATCTTCCTTAAGGAGCAGCTTTCGTCGTCCTGATTCACGAAATGACACTTTTCTTTTTTTTTAAACTCGCTATTCAAGCCTTTAATATATATTTTTTTACTCCGACTCGGTACACAAATATTCAAAAAAGAAAATTCCACTTTGAACATTGCTGTGTCAAAAAAATCGTGATTGATTTTTTTTTTAATTTGAGTCTCGACATATTCGTTGTTCTAATTTGAGCCTGTTCAGCACTGATTATCTTTTGAAAGTTTGCAATTTATTTAACGCGACTTCCGGTCATTCGGCATGGGATATTTGTACGTTGGTGGCTGAACGGGAAAGCCGAGAGTTTCATGTAATGATACCTTTGACACAGTAATGAGAGTGTACAAACAACAATGCGGTATTGTACGGTAGTATTTTTACTTTCGAAACTCCCTGGACAATTGCGCGTGTTTCCCTCGTAAGGTCGTAGGTCGACGTGTAAACTGACGAATGCTTCGCTATTTTGGAAACAGGTCAACTTTGGAGACGTCAGAATACCTCGTGGCTTCGATTACCCGAGGCCCCAGAAACTCGCAGCCTTAAACGGGGTTCACGGTGTCAGCTCGGAACCGATTGTCGTTGTTGACGCGCAGACACTTCTTATTCCTGGATTCAGTTACGATGGCGAGGCTCCAGGTGAAACTCGACAAGAAAATTCATATATCGATAATTAATATCATTGCTTGAGGAAGCAATTTTCAATAATATCTGACGTTTACTTTTGTGAAACAGACGCGAAATTTTGGGTGGGTCCGGGACCGCATCCATCTCCTCAAGGAATCCGCGTTCCGGACGAGAACGGAAAGTTCGCACCGCTTCGACTTTACCAACGGAAGACGATAGTCTTGACGCTGCCGGGCGATCTTACGGTTCACCAGCTCGGCCACTTTGGCGTATGGTGCGAGGCATTCACCGTGGACTTTGGTCACGTACAAATTCCGCCGAATCTCAACGTTCCTCCGTCCCTGAAGATGCTGGGCGTTTCGCCTCAGGTGAGTTTGCTCTCGAGCTTTATACGCGTATTATGCAATGGGTAATAGAAGGTACATTCAGTGGCTTATGTAGTGGCAAAGGGGCTCTTTATAACTGCGAGACCCGAAGACTCGGGCGTCTAAGAAGCAGACAGGGTGCAATAATGCAGAAACCCTCTCTGCACCCTTAAACGCATCGATGCATCGGAGCGTTCTCGTGTCAAAAGCCTCTGCACGTCGAAGAGAAACGCGATCAAAGGAGCTTCTGGGTTATACACACTTGATAACAGTACACGTTACCTCTCAAAACTTGTGTCGCTAATGTCTGCGAGTTCGATGCCACGGAGTCTAATGCTAAATAACTAATCCACTTCGCTATAAGCTCAAACAACTTAGTTTTATATCCTCTGAAAAAAAAAATGTATATAAGTAATATTCATTTGACAATTAGAACATTGTCACCCCGTTTTTTACGTAAATTATAAGAAAAAAAAGGAAACCCAAAGCAGAAGATATCTCAACGTGAAAAAACATTTTTCTCACGACACTTTACTTCACTAATACAGTGTAGTTGAGTGAGAAACGTGCGAGCCCCAGGCGATACAGCAGTTTCATCGGTATCGATATAAAATAGCTCCCAGGTCCTCCACTGATTTATCGCAATTTTTCACTCTGTTTCATCGGCAAGCGCAGATACTGTAAGCATTTTTCGTGAATACCGTGAAAAAACGCTTGCGCTGTATAGTCGCGGGGATATAAATGTCCCTGAAAGTATCTCCGGACATTTCGATCGATTTCTCTTTTCTGTGTATATAGAGCATTTATTACGGTTCCCCTCTTGGCAAACCATATGAAAAGTGCCCTAGAGAAAGGGAATTTTTTCTGGTCAGGCTCTCGGTACATTTACCTCTTCATTCCGTTCGATACTCTGCGCCGTCGCTCGTTTGATGAAGGGAATAAGTCAAAAAATTCCACTTTACCCTTTTACTAGTTCACTAGCTAATTTTATTTTCCATCTACATTTTCGGAGGTCAACGAAATATAATTAATGTAGATCTTGGTAAATGTCTCTTGGAAATACGAAAGCCTCTGAGTCAGACACGAGCAGCATTTGCAGGTAGAAACGTAAATAGCATAGCTGCGCAAAACTGTTGCACACTGCTAATTGGGACTTACCCAGGAACAGCGTCTAAAAACATCTATTCACCACTAATTCCAACACTCAGCACCGCGTAATTGATTTTCTCATGAAAGCTACTTCCGCTTTCGAAAAATAAATACTTTACCAATATAAATTGAATCTTTTATTGTGCTATTTTAAAAAAATTTCACCGCATTTGAAAAATAAATCGAAGTGAAACCTGACGACGTTCGATCAGGTGCACCAATCATCCAGCTTCCTCCCCTGCTCTTATCATTTCCATAGTTAACTAACAAAAGTCCTCTTCCATGTTTTAACAATAAAACAAAAAAAAGAAGTCGTTACAAACGATAATACGAACACAATATACTATTCAAGCCATATCCCATTCCGGTTTCTCAAATTTTCTGCTTTATTGCCAGCACAAGATTCATAATACACCTGATGCACCGAAAAAAGAAAGGAAAAAAGGAAGAACCGCATACGGAGTAGCGGGAACGACGCTTCTAAATCTAATGTATAATTTAAACGATATCCCACTCCTGTCTCTCAATTTTTCTGCTTCACTGCCAGCACAAGATTCATAATACACCTGGTGAACGAAAAAAAGGAGGACATTGCCGGGCACAGAGCAGCTAAAAGAACGCTTCTAACACACCCTGTCTCTGTCCTTGTGTTGCAGAATCTGCGCGAGGGGCAGGGACAGACATCCGGTGGTGTTGCTGGTTTGTTGGCGGCATCAAACTCTCGAGCTCTCGTCTTGGATGGCGCGAGTCCTTCCCAATACTCGCAAAGTCCTGCTTTTTCCGCGTCTACGGGAGGCGCTAGTTCGATATCTTTGGTTCTGTCGTCTCAACAATACGAGCGTCCGACGACTTATCGTCCCCCGATTTTCCGACGCTCGGACGATCGTGTCCAGGTGATACAATCGGTGGACTATCGAGTCCCCAAGAGCCTGAGATCCGAGGATTATTCCTCCTCCTCTTCCACTACGATCCAACAACAGCAACTCCAAGACGATAATTCCTCTACGCGCTTCGGTCCTTCTTCGTTGTCTACACCACTTTTCGAAGACGGAAGGAGATTCGGGGCCTCGTCGATAGATCACGACAGCATCGATGATCGGGCGACTACCAGAGCCTATCAACCAAGAACCTCCGCTAATCAGACACCTCTCACGGACACCCGACGCGTTAATTATCCAATCGACGACAGCACCGTTTATCATAACATTCGGGACAACCCACGGGATGTGTCTTTAGGAGGACAACGACAACAACAACAGCAGCAAGCCCAACACCAATCCTCTTACGCCAGACTTCGAAGCTTCCAGGGCGCCCAACGAGTTGACTCTTACGTTCGCTATTAAGATATACGAAAAAGGAAGACGAAAACTGGAACTTATTCAATTTATTTATCACAACTGGTCAATTTGTCATAACATTTTTCGTACGGAAACAATATTTAATTTTTGATTGCCAAAAGTTATTCTCAAAAGTGTTTCAGTCCTTGAGAAATAAAAAAAATAGAATCGATGATTCCACATAATTTCAATAAGTGAAATTGAAAAAAAAAAAAATTGAATTGAGTAAGTTGTTCCCGGTATAGAGATGTATTTTCGTCTTTCTTTTACTATGTTTTATTAGCGCGAAGTCTTGTTGTCGAGGCAAATCCTTGAAGGAAAGAAAGCAAGTCTACTATCCAAAAAGCACACTCTCCTATCCTCCGAAGAGTCCTTCATATTTTATTCCGAGCGAATTGGACGCGCTCTATCCTCTATCACTCATTCGGCAAACCTCTCCCCATTTATCTACTCCTCTTTTCGTCTATCCCTCTATTTTTCTCAAACGTGGATGGCGCCCCACTCCCTCTCTCTCTCTCTCTCTCTCTCTCTCTCTCTCTCTCTCTCTCTCTCTTGACTTTGGAGAAAAGCAAACGGATCGAACGGTCAGAAATCTTTTTGTTCGACGACGTCTCGAAGAGGCTCGGAGGTATACACAACGCGCAGCGGGCGCGCGTGACGCAGCTGTGCGACTTGCGATGGATCCCGTCGACTCCTTCTATCCCTTTTCCAAGTCTTTATATTTTTTCACTCTCCCTCTCTCTGTCTTTCGACCGTCCGAGGGAGTTTTCTCGCAACTACTTTGGAAAACTTATTCTCTCACGTCGAAGACGACAACTCTTCGCCGAGACTCTTCGAAGTTCTATTCTTTTTTTTTTTTTTTTTTTCCACCCTCTCACACACAGCTTTTCTGTTTTCCTTCCTCTCAAATTCACCTATCCGGCGGTATCCACGGCCCTTCTTATTTATTTAACGCCTGCAACGGCGAGCTCGCTATTTATTATTATTATGATCGCGTTACGAAAATTTAATTTTTGCCAGTTACCAACGAGTTACCATAGTTCATATATACACCTAGAAAAAAGCTTCGGGTAGAGTTTTATACTGCCGCTAACAAAAAGCACTTATAATTAAGACGATGTAACGCACATTTTAGTGAATCTCTCTTCTTACACCGTGATTGCAATTAGTACTTTTTCACTCGTACTCATGGCGACTCAGTCGGCATATCTTACATTATTCATATACTTCAAGATCTTATTTATTTGTTTATAATTTTTTAAAATATAAATATATATTTATGAAATGTATTAGAAATTCACGTTCGGCTAACAGAAATAATAGCGACCTTTCTTATAAATCAATTTTTTCTCTGATTTAAATTGAACATGTATAATCGACGACTGAGTCGTCAATGACGAGAACAAATTTTTTCGTGACCCACTAAGTTATCGCTGCGTTATGGGAAAGCTCTTGGACGACCCGAGGACACCGCGCACTCAGAATATACACGCATTTCAATTCGTTACGCTTACCTACGCTCAGAGAACACCCTGAAGATATGTACGTAGAGATTGAGAGGATATGCGGCCCTCCGTAGACATGCGTTTGCGCGCGTATGATGCAATCTCGCGGTGAGCGAGCGAGTGTTACTACAGATATGTCTGTATGTGTAAGGATGAGCGCACGGCTCCCTCTGATTACACGAGCGCTCGCGACTTCGTTTCACTGTCCTTCGTCCTCTGTTGCTTCTCTCGTCGACCCTTGAGTGTCGTGCATTTGTCCCAGGGAAAATTGAAACGTCTCGTGGAAACGCGAGAACCACTGTGGCAGTCAGGAGTAGCATTTGCAGTCAGAAAAGTAAATACCACAGTTCTGCAGAACGGCTGCACCCTGCTTAGAGGGACTTACCCAGCAACGGGGTCTGAAAACATCTATTCACTTGTAATTCCATTGTTCAGCTTTCCGTAATTGTTTTTTTTTTTTTTTTTAATATATATGAAAGCCACTTTTGCTTTTTGGAAATAGGTACTTAAGCAAATCAAACTAAATCTTTTGCATTACTATTTTTGAAATCGGTAAACGCATTCCAAAAAATAAAACGAAGAGAGAAAGAATGCAATGAGACAGGATGTTGGAAATATTCTTGACTGTGATAAGAAAAACGCTTGCAATCAGGCATGTGAAGTGATAAGTTTTTATACATACGTGGTGGCCATAGACCATGAAAAACCGTAAAATTTTCATGATGGCAAGAAATTTTATAAAAAAAGGTGGATACAAAAAAAGAATTCCCCATGAGAGAAAACTGCTCAATTACTAATCGGTACAAAGCGCACTAAAAATAAATTGCATTGTGTTTTGCTTTCGATGGTTTTCAATGGCCACCACGATATATTTGCCAGGAGGCGAACGATGATTTGTGTGTCTTACATACTAGACACTGACAGTCTCTTTTTCTCTTCCGGTCTTGGCCAGTTTAATTATATCACTATTATCCTAGTGAATACAAGAGTTCTATATTTTTTTTACTATTATTTAATCTTGCCCACATTCATAATGTTACATATGATAATATATTTACACGAAAAATGACATATATTTTTGTATTTCTACAGAGCACGCCTATTTTTTGTACCTTTTTGTACCTTTTATTAGCATGCTTCGAATAAACGTGCTTGTGCACTAATTCTATGGATTATTTCGAACGATCCCTCCGAACATAATTCATCCCTACACACCAATCCATATATTGTGTCATACATTATTATTCTGCCAATATATCATTCAATGTATTTGCAGTCAAAGCTCAACTGTGAGGTCCTCGAGGACAGTCTAGCTTTTGAAGTGAGATGGGCCGTAGCCGGTGACAGTATCGTCGTTCAGCTCGTTGGAAAACTTGGTGAGTTTTACACTGGATTATTTGTCACATTCAACATATATATCGGAACTTTCCAGTCAAATTAACAGAGTAAATAATTCACACCTCTCCTAAGTTTCAGCCTCGTCGTTTAATATTAAATAACTTCATTCGTGTTCCAAAGTACAAGACTTGGTCGGATTACGAGCCGTGTCTATGCCTCGAGCATATTCGAGCCTTAAAGAAACGAAAGTTTTTCGAATCTTATCGTGCATCTTTCATCGAAATCTTGACCGTGTTTTTCCATTGGCAAACGGCTCGCGGATAAACGAGTAGAGCAAAAATATTCCTCGAAATACTTAGTCGAAAGACTCGTCTACTTGCCACTTAAAGTAATCGATGCTCAATTGGTTTTGTGTATTCGTGCAACACGACTTTAAGGACGGAAAAATCATTTAGTATGGGTCAATCACGATTCAAGTCTCCCCTTGGGCTGTCTGGTCTATCAAGATAAATATACGGCTCCAAACGACTCGCGGTATGTCGTAGACTATCGGCGTTACGAAATGCCACTGCCGAGAGAAAGGAGCACGATGCTCCCGGGTTTTATGGGTCTACCACAACGTTAATTTCACACGCGTGCTACAACTTCCAAGGTCTTGCGCTGTTAATTTACGATGTATCACTATTAAAAAAAAACGTAATAGCTGCACTTTGATTATCTCGTCATTTTGCTTTAGTGGATATTTTTAATACGCTTGCAATGAACAGTAAAGCTATGATAAAAAATATTAATATTAAATAAAAAATGGACAGTTTTAATTAAATTTAATACATTGGATAATACTTAAGAAATTGGGTTCAGGAATGTGTGTCATAGAGTCTCATATCGATTGCAAATCAATTTTCAGAGTATCCGTTTCATTGAAATCTGATAAACACTAGTGAAGTGAGATAAGTCAGCGCACTGGACAATGAAAACCTCTACAGTAAGAGGAAATAAAAAAATTTCCGCAGTAAAAATGATATGCAAAGGGTTGGAAAAGTATTTTTCACGTAGAGAATTGATTTATCGTGTGGGTTTTACTGCTCCATAAAAAGGAAAAAAAGTGATTTACTTTTTTTCCTTCTACATCCACTTTCACCGCCCGCTTCTTCTTTTTCTTCTTCTTCTTCGTCGCCGAATATTTACACTCGTGGCCGTTAACGGCGAGTATCGGAGAGCGCAAACGATTTTACGACAACATCAGCACTTTAATCTCTTGAATGTCGGTCGGTGCGGCGCATCCCCGACCTCGGATCTCACGGAACAACCTCGACGCTGTAATTTTAACGATTTTATACGAGCTACAACGGCATACCGCCGAGTCCTAACGGCGCTTGCCGAATTATCGCGATTCTCCCTGGGTACAGGGGAACCGCGCGACAGACGGAAAGACTGGATGCGCAATAAAAAGAGTTATCACCGGCTGGTGTTCCACGGGTCACCAACTTTCCGTCGCAAATGCTATGGCGGAGTTAAAAATCCATGAAAGAACTCTTGTATTACAGATTTCGGTCTGTGTTAACGAAAACGAGCGCCGTTAAGTCGTCTTTAACGGCAATCACGGGAACTCCGTTTCTTCCACCACTTTCACCCTTAATACGTCACTTCCGCTGCCGCTCTCGGTGGCTAATAGAATTCTCCACTAGACGAATACATTTTGCCCGTCTCATTTACGTTGACATTATAGAGACGTTGACATTATAGGTCAGTCGTTTATATAAGTTAAGAAGCCAGGAGATATTTTGGATTATTCTAAACATTCTCACGTGAAAAAAAATTGAGAAAAAGAACATTAAGGAAACAAAATGATCAATTTGTGGAGCAGCTTTCGAAATGAAACGAAATTACGTTATGAAGTTACATTATTATCTGTTATAGATGCCGGACAGTACATGTCATTCGGGGTGTCAGCAACTCCAGAGAGAAGTGTCATGGTAAAGGGAGACGTTGTAGTGGCCTGGGTCGACAAGGAAACTCTGCAAGGCTACGCGATCGACTACTACCTCGACGCCAAGTCTCAATGTTCCGGCGGACGTGGAAGTTGTCCGGACACTCGCATACGGGTAAATAGAATGAGCTCTTCATACAAATGTTCTGTAGAGTACGGCATACAGAGATCTCGCGTGTAGCTATAGGACGGCAAAAGTTTGTGTACGAGCAAGATCCTCGTGTTGACCTCACTGTAAATCCGGGTGAGAAATTTCGCAGCGATTCTCGCGAGCGAGATTTGCATCTCTTCGTCCTTTAGCCATCGAAGCTCCGCCCGTTCCTCTTCGACAACTGTCCACTAAACAGCAAATCCTTAACGTATTTTCAAGGAAAACACCAACTCGGTTCGTCTGTTGAATGCCGCGATGGTAAACGGCTACAGCATCGTGACTTATCAAAGGCCATTGAGGGCCAATGACGAATATGACTGGGACATCATAACCAACAGTAGCCAAGCTATAATATGGGCTATCGGGCCACTGAACGAGCGAAAGGAAGTCAGCTTCCACAGTCATTATCTCAAGACCGACAAATTCATTGAATTCGGCAGACCGCCGGCGTGGAATTGTCCGATGCCTGACGGAGATATGAGCCATCATACCGACAATGTCGAAAAGGAGAGCACACAGGTGAATTTATTTACGTTTCGTTGGAACCGCTTGCTTTCCAGAAACAAAAAGAAGCTCAATCTCAATATTGAGACACTTAAATCTATGCATTTCAGTCTATATTTACTCGTAATTTAACAAATTTTCCAAAATCTCTGGGATTCGGGAAGGAAAATTGTTGAACCTACATGCTAAATACACAAGAGAGTTATGGAAAATTCTCGAGTGGTAATTTTACGAAACCGCGAGGCATTGCGCGAGAACGACACGTTACAAATAACGATTATCTGTCGCAGGAACTTGTGGCAACGACGAGAAGACCTCAGAGACTACCGGCTACACCGGCACCCGCAGCGACGAAAGACGCCTGGGTAATACCGCCAATCCAATGTAACGAACCGGAGGACGGTGTTTTGTATGCCCAAATGGGACCCACCGGAGGCAAACACGGCTACCCAGCGATCACTGGTAATCTCGACATTCCCCGCTGTCCTCTATATTACACACGACCAACAAAGTCCCGTGTACTCGGTGCATCTTTGATGCTGATACCAAGAGAGTGATTTCCGAGGTTCGTTGTACTTTTGCTCGCAGGTCACGTCGGTTGGGGTATCTCGTGGTACATAAACGGTCTTCTCATCCCCGAGATTTACGTTGTGCGTGGCCGAACGTACACCTTCATAGTGGAAGCCGGTATGGACGCTGATATTCCCGCGCGTTATCATCCTTTCTACATAACTGATGATCCTATTGGCGGCTACCAGCACAAAACTCCTGAAGAAAGAGCGGTGAGTACTTCGTTTTTTATTCAACAATGTTATCGACACGTTTTCGAGGATTGAAAACGGAAAATTGAAAAGTAAACGACTAAAAAATCTTTCCACCGCTTTCGTTTTGCCTCATATATCAGTACTATTCGAGGAAATACATTTTTTATCCGGTTCTTCCTTTTTTATTCCGCAGAAAGTAAAGATCTTCGCTGGAGTTCGTCGCCAGCGCGGCGCAGTAATTCCAACCGGAGTTGGTAGATTCTGTAATTGGACACCCGACCCAGATCATCCTGCCGATAATTATTCTTCCTTCGGAGGTTACCAACGTACCCTCTCCCTGAAATGCGATAACGGCGAACCAGGATTCGTCGAGTGGACACCAGACGCGAACACCCCCGACACGGTTTATTATCAGGTCAGTCTTTTGTCATTTATCAATATTTCACTCGTCTTTCCATGTAGGAATTTTTGCAATTCAATAAGCAAAGTGAACTGTAATGGGCATTAAAAAGAATACATTGTTTCAACAGTGCTTCACTCATCGGTACCTCGGCTGGAAGATTCACGTGGTCGACAGTTGCGACTTGTCGGATACCGCGGCGAGTTCGAATCACGAGGTCTACGCGGCACCGCCGGCGCAGTTGCAGGAAAATGTAGAAGGAGATTTGGAGGGCAGCGCGAGTATTCGGGTGACGAGCAAGGTAACCCCAGCCCCAGAATTCTACAATCATCATCATCATCACAATAATCTTCATCACCGTAATCCCCAGTTGGATAAAATGATGCATTACCAGCTTCACCAGCATCATCCTCATTACAATTCCCATTATATTCAATCTCCTAACGACAAAAACCTCGCTATTAATCCCGCTGGAAATCTAATAGCAACAAATACGCATAACAATAACAATAAAATCGTGCAACTAACATCAACGCGTGGTGGTAACACAAACGGCGGCGGGCCTGGCGTGGGATACGAGCATCGCGATCCGTACGAACTCATGATGCAGTCGTACGAGGAGCAAGTTCAATCGTTGCCGATGAGGCCCCCGCTGTATCAATCGGCAAAGCCAATATTAATGCAACAGAATCATCATCATCATCATCGTCATACGCTTCATCATCTTCCTCCTCATCATGCGCTCGGTGGAATAAGATCTCAGCATTCTCACATGGATGGTTTTCCGTTCGTAAGACCCTATCCAAGAGTTCCTTCGTTGAATCATGCTTCGGCAGCGGCTTATTATCGCGAGATGCAAGCGGAAAGAGGAGAATCATCATCGGTCGGTTGGCCGTCTCTTAATGCTGGTTCCTCTTCTTCTCCCGCTAACGCCGATTCTGTTAATGTTGTTGGTCATCAACAGACATCGCCGGAGCTCGATCAGGAGGTCCATCAGTCAGTCCCAGTGCCGGTCAGCGCTATCGCCTCATCTAACCAGCCCTCTAACCTCGTTCCAGATCAGCGACCGATCATGAGCTACGGGCAGATGAAATACAACGGCTATCCCCATCCGGGATCGGCCCACTACCTATATTCCAGGCCGGCCATCAACAATCCACACAAAACTAGCCAATTGATGATTCTCCGACGACCAATCGTCCAAATGGGCCAGCATCCGCAGCCGCTTCAACGTCGACCGATTTTGGGATCGGTCATGATGTCCGGAGCTCCGGAAATATCCGCTAACCAGCCCAGGCCCCTTTTTATGGAGAGAAAGAAAGGCACGTATCACGCACAAAATTACAAAAATATCGCCACCGGAAAAAATGTTGCTCTACATCAGACGAAATTGACGAAAATCGAGAACAAACAACGAGCTAAAATCGAATCCAAAATGTCGACGGTAACCGAAGCGATTTCCGTCGATCGAAGCCCCGGACGTACGAGCGTTATTAAACCCGCCCGAAATACCGGTTTTGATCCTGATTCGATCGTAATTGAGAGTGGATTCCGGCCGATAATAAGAAATATCGAACGCGACACCAGCGCCGGTAGGAGTCAAGATTTTGGGCAAATTGGAGATCTCGAGGGTTATCAGATGGACGAGGCGATGGATAATAGCGATAGTGAAGAAGAGAAGGAACAAATTATTGGGCAGGAAAACTTCGAGCCAATGTTCGTACCCTCGCCGCCCGATCGCAACACCGCCAAAAAACAACAGCAGAAAAAGAAAAATCAACGAGCTACCACCGTTAGAACCAACACCAGACTCGATGATCTTGACGACATGGAAATGGCCGCTGATCGCTTGGACGGTTACTATCTGCCGCCTTCCGGCGCCAGCGTTGCTCCTAAAAGAACCGAGGATCGTATCGGGGGCTCCGGTACTTTGATTGCATTTGATGGTAAACGCGTTAAAGACTCGAGCCTCGCTAGATCGATACCCAGAGTCGAAGAAAAACGTTCCCGAAGTCGTCTGACATCGGATGTCCTTAGCCGAACACCGCAATTTGGTACATTCAGGGGGGAACTACCACCGCCAATTCCTGGAAATGTTAGGACCGAAAATTTACCGCAGCTTGGACTTCGTGGAGGAAATTCCAGGGATCATGACTCACCTCAGTCCACTCGAGGAATTACGAAGCTTACACCGTTGAATAGGTCTAAACGGTCGCCACAAAATCTACAAGCGCGCGCCAACGTTGACGGCGCGAAGATTATGAATTCTACGACTGTCGGTGATCACTCGATGCACGATCACTCGATGCACGATCACTCGATGCACGATCACTCGATGCACGATCACTCGATGCACGACCACGTTGACCACACTGGACATAATCATACCGATCATCACGATAATCACGAGAAATCAACGCTCTCGAGTACGGGACAAACGGTCATAAACGAAATGCCCTACATTCTTCTCACTATCGTTCTCTACTTCGCAATCTGATCCAGGATGCCCTGGAGGCTCCATTAGCGCGATTAAAAAATAACGCTTTATGTTTTGCTAGAGATTGGTTGAAACTTATGTTCTTCGCCAAACCAAAAGCGTTTTATTTTTAACCGCTCTAATATTCCATAGTCGCATCGTGCCAGGATCATTTTTATTCGTATTTCTATTTCTATTTATTCATATCAACAGTGATAACCAATCACAAATCTTATAGTAGCGAAAAGAAATATATGGGCACATTCATAGAACCAGGAGAATTTAACAAAAATTATTTCAATGAAACAAATGCATTATTATTTCCACGCTGAATCATTTTCAAAAATTGAATATAAAAGAACTGTGGATATTTGCTCAAACTCATGATGAGAAAACGCGTTGGCTGGAGAAAGAGAACGAAGTCTTTTTTTATTTAATGCGCTGTAGTTCATAAGCTCAATGTATTTCCTCGTCCGACTTACAATGCTCAACGATCCCAATATATAATGCACTAGCAGTAAATAATATACGATTTATATTCACTTATAAAGTATACATCGGAGTATAAAGCGCAACAAATGAAAATTCATCGATCCATATTCGCATAGTTTCGGTCGATCATCGCGTTTTTGGGCTCCAGCGATCGATCGATTTATTGAAATACCTAGGCGATAAGTTGTTTCGTTATTTCACCTTTTGTAGGGTCGCTTCACATCACGAGATCGCGACAAACCGAAAATGATTGTTTTTTTTTTTTTTTTTTCAATTTCGTGACAAGATTTGAAAAAAATTTACGAATGCTCATTTGTGCACGTAATACATTTACATTCCACTGAACATAATACAAATCGAAAATCATCGTACTTCATCGTCTCGACACATAAAACTGCCCATAAATAAATCAAACGTTAAGTCAAAGTCCCAGTGATTATTTATTTCCTCCCTTGTTGAAAAATCATTATCGACAATCTTTCGTAATTTTTGCTGTCTCCAGCGCACAGTTATCGAAGTAATAGCGTTAAACCATGAAAAATGAGTAACCAATAGATTGTCAAATATTAATGGGAATGAAAAATAATAATAACAAGCTTGAAGTCGTGATTTACTGAATTGACAATTTACTTTATTCGTGACTGAGACAATAATATTCGATATCATTATCATTGGGACATAAACGCCGTAATTTCTTCGAAGCAAAGAGGGTAGCCGTTAAAATTGTATGCTGCACTGCAGTGATTCAGAAATACTTTTCCAGCTCCCCCGTAAATATTGGTAACTCTTGGGTAACTCTATATATCATACAATACATAAAGCAGAGAAAAGTTCTTTTTGTTAAGTTTGCTGACGTAAATGTACATAAGGTATAAATTAATTGTTAACAATCATCCATGATAAATAAAATGAAAAATTCGTATTATTTATGAACTTGACAATATTTACTCCCTTTAGCCCCTTTATGTACGAAAGTATGTTGACGAATAATGGACAATTGAATGTATAGATCTTACAGAATCTGCGTTGTGCTCACTCAATCGTCGTCAGTGTCGTAATCATCTTCGTCATCATCATCGTAGTTATCGTCTATGTCATAGTCTTCGTCCTCATCATCGCTCTCTTCATCTTTATATTCATCTTTTGAATCGTCTATGACATCATAATTGTCTTTCTCCGACGAATGAACCAAAAAGTTATCCTCATGTTTGTACAGTAGGGGATGAGATATTGGTACTGTCGGGATTTGTGTCTTTTTCTCTTCTTCGTACTCTTCGTAATCTTCGTAATTTTCATCCTCGTCGTCATCGTCATCGTCATAGTCGTCGTCGTCGTTGTCGCTTTCATCATCTTCATCGTCGTCGTCATCGTCGAACCAATTCAAGGGACTTTGAGTTAAAGTTTCATCCACATAAGGTGGCATATAATAAGAAGGTTTATACCATGAATATCGATCTCTATTCTGGTAGCGGAGATGATTTGTCGTTGACGGATTGTCCGTCGGTTCTTGTTCTCCCTCAGGATAATAATTAAGGTCGACAGATTCGAGTTTAGGAGGCTCTTCTTGTGATTCGTAATCAGTCAGCAGTTTTACCGGTGATAGTGATTGTGGCGGAGCAGCATCTTCTTCGAATCCACTTAGATCGGTATTTTTGTTTTTGCCAGAAACTGGAGGCACAAATGATTCTTCCGGTTGGAATTCGTTTAGGTAGTCGAATGAAATGTAGTCTGAACCGGCAGGAACATCTACCGGTATGAACAATTGTGGCACACGTGACGAATGAACCGACATGTCTTTTTGAATAAAACTTGCATTTTCTCCTGAATATTCCCCATTGTACTCCAAGCAGTCATCATCGCACGGAGTGGATATCTTTATAACCGTGCAACCGCCTGGCGCACGAAAAGAAAAATCTCTCTTCGCCAAATGGCCGGCCGATCGTTTTTTCGAATGATCCTCGGTGCATGCAGTTTCGGCAGAAATCTTGAGTTCACGTCTATCGCGATTTGATTTACGATTTTTCGACCCAATCTTCTCTCGAGTCTTGGGATTTCCAGTTGGATTTCTTCTTCCCTGTGACTTTGGAAACGGTCGTCGCTGCTTCAATGAGTCTGTCTGTTTTTTTGCTGAGGTTGACATCTTCGCCGCTGGTTGTCCCATATTTTTAGTCTTCTGTCTCTTTGGTGGCTTCGAAGATTTCTTTTTTCCATTCGCCAATTTCTTCGCGTTTACCGGTTTTGCGGGGGCCAATAATTTCCGTGTAGCAACGGAACTCTTAACTTTTTTGCGAGATTTCGATTTTGTATATGTATCGCTGGGTTTCGTCAATGATTTCGCTGCGATAGTCATTAATTTTTTCCAAGATTCCTGAGTCGATGGTCCGCGGGCTGGTATCAAGGTTGTCTTCTTATTTCCGGAACGAGCCTTCGTCACCTTTTTGCCACTTTTCTTTCTGTTATTCCCTTTCGCCGATTTTCTTCTATACGCCGGTTTTCCACGGATCTTTCCATTTCGAAACTTAGCAGTGGCTTTTACCTTAGATTTCTGCTTCGACGTTCCGTTTTTTGTTTTTGACGCCCTGAGTATTCTGAAAGGCGACGACGAATCGTCGAAAATCGTGCTCGACGGTGCAGTAGCTTTTACCGATTTTTTAACATCACTCGATAGCGATGCATTGATCAAATTGGTCTCTAATTTTGGCTCGCAAAAATTTGGAGTGCTGCACATGTTGTCGTCAAGTTTCTTCGTCGTGTTTGGTCCCGGTGGCGTTGAAACTTCCACCGAAGAATTCTTGTTTGTGTTCCCACTTAATTTTGTCGATGGCAAAGCGAAACGAGAGTAATTCGCCTCGACGATTGCAATATTTCTTGTCTGATCTGCACATTCCGAACTGTGAGACCTGTAGACCTTCAAAGCTCGAGATTTTCTTTCGAATTCCGTGAAATCTTCCGGTGATATGACGACCTGTACCGGATCACCTTCGATTCCGGATTTCCTGACGATCGCCGATTTTGCTGATTTAACTAAATCGCTAAGCAAATCAATCTCATTCGCCGCTGGTGTTAGCTCGAACAGATATTTCCCCCTGAAAAAAATGTAACTATCAGTATATCAATCGGTAATTAAGGTGCATTTTACATAAATTTGTACTTGCCTGAAATCGCCGCACGTTGGTCCATCATTAGCAATAAGAGCAGCCTCATTTTCGACAACTCCAATAATAGCGATTAATAAAATGATCCGATCAACTCCCATATTGATTCTCGAGCTTCCCGATCGACGGAAAGTATGAAGAAAAAAAGTCATCGATATCGGGACGTCGTACTCAGGAGACTAATAATTCATTGGTTTTGACGGTGCAATACCAATATCGTTATCGCTGGTGCCGTTTTGCGAAACGCGTCTCGTCCATCATACCTAGGAAATTCATACCGCGGTATGGCAGTTGTGATGGAACGTTTTCGGTGTGTCGAACGAAATACCACGAGTATTTTCACTAGAGAAAATAAAAACGTCTCTTGTGACGTGAATTTCATTACTTCATACCTGGAGCAAATGCTTACGGTAATCAATTGTTTAGTTCTTGATGCGAGGAATCACGAGAGTTAATTATGCCAACAAACTGCACTTTTTTAAATCGTTCAACAAGTGCCACAATTTTTTTAAAAGTCTTTTCAAATGTCGTGAATGGAAGTAATTGCCAAATTCCGATTCTTTTTACAATTTAATGATCCTCAATAATTAGCGCGATGAGCTTTTTGTTTTTAAGACAATGGTTTTGAAGGGAACTTAATCAGATACTCCGTTCTTTGGTATTGGACTATATTTTATTATTATTATAGAAAAAAAAAACAAATCTTAAAAAACAATCATCACGTTAGCTGCTGTACACAATAGTATAGTTTCCATATTACAAGAGCGCGGTGAGCCGCGTGCGTGAATTACACGCTCACGGGAAATCGCTTCGAAAAAAAAAGAAAGAAAAAAACGAGTTCCGCACAATTCATAACAAAAAGAGAGAAAAAAAAGAACACACGATAGGAAAAAGAAAATAGCAGCGATCGTCATCCTTTCGTATCTCAATAAAAATGTGCTTATAAACAAAATCCACTCAGGCAGTGCCGAGAAAGCTCATTCTCGGGAAACTTAAGTACTCCTTTGCGTTTAACAAACGCGCAGCGATTCGACCGACGAATTTCAAGAGTTGTCTTTAAAGCTTGCAAATTCATTGGATTCCCGTCGAATAGTTCTTCGAGGGACAGAAAGGGCAACAATAAATCAGATCGCTGCGCTTACAGAGGGAAGTGTTTATCTCGTATCATACGGAAGGACAAGGATTCTTGATGAAGAGTTGGCTGATCGATTATTTACACGTATCGCCACGATATTCATCGGATAACATCTCGTTATTATAATCGGCGCACATTGTTGACTAATTAATTATTTGCGAATTCGACGCCACTGATTTCGGGACAAAAACTGAGTGACGCACGCGAAGTTTCGAACCGTTCTTGATAGCGCAGAACTCCTAATTAATTCTTTGCTATACAAGGCATTCGCCGACACTTTGGCCACTTCTTTTTCGACCTTCTCTCAGTATTTCCGTATAAATACCAAGGTTCTACTATTGCTTCAGAGTAGTTTCAATGAAGTTCATCGGATTTCATTCAGTATCAATGTCACAATTGCATTCGTCTGCTCAAAAAATCCCACGACTTCGTAGAAAGTACTTTCGAGTAATGGTAAAATCTAGGTATCTACTTTTTTTAAAGCTAAAAGCTTAAAAAAAAAACATCTGTCTAAACTGACGAAGAATCTCTGACACGTCAACTTTGTAGGTGGTTAATAGAGATCTACTACATACAACGCTCCATTTAATAATAGTTGAGATAATGGCTTCTGCGTAGGACATTTTCCTCGAATACCAAAAACATATTCGTTTCACGAAAAAATGAGTTATCGAAATTTTTTAAACTTATCATGAATTACGTGCATATTCATTCATCGCGAAGAAAATTCTCACTTTCGATGAAGGAGAAAATCATTTTTTACATCCCACT
Organism: Clistopyga incitator; assembly: GCA_947507545.1. NCBI lineage: Eukaryota > Metazoa > Arthropoda > Insecta > Hymenoptera > Ichneumonidae > Clistopyga > Clistopyga incitator. Next base: position 1,213,481 of record OX382171.1, on the reverse strand, counting down.
TATACGCAATATATTTCTATAAATATGCAGTTTTCCAGAAGGAGAATTCACGAGTCCGATTAAAAAAAAAACATTTTATACAAATGACAGAAATTGAAGAGAGAAAAGAGTCGGCAAACCGAATGTTGACTGTTTCGAAGTAACCGAAGAAGACTATCCTCAACGTCTGGCAGAATCTAGGCCAAAAAAACGGCCGATCAGAGGGAAAAAACTGGATTCGAAAAAAGTTCGAAAACATCCGGGAACGAGGATGCACCACGCATAAATTTGTCAAATATAAGAGCAATACGATTGGAAATTCAGTAGTTTGCGACAAAATGAAAGTCTCTTCGGTGTTTTCAACGAAAATGTTTTCTTTAAATTTTTCTCTCGTCTCAAAGTCCTCAATTTCTTGCCTTATTATTTCATCCGTAAATCTATGTGGAACATTTCCTTAAGCGATTCCGCAGTCTCGAGAAGGACATTATGGATAATTCTCTCATTCGCTCCTCCGGTGTTTTCTGTCCTAGATCTCCACATGATAAACGTTTAAAAAAAAAAAAAAACGCACGAATCTCAGCCTCGAAATCCCGTTCGCAAAGCGGCGAGAACATAAATACTAAAAAGGCAATTGATTTAGCTAGACAACGGGCTGATGCCAAACGATTTTGCCACTGAGACATCCGGAAACGAGGAGACAATGTCGTGGCGAGAATTTCGTGCTGACAACAGTATCGGAGTGACTAATATTCGTCGCTATTTCGGATAGTTGGATAGGCTCGTTTCCAGTGGGAACGCAATTCGAGAGTTCTTGACAATGTCCGGAAAACGCTAGTAGTCGTACGCCATAGCCAAAAGGCGAGCAAATGAGTCTACCGTCCGCGGAGAAGCACAACTCTTTGATATAACCGGAGCCAACGTTTGGTTCCTCGATATAATGCGTTAGCCTCGAAACGTTCTGATGTATCTTGTGATTTCGGGGTATCGCGTACATAGGATTTTGTCCCTGTCGATTTTGCCCTTGCGGCCTACCGCGATCTCCGATAATAACGACAGTGTGCGAAGATCGTGGCGGTATACTAACGCTAACGCCGGTGCTCGACCGGTTGAGCCAGCTTCGCCGATCGGCAACTGGATAAAATTCTCTCTCGCGTTCTCGTCGAAGCCTCGCTTCCCTGATCGCTACAAGAGCTTCCCAAACGTCGGTCGAGCTCACGTGAAGCTCGACATTTGCCGTCGAAAAATTACTGTTGTCCAGCATGTTGCGCCTTCGCCAATCGCTAAATTGTGTATTTGGTCGAGGAATTCTGTAGTAATGTTCGGGCTCCCTTTCGTAAAAATTATCCTCCCTCGAATTGCTTTCGTTTTCCCCTTCTGTGGGCTCTGCGGCCTGTTGTTCTTCGCGATTGTTGCTCGTTCGACCTTCCGACGATTCACCGCTACTATTCGTGTTTATCTCGACGACGCCAATATTTGATCTAACCGCGTGTCGCTCGGCACGCGGACTTCTCGAATGCGAACGCAAATTTATTCGTCGTACTTCCTGCCAATTATTTGTTCGCGAAGGACGTACCGGCTGGGCAGCTTCCGTTGAACCAAACGAGTTCGATCTCACGTCCGACATCGTTTGCACGATTCTCACGCGATTCGCGCTGTCTATAACGAAGGAAGATGTTATTCCGGAACGTGATGCTTGTGGCTGTTGCGAAACATCGAAATCGTCCTCCAGAGGCTCGTTGAATGGCGCCGTCGCGTCTTCGCCCTCCTTCACCGGCTCGAGATCCTCCAGAGCATCGCGCTCTTGTATATCGTGAATGCAGGTCCACTGTTACAATTTATATATTTTTACTTTAACGCAATTGTCGTCACAGACTCGAGTCGATGACTCCTTTTCACAAAAGGCTATTTATATTTTGCAGATTTTCAGAATTTTTACGACCGTCGCGAGCTAATAATTGTTCCATTCGTACCTCTGATTTCTCGCCGTTGCTGACATTCCTGGAGAGTGCACACCATCCCTGAGGATGAACCTGCAGACTCGAGATCACCTCGGCATCGTCACCCACAGGAAAATCGGTCAAAAATTCTACTCTGTTGTGAGTGCGCGAATTTGAGAATAAATGAGTGAAATTGGCAGCCACTGGTATAGTTGTTTGGGATAATTGCATCAGGCGATACATATTTGGCTGCACCGAGAAGATATATTATATTAAATTATCATCCTGGCTCCGAGGACGGAATTATGGAAAATACCATATATTTTCAAACACGATACCTTGAAGCCAGCCAAATCTTGTGACAGTGTGCTCAACTTAAGATTGTGTATAATAATGAGATAACCGGAAGTCGTGCAGATCAACATTTTCGAGGCGTCGGGACTGAGTCTCGTGCGCATTAATCCATTCGTGTGGAAAACTCGATTGTAGATAAAACTGTTTTCGGTAAAACTGTAAAAAACCGAGAATTAGAGCCAGGGAATAAAGTTTACCTTTTAACTTAGTATCAATAATACCTGTTAATGTCCCATGTGTATATGCTACCGTCAAAACCACTCGTCAATAATAATCCGTCGCTAGGACTGTACTCTATGTTTTTCACCCAATTAGAATGACCCTTCAGTGTTCTTATTCTTTGTTTTAAATTTCTCGCATCCCACAGAGCGACCGTACTGTCGTCCGAACAAGTGGCAAACATTCGTTGGTCTAAAAATCTGTCGAGTAAAAAAGCAAAAGCTCAATTTAATTGAATTGTATCTCCTACTTTGTGGAAACTTTATTTTTCAATTTAAAAATTAATGCATCGAATAAAATGAGAATTTCACGATTCTTTTGGACAAATAATTAATTGAGATTTTTTCCTAACTCCATTGAATAATTTTAGAAGAAAAAGCGCTTTCTTCATAAAAAGATAATGAATCGTCGTTTTTCATATAAAATATTATTGTAAATAAATTATTACTCAGTTATTCGTATCAATTGTGAAATGTTGAAAATGTTCAATTCTTCATGATAATTCTCCATTGTATATACTCAATAAAAACAGTATGAATGTTCATCTGGTGTTAAATTATTATTCTTACCTCACACAGTTAACGCAATCATTGTGTGCATTGTCAATAGCGTGTATAAGTCGCCTGCATAGTGGATCGAACATTAAAATGCTTTTTTTCTCGCAAGCTGCTAGTAACAAGGAGCTGTAGAAAAAAAAGAGCGGCTTATTACCCGAAAGTTCAATAAAAATTGGATTCGAGTGGCGCGATAGTACGAAATTTAATTACCCGTCCGGCGAATACTCCAAGTTGAATACACCTCCGTGCATGGCATTGCAGAGATTTTCTCCATGATCCCAAGAAGTAACTGGCTGTATAGACGAGTAAAGTGTTTTGTAGAATTGATCGCCGTGTCCGAGTGGAAATCGTATGCCGAGTTCTCGTTGATGCAGCCAAAGGCCGCCCGTCGACTGTCTCGTTCTTATTTTAGGCATTTTTATTTTGTATTTACAAAGTGCCTCGCCAAAGTGCTAAACCCAGACGAAAAAATACTCCAGCTGAGGGCAGCTTCGTTTTTTTCGTCGTTTATTACCGATAGAACGATCGTTTTTCTCTCTTTTGTTTTACTTTTTATTCACGTTTTCAATCGACACAGGTGAGAACACTGTACACCAGATTTTGATTGTGTGCTTCGGATAAAACTATCGATAGTCCTATCCTACATAGAGCTTTTCGTTATTTGGTAGTTCAAGGTTCAAACGCAGCTAGGTTAACCATTGGTTGTCACTATGAATGAAAGTAAACGGATAAAAGGTCGCGCGACTCGCTTGTCGAGGTTAAAACTTTGGAAATAGTTGCCACGTTTGTAAACAATATATTGCGAAACTCGTGCGTGACTCTCGGCATCGAAGATTCTTTGATCACTCCCGAGAAGTACCTCAAATGCCTGACAGAACACAAATACACGCCATCTTTGCTCTCACTGCACTTTTTCACATGCTGATTGATAGTCACTGCAATGACGATAAAACATCTCAACATCGAAGTGTCGTGCCACTTGACAATTGTACATTTTCCTCGATTCATGAATCATTGACAACTACTAAAACTTATTATCTCAACGACCTCACTTCGATCTTTGTTAAACTCTATACTTCTTCTCGCGCACGTTTTCAAACCTCCCACTATATGCCCACCCTCCTTTTCTCTCTCTGTCTCTCTCTCTCGCCCCCTATATACATAGTATCCTGAAAATCTATCTTTTTTGTGCATTGAACCCTCGACATGTTGCACACTGACACTACCAATTCTTAACCGCCTCGATTTAATCAACATTCACATTCCGCAAGATTTGCATTCGGTCGACCTTGAACAACTATCGTGTCTATATCGAAGAAATACACATATATTTTTTTACAAATCTTTCGCGACTTGTTATCCGTTTGAGAGACTCGACAAATATACTCGTGTGTTTAACTCGTTTTTGTATCACATCGAGATACGTATTGGACATTCTCTGTCAATTTAGCCACTTGTTTGCCGAACCTCAACGACATTCCTCGTAACTAAACAGACATCGATACGAGTTAAAAGTATTCTCATCGCATCGCGAAATACTAAGTACCCAACTTAAATTGTCAATGAACTTGATAACGTTTTTTTCGTCGCACGGCCCTCTCATGGGAAAAACTCGACCATATCGAAAGAAAATGCCCCGTACAGATGTGATAACTTTTAGATTAGCGAATATCATAACATATTGACTTACAACTACCGCGCTGATCAATGAACCCTTGCCTTATACCTATTGCAAATCCGGTTCACGAGAATACGAATTATTGAATTAAAAATAATCTCGGATTAAAAATAATTCACTTCTGAGTCAGTATACACACACGATTGTTCGTACAACGTGTAACAACAATTATCAACAGACGTTATATGTGTTTATCGCATTTATTATGGGCGATTTATTATACAATCGAGATAATAGATACGAAGTAATTCGAACATGATTTATAATAACAATAAATAGATAAACATTTCAATTTTTAACATCGAGTATCGTAAAGATAAATCGTAGATTCTTGCGAAATTGTATTGTCCTCGATTCCAGGATATTCGGGATGTATATTGATGCGGTTAAGAGAAAAGTATAGTATACAATGAGAAAGTGCGGTAAAACTTTTTCCAAAGAGCGTTGCAATCACAGGAGCTTAGAAAAAGGTTTTTCGATGAGTTTGGTCAAGAATTTTACTCTATAAGGTGTAAAAATATCGGGTTCTTCAGAAACAACGATAAAATGGTTAAGAAATGAAGGGATTCGCGGGAAAGATGCTCGTAACGCGATGAAATATAAAATATGTAACAATTGTATATTACTGGAATATTCAAAATTCCGCAAAGTCAAAGGCGAGACCCGTTCCTTTGAGATTCTTTTCCGTCCATTCATCGAATCTCTTTGACATTTCGTCGCTCATGTAGTTTCGCCAATCACCGACTTTGCCTTTCCGGATGAATTTTATGTCCGGGTCTTCGTCATTTTTCGCTATAATACCTTCCAAATTAATAGCTGGGTTCGCGGCCATCTTCGAAAATTCGAGGTGATTTCCAAGCTCCTCTACTTGTTCTTCGGTGACGGCTTTTCCTAAGAACTTTGCGGTTCGTCGAATAGCTGCGGCTTGATCCTTCAAAAAATACACATACACGTTAGTATGAGTACTCGATGTTCTTATTGAAATTTAGCATTTTAATCCGCGTTACCTTTTTCATTTCCTCGTAAGTCAAAAATAATATGTTCTCTTGGTCTCTGAGCTTCCAAAACTGCAGCACGTGATTCCAAAACGGTCCCATTGGTACTATAAATTTTGTTTAAATGTGAGAAACAGTTATTTATCAAACTTATGATCTTGATTGTTCAATTTTTACCATTGTCTTCGACAAAAAGTTCTGCAAAATCATTGAAACTTCCGGTAATGTTGTGCATGAGCCTACAATAATGGTAAAAACTGACACAAGTGTCCTTCGGATTCCGCGTTACATAAATAGTCTGCAAGGGAGATAAAACATTAGTAACATAAAAATAATATCGGGCTTTGATCGTTTTTACGTTTCACGAATTTAATTGTATTACCTTTGGTTTTTTTTCGTGCCAATCCGTGGGCAAAAATTCCATAGGCAAGTGTGTCTTAATATTTCGTGGGCTCTGTGCCTTTTCCACGTTTTTCACCGAGTCACCGAGTTGCGAGAGCTTCTTCACGTAATCCCCGGATACTAAAAGAGCCGATGCTCTTTAACATGTACATAAATAATTAATTTCAGGAAAAAAAAAAAGATTAACTTAAAATCTGCATATTAAAAAAAAATGTGACTCTCACTCTCAAAATAGAAATACTTTTTAAAAAATCACACTTCTAAACTTACTCCAGGAGAGGACTGCGAACAATTAGCGGTGTTTTGGCGCTTTCATAGTCAAAATCATTAGCGATGCAGTATACCATTTCTTGAGCCCAATGACTTCCTAAAAAAATTCTTTGGTAATCCCAATTGAAATTCTCTTATCCTAATTTTCACTATTAATTTTTTGTAAACCAAAAGAAAATAATCACACGTTTATAATAATTGTACCTGCACGTGGATAAGAAATATCTCCTTCCTAAAATTTTTTTTGGCAATCCCAATTGAAATTTTCTCATCTTAATTTTTTGTAAACCAAAAGAAAATTGTCACATGTTTATAATAATTGTACCTGCACGTGGATAAGAAATATCTCCTTCCTAAAATTTTTTTTGGCAATCCCAATTGAAATTTTCTCATCTTAATTTTTTGTAAACCAAAAGATAATTGTCACATATTAATAACAATTGTACCTGTACGTGGATAACAAATATCTTCTTCCTAAAAATTTTTTTGGTAATCCCAGTTGAAATTTTCTTATCTTTATTTTCACTATCAATTTTTTGTAAACCAAAAGATAATTGTCACATATTAATAACAATTGTACCTGTACGTGGATAACAAATATCTTCTTCCTAAAAATTTTTTTGGTAATCCCAGTTGAAATTTTCTTATCTTTATCTTCACTATCAATTTTTTGTAAACCAAAAGATAATTGTCACACGTTTATAATAATTGTACCTGTACGTGGATAAGAAACCATCCAGATATCGTCATCTCTGACATTCATGTCCCGAATTCTGCTCGCGTAAAAAACGTAATGAGGTGTAATCAAACAGTTGGAGGTTCCTCCCCTTAAGAAACTCGGTTTCGCGCCGTACATACGGTCCAATTTCTCCGCGACTTTTCCGTCGACGGTCTTGAATGTCAATTCCATTGCTGTGCTTTCTTTCTCTTTTCAGGAAACAATGACTTATCAATAATAATAACTGTCCCGAATGAAAAAAAAAAAAAAAACAATTTATTCGCTCACCGATTATTTTCTCTCGGAAGATGAACGAACACTCGCTGAACGTCCGACGCGTATTGTACGACAGCCGTCGAGGCAATGAACATTTTTCCGGATCCTCCTCTCGCCAATGTCACGAAGTCATCCTCCTCAAACAGGTTTTCCTTAGTGGAGCGCGCGCTGCTACTTTCATCCAACATTTAATTCGGGTGAAAAAAACTCGCTTGGGTCACAACGCCCAGTACGAAATACATAACTTATCGGTGAATTTTCGAGCAGAGAATTGAAACAGTCGCATCACGTACCTTTAAACTCTATTTTTTCATTTATTCATTCCCAACATAACAGTGATTACTCATTTAATATCCTCTTCTTCTATTTTCTTCTATTTGTTTTTATTTACAAAAAATATTTAAAGTAACATGATATCCGTGACTTATGACGCACCGCAAAATACATGCAAAAAAGTATTATTGTTTAAAACAAAAAAATTTCGAAAAAAGGACGTGGTTTTTGTAGAACTTTGCAACTTCGATTTTATGTTGTCAGTGAAGATGCGTTCTTAATATTTCAAAATTATATTCCGAAAAATAAGAATTGTTTTTTGCGAAATGCTCAGTGTGCATTTTCTATATTTTTTTACAAAAAATAAGCAACATTTACTTTACGTTAAAAGTTATTAAATAATTATTGAGACTAATATAATATCCGTGACTTATTACACACCGCAAAATATATGCAAATATGTATTATTATTTTAAAAAAAATCGAAGAAAGGACGTGGTTTTTGTAGAACTTTACAGCGTCGATTTTATTTTGTCAGTGAAGATGCGTTCTTAACATTTCAAAACTGTATTCTGAAAAACTAAAGATTATTTTTACGAAATGCTCGGTGCGCAGTGCAAAAACACTGCACATTGCATTTATGGTGAGATCGTGACGCTTTCGTTTATGGAGTTTAAGATTTCACTCGACGGAGAAAGTTTCTTTAGTCGAATACCTTCCTGCCAAATGCACAAATTGTCGACTGTCCGAGTTCACAAAGATCCTGTTAAAAAGATGTTATAAAAAATGAGATTAAAAAAAAAAAAATTAAATGATCTTCAATATTTTAAACAAGGTAATATTATATTACTTGATTTTCCAAAAAATTTCCAATAAAAGCGAATTCCTGTAATGAAAGAGCCAAGTTTTTTATGTATTCGTTTCATGACTACCTGATGAACATTGAATGAATCAACTTTTCCCTCAGATTCGTCGAGCGAATACCATTAGCATTGCTTAAGTACCGATTATACTATTTAAGTATTTATGGAATGTATTCGGACGCGCGGGATCGGTGAACTCTGATGCGATTCACATTCCAGGGCCTAAAACATCATACCAACGAAAAGGAATTTATCTTATGAAATTTAAGATTGAATTTTTCCGCTCCGTAAACATATAAGCTCACCTGACTCGTTCTAACCACCAAAATTACTATTTATCCAGCTTCGGACTATAATGTATGGTTAACCAAAGGGCCAATTAATAATTTCATTCATTATTTTACACTCGACGTCATAGTTGTTACTTTGCAACGATTAACCGCATTTTTATCTAGTGAATTCCGAACATTACTATTTAAAAAAATACATTTTAAAAGTATAAATATCATAAGCGAGAAAAATTAAAAGTCAAATATCTCAGGAATTTTGTAAATAAAATGACTGGCCCTTCGATTCGGTACATGCATCAAAGTGGATGAATAGCTATTTCAATTCAACTATTAAAAATAATATGAATATTTGGAAATTCGGAAAATCCGAGTTTTCGAAGTGCTCATCGATTTTTTGACGTTTTCATTTAAAGGGAATTGAACATTAAGAGGTTTTCCCGCCACCAGTTGTTCATTACGGCAGTGGCGCCGCCAATAAATTCTTCCGAAAGCTCAACGCCAATATCTCCACCATATTGTCCCCCGATCCAACACCTCTTCTGCTCGGGTCCTGGCTTCTTGGCTAGAAAAATGGCGACTCGTATGCTGAGGATTGGTGCCGCACTGCGAACGTATTCGGACAGAACGAATTTAATCAAGGTACGAAGTTGTTAATCACTGGAAGTTCGAGAGAATATTTCAATCCGTATAAAAAACGTGTGTTTCACTGGTCGCCGAGTGATCGTCTTCCGACGATCGCGTGTGTCCTCAACCTTTTTGGCAGTCGTGCTATCTCCTTAACGTTATTCGACTGGCCTTACGTAACTTTTTATTGCTACGCCACTTTATGCAATATTATTAACGACAAAAAACATGGGAACAATGCTATTTCGTCGATTGACAATGTCTGCATTTCAATATATCATCCCTAATTAACTGCGTCGACTCGTCGCTGTGCTCCTATCTGCACTACGTATCGTCATTTGTGGGTACGATTCAAGGAAATGTCATGCCAATGTCTACATATTTTTTCGCAGACTCGAAAACAATGGAGATCCACAGCTGCTTCTCTCAAAGAAACCCTCATCAATCAGCCACCCACAAGGGTCACCACCCTCGACAGCGGTATACGAGTTGCCAGCGAAGATAGCGGCGCGGCGACGGCAACTGTCGGCCTGTGGATCGACTCTGGAAGTCGCTATGAAACAGAGCAGAACAACGGTGTTGCTCATTTTATGGAGCACATGGCTTTCAAGGTGGGATAAGCTTCTTTTTTTTTTTTTTTTATCTATTCGCCAACGAAAAACAAACGGACTTGTTTTATTTCAAATAATGCTTTTTTCTAATGCAAGAAAAAAAACGGAGATTAATCTCATTGCGAAATGATTTAAATGTTGTACTGGACAAATTGAGATTCTGTTTGCAATAAATAGCGAAAGATGGAAATGAAAATAATCGAACCGATATAGGCATCAATGATAAACGTCGTATTGTTTGGCGACAATGTTTGTAGGGAACTGCGAAGCGTTCGCAAACAGACTTGGAGCTGGAAATCGAGAACATGGGAGCTCATCTGAACGCTTACACCAGTCGCGAGCAGACTGTCTTCTACGCTAAGTGTCTTGCTCAAGATGTTCCCAAAGCCATTGAAATCCTAAGCGATATTATCCAGAATTCGAAACTCGGGGAGAGCGAAATCGAGCGTGAACGCGGTGTTATCCTTCGCGAAATGCAGGAGGTCGAGACGAATCTTCAGGAGGTTGTTTTCGATCACTTGCACGCCACCGCTTACCAGGGCACACCTCTGGGCAGAACCATCCTTGGACCCACCCAGAACATCAAATCCATCTCCAGAGACGATCTCGTTTCGTACGTCAAGACTCACTACGGACCACCGAGGTAATTTTCAGTTTCAATTGTCCATCGAATATTAGTAACCGGAAGCGTGAACCACTTAAAATCGAACCATCTACCTGAACTCATCAACTTTCTAAAATCATGTGACAAACTTTGTAAAACTGTCAACGACAATTCTAATTATGTTTATTCAGGGATGATGAATTTTCTTAACAATATTATATTCAAACAAAAATCTGAGCGCTAAGTAAATGGATATTCAAATTTTCAGGTTCGTTCTCTCCGGTGCTGGCGGTGTCGATCATTGCCAACTCGTCGAACTCGCCGACAAGCACTTTGGTAAAATGAAGGGACCTCATTACGATGAAATCCCGGAGCTCCCGGCACCGTGCCGATACACCGGATCGGAAATTCGCGTTCGCGACGATTCCATTCCGTTGGCGCACGTTGCCATCGCCGTCGAGGGTAATTATTAGATGTTTATTCTTGTAGCTGACGTATTTTGAGAAACACAATCGGAATTTCTGTATTTTGAAAAAAAATTGGAGTCGCTCGATTGTTTTTTAAAAAATCCTTGGCATTTTACGGAGGTTCATCATGGAGATTCGCGCATTCGTGTCTTCAATCCTCCCGACGTATAATAATTTATAATTATGATTGATTTGGAGATTGATTAATGTAATTTGACGTTTTGCAGGAGCTGGATGGACCGACGCGGATAACATTCCGCTGATGGTCGCCAACACACTGATGGGTGCATGGGATCGTAGCCAAGGCGGTGGCGCCAACAACGCCAGCACTTTGGCCAAGGCTTCCGCCGAAGACGGTCTCTGTCACAGTTACCAAAGCTTCAACACCTGCTACAAAGACACCGGCCTCTGGGGCATCTACTTCGTCTGCGACCCGATGCAGTGCGACGATATGGTCTGGAATATTCAGAACGAATGGATGCGACTCTGCACATCCGTCACCGAGAAGGAAGTCGCTCGGGCCAAGAACATCCTCAAGACGAATATGCTCCTTCAGCTCGATGGAACCACCGCAATCTGCGAAGATATCGGTCGCCAGATGCTTTGCTACAACCGGCGCATCCCACTTCACGAACTCGAAGCGAGGATAGACGTGAGTTTACATTTTAACCATTTTTTTTTGCAATAAAAATTTAATCGTTTCGTTTCGAAATAATTGTGATTATGATTTTGTATTCATTCAAAGTCCTTTTCAGAGTGAGGTTTTTCTAAAAAATATATATTCAATAATAATTATTCAAATAAAATTTCACGTTTTCCCTGTTGTTGATGTTGCAGAGCGTAACGGCAAAGAATGTTCAGGATGTCGGCATGAAGTACATCTACGATCACTGTCCAGTAGTCGCCGCGGTTGGACCCATCGAAAATCTTACCGAATACAATCGCATGCGAAGCGGAATGTACTGGATAAGAGTTTAAGTCAATGGCTGCGAGTCGTCAAAGAAGAAAAAGATAAAAAAAAAACCATCAATTATTCTAGCTGAATTACACAGTGTCAGAGTGAAATATCGACAGCGCCGATGTCAAACGATTTTGAGAGATTGTCGTTACATCGTCTTTTGAAATTTCACTCTCACACGGCGAGAAAAAAAAAAGAATAGTACAATGCTGTGTGTATCGTCTCGCAGATTAAATCGTAGTTGAAAAAAATGCTCTTACGTCGACTATATGATTGCGAAGTCGACGAACGCGAATAAAAAAATCAAGAAGAGATATTCACCGAAAGTGACGAATTCCCGCACCTTAATTCGTTCGCTGTGAACAATGTGTAAGAATTCCGAATGTAAAATATAAATCGAACGGAAATATTGCGTAATTCATTCCCACAAAAGTTTATGTTCCCATTCCCGACTGCGCTCCTATTACCAAATAACTCGCCGCAAAAGTAAATTTACAAATGCGCAAATCAAAGACCGCAATTATCATGATTGATCACGCAGCGATCAGTGTTCAACCCTAAAAGAAAATTGGAAAAAAGAATCATTCGGAAGTAAATTCTAAAGATAACGCTGAATTTAGTAGTAGGATTCACGAGGATTACTTTAAAACTAAATGAAATGAAATGATTAATGACGTGTTATTTCCGAAGCTTTAATAAATCTATACAATGTCATGGTAATTAAACCAGCGTTGTGACAGTCTTAATTTTACCGTTGACTAGAATACAAAACAGCTTTCCGGAGAAAGCGAAAGTATAAAAGAGTTCATTATATTAATGCCAGGGAAATGCCAGTTTGAGATACATGATGATTCGTAGTCAGTGATGTACAAAACATGATGTTTTTTTTTTTCGTAAATCTGTTTGTATCCTGCGGATTAGATCGGGGCTTTTGAAAAAGCTTCCTTTTATTCACATCTTCATTGGCTCTCATACCGTTACAGTAAATCCAGCGGCGAGTGATAAGTAAAATTCATTTTACTGTGTCATGCATTAATGGAGATTCTTCCTCGTCAGAGAATTCCGTCATCTCACATATTCGTTAGAAATTAATTGGCGATATTTGAATTTCACCTGGAGTTGTTTAGTTTGAGCGTGATTTTTCACAGGTCTATATTCATTCAAATATTCTTGAAAGTACTTGTGCCTTCGACTCCAAACTATCTTTGGATCGCGGTTGGGTATTCGAAACTACCTTGAATTATTGGTAGTCGAACAGGATTGTGCACTCGACGATGTCGGATCTTTGCAGACCTTGGATGTCATTTCCGACAGTGGCTCCAACTCCTTTGGGTTTATCAGATCGAACTCCGTGACGAAATAGTAAAAATGCTTATAGCACGTATTCACGTGAGCTTCCTACGAAA